>LR738709.1:144820033-144830983 GCA_902687465.1 Secale cereale
CTCGATGCGGGTGGGGGTGGGGTGGGGGTGGGGTGGGGGTGGCGGAGGAACACAAGCGGCGGGGACCGATGGTCCGGTCGGCGGCCCATGCGGTGTTCTGTATGGGAAGAATCAGAGACGAGGAGGAAGAAGTGTTAGGAGACGTAGGATCTTCATCCAACTGCCTGAAATGGTCAACTGACCCAAATGACAAAATTCACGCGACTTGCATGCAGACATGTCTTTATATTCAGTACCATCATCGTACCTGCTTAGCACTGCTCCTGAATCCATCAAGCTAAACAACGTGCCACTCATAATTCCAAAATCGTTGCTCAAGTACGAATCTGATATGATGTTGATATTACTAAAACACATAACATTTAATTGGCTAGCTAATTTTCCTACTTTACTTTCGAAAAAGCACGTGCACCACATATAAAGAGACAGCAGGGAGTTGCTTTCTTAATGCGCTCTGGTTCATCATGTGTGGGCACTGCGCAACGAACATTTTATTGTCCAAAATCTGCTTGCTCTTCTTTAGCATGTTCCTCTTCTGTTCTTCTTTAATAAGTACTCTCTCCGTTCCTAAATACAAGTCTTTGTATAGATTCCACCATGGACTACATATGGAGCAAAATGAGTGAATCTACACTCTAAAATGTATCTGGATACATCTGTATGTGATCTGTAGTGGAAATCTCTACCAAGACTTATATTTTGGAACGGAGGGAGTATGATAGTAGTACAGTATGTTCCTTGTAGTGAAGATGAGCAGGGACATTTCCAGTGTAGAGGTCTATACGGTCGGTTGGTATGGACACTTTGAACTCTTTGGGCCTCTTTGATTCGTAGGATTTTGTAAACATGGGAATAGGATTTGTAGTGGCCCGCCCACTTGAATCCTATAAGAATAGCAAGGAAATGCAAGGAGTTGTGTCGCCTTTGAGAGTTACACTGATATTAATAGTACCACACCTTCAGTTGAAGAGAGCTGGTATCTGAAGCCTTTCTAGCTGTACCGGCAATACTAGCACATATATTCCAGCAAGTTCCACTTTGCTGATTTTACTCTGATGCTTACTGTTTTCCCGTTATATCTACACTATGATCTGTGTAGCTGCTTTGTCTCGCACTAGCAGCAGTCCACTCTTGAAGCTAAACACCGCAATGACTTACAAAATTGGCACCAAGGCATTGAGCGCCATTCTAGATGCAATGAAACTCATACGCTCCCCACCTGTTGAGTCTTGTTCAGAATATGATCCTAATGACTCTTGTTCAAAATTACCACATATAGAGAGATAGCATGGAATTGCATTTCTTTGGGCGCTGTGATTCATCATGAGTGGGCAACCAACATTGTATGCAATTAAGCGGAACCTCAAGAATATGCTTCCTCTTCTGTTCTTAACATGTTCCTCTTTTGTTATTCTGTATTTAGTACGTACAGTATGTTCCTTGTCAGGAAGGGGAGCAGGGACATCTGCAGTCAACACCTGACAGAGCTGGCATGTACTTGATCGATAGGCTTTCAATTACTAGCGGCAATACAAGACCGTATTTTCAAGCCAGTCCCACTTTCCTGATTTATATATCGTGGTTATGGTGTACCTCTTTTATGTACACTATGATCTGCCTAGTTGCTGTGTGCTCTTGTTATCATGGTTTGGCAATAAACTCTCTATACAGTATATTTTTAACCTATCATCTGCCAACTATCCTTACTTCTGGAGCCTATTTTTTTGTGTACTTGTGCCAAATTATATAAATGCACGCACCATAATACAGCACACATGAGCTCTCTCATCAGAATCCAGTGATAGCACACAAGTGTTTACAAGGGCGCCCCTATATTAGAATATCCTCTGCATTACAAAGATAATCTCACAACTATTTATGTTTTCATGGTTCTCAGATATTATACATAATTACAGTGAATATCAGAATCCGTGCATCAGAAGAATATTGTGGAACACTGCAGTGACTTACAAAATTGGCACCAAGGCATTGAGTGCCATTTTGGATGCAATGAAACTCATACGCTCCCCACCTATAGATTCTTGTTCAGAATATGATTCTAATGACTATTCTAACCTCGAGGAGTCAAAGGCAGATGGCCTGCCATGTTCAGCCATCAAGGTGCCTGCTCTAATTTGGCAAGGTTTTATTGATTGCGCGTATCTGGCATATGTTGTCTTGCATTTCTTCTACTTTGTTGCACCGCCATCTGCTTATTTTACTCATCATATATGTCGAGATGCCATGCCCATCCATTATCAATACATATTCCATCTGTCATCATACCATGTTTTTTCACTCAAATGTTGTTCTTGTGCATCAGACATCAAAAAGGAAGAGGGTGATTGCCGAACTTGAAGGAGCACCAGCAAAGTCCTTGAAAAACGTGGTTGTGTCGGAGAAATCAGACAGCACCCCACTTATATTGGCTGTACAACTAGTGACACAAAACGTAGGACCGACTCCAGTAGACTGTACCCATACTTCATTAGCCACACCACTAGCCCCACCACATAGGACCTGCACTCCAGCAAAAGGTATGCCGATTTCAGTTGCCATAGCACCAGCCGTACCACAAAAAAATCCCACTCCAGCAAAAAGTACAGCAAGTCCACCGGCCGAAGACCTATCCCAACTGCAGAGACGGCCAATTCCTGCAGATTGGAACCCCATTCTAGTTATTCCCAGTTTAAAAGACAATGCTTTCAATATTGTTAGGGACTACGTGCATGTATTCCCATCATTGGAAGATTATAGTGAAGACAAACACCATTTTCACATCTTCCTGTCCCACTTACATGTAAGTGCTATTATTCATGGTGATTATTTTCCTGTTTTCTACTGATTGAACACATCAATGATTTACATTACATTTTTGTAAGTAGGCAACGGTCAATCTGGATAGTCATGACGAGCAACGCTTGCTTGCGCTTTTCAAGGAAGCATTGCAGCAGTATTGGTGTTACCTGAGGAAATCACACTTTGATGGCAAGTCTATAAACGAATTTCTGGAGAAGTCTCCTATGCTAAATTTAGAAGACATTGAATGGAAAAACCTTGTTATGCACTGGTCTCGTTCCGAGGATGAGGTACTGTCTATGATATTGCATGCCAATTTGAATTTCTACTTTTCCGCATGTGCCTTACGGATCTTTTTTGCAGGAAATATGCTCGAAAAAGAATTCCGGTTTGAAAAGAACGACAGGATATCGCAAATATGCTGCCCGCTGCTTTGCTCTTGTTAGTACCTGTTGTCCTGTATCACTGTACTTGCATACATACTTGGTTCATTATGTGACAACAGTATGCATGATAGCTTGCTTATCAATTATTCGCTCCAAATTATCTGATTTGTATGAATGGTTACATTAGTGTAGAATATATCCAATGCCAATGATTTTTTTAGCTCTGCATTGTTCTTGTAAGTATATGCTGTCCTTTATCAGTGTACTTATATTGACAGGTAGTTGTTCATGTACCATCACTCTGTGTCGGTGTACAAAAAGAGGGGTACACTTTTTGTACCCCTATGACTGTGCACGGGCAGTCTGAGCCACGGCGCCACCACACCAAGTATGGCGAGGGAGGCGAGCCGGGGCAAGATTGAAGCTCGATGGAGACTGGAGCGACGCCAAGAACAAGACCACAAAGAGCAAAGGGACGAAGCGGCTCTCCCCAGCAAGATCCTTGTCGGGGCCAGCACTGGCAGCCCCGGCAAGACCCTTGCCGCGGCAGCTCGCCCCGCGCCTACGGAGCGAATCACCCTTGAGTCCACCGCCCCCATGGGGCGAGGATTCGGGAGATATCCCCGTGGTGGCATGCAGATCTTTGTGAAGATATTCAAGATTAGATGCAAGTTAAGAAGACGACGACCCTTGGCGGGACTCCAGCCAAGGGGAACCACAAGGCCCCCGGCAAGCACCTTGCCGGGGATGACTGTAGGCGCCATGGCAGGACCCTTGCCGGAGCCCCAGCAAGGCCCTTGCCAAGGACACCCACGGGACCACCGTCAGGCCCACACCAATTGGGTTTCCACCGACTCGACCAGCTAGACGGGCTCTTGCGTGGCAACCCATAGATCTTCGTGGAGACCCGCCGCTGCGCCACCTCAGCTGCCTGTCTGCCTACATGGCGCCTCAGGCACTGCTGGCCAGGGCGCGTGTCAACACAAGGAGGGGCGGCGACGGACAAGACGGACGTCTTCCCCCCGTCCCCGATAAAGCAAGGACACCTAAGCTGGCGCATTAAATGCACCTTGTCCTGTAATGCGAGGGATAACCTTGCGTCACTGTACCCTTTCCACCTCCTGTGTGCCATTGTGGCAGCCCCTTTTTCCTATAAAAGGAGGCCCGAGGCGACCAGGAGAAGGATTCGGCTTTTTAGAACTCCTCACGACTCTCTTGGAGCTCCTCACTAGTTGAAGAACACCAACATATAATCCACCAAAGCAGGAGTGGGGTTTTACGCATCTTTGCGGCCCGAACCTGGGTAAAGGAACCGTGTCCTGATTGTTAGATCCGCTCTTCTCTCAACCCCGCGCCCCACAACCGTAGTAGGGATTCTTGTGATCCCATAGGTGTCGATCCAAATAGACCGACATCTTTGGCGCGCCAGGTAGGGGGCACAGTTGTGAGAATCGACTCTAGTGGTTGGCCCGACGCTCTCTCGTCTTCGTGGCCCTTTGAGGAGGCCGGAAGACCTACGCTCGAGCGACTGCAAATAAAAGCTAAGTTACATCGAACCTTGGATATTCCTACCCTATTATTTGAAGTTGTTGCCCTCGAAGCTGTCATTCTTTGTGCAAAAAGAAACCTGCACGCAGATGGGGCCCTTCCCGATCGGCAACGCCTTTGTTCTGTTTCGAGTCAGCTCAACAGTTCAGACGGCTGCGCTTGAAACGGTAGGGTAGCCTTCCGCAATCGACAAAGCTCTCGACTCTGACTCGAGTCAAACTCGACAGTTCGAGCGGCTGCGTGGAGAGCGGCAAGGTGGCAGACCCGGCAGCACGCTCACCCGGCAGGCCAATGGGGACCCGTCCCCAAGACGCCGCCTTAGCTATTTCGTGCCGGCAAGCCTACCCAGTTAACGTAGGGTGGAAACACAAAGAGGCAGCAAACAGGAAAATAACATACATGATTTTGAAGATATTTCAAAGTTATATTACATCATGCCATCGCTGCGGTTCTATCTAAAGATAAAATTTGTCTTGGGCATGAACCCGCAGTGGCAAGGAAGAACGGGATGCTTAATCCCGGCGCTGGCCCTCCACCCTCTTGATTTCGTCGATGCGGCTGGTGACAGGCTTGATGCGCTCCTTGAGCACCGTGAGGTTGGCATCCTCCGGCAAGCTGTCCATCGCGGCTTCGAAGTCGAGGGCGGGGTTCCAGAACGCCACCTTGGTGAGGACCTTGGTCATGACTCCCCGGCAGAGCCGCTGGGCCTCCCCGGCGAGCGTGGCCGTTCTGTTGGAGTGAAGATCAGTCAAGGCGCTGAGGACGCCCTCGAAGAACAGGGTCAGCTTGGTGTTGACGGACCCGCTCCATTCAGGGGCATACCTCACGTTTGGCATCCCCATGAGGGCCAACTGTGAGGTAACCCTGCCGGCGATGTCCTCTAGCCGGCTGATCCACCTGTTCTCCTCCACCACGTATTCTTGGTGGGAGGCGCCCTCATCCGCCCGCAGTTGCTTCTCCTCCTCCAGGCTCTTGGCCAAGGCCTCCTCCCGAGTGGAGCTCTCCGCCAACATCTTCTCGAGATTCTCCAGCCTCAGCCTGAGATCTCTGATGGAGTTTTGTGCCTCGGAGAGCTCCCCAGTCCTGCTGATGACCGCTCCCTGCGCCTCTGTCAAGGCGCAGTTGAGCCTGTCCTTCTCGTCGGACAGCCTGAGGGCCTGCTCCTTCAGCCTGTCCCGTTCCACCTCCAGCTCTTGTATCTTGCCGGCATGGGCCAGAGCCTGGGCATCGAGCGCCTCCTTGTGCCTCTGCCCCAGCTCGCGAGTCCGCCGCTCGACAAGAGCCTCAAGCTCCTCATCCTTGCCGCGGAGTGTTGCGGCAAGCTTCGCCTCACGCGCGGAGAGGTCTTCTTCCTGGGAATCGAGGGCGGCTTGATGCTGGTTCCGGGCGGCCTCCGCCGCGGCAGCCAAGTTCGCCGCCTCTTCCTGGGCCTTCTCGATGGCGGCCATCTTCATGATGAGCTCCACGTTATGCTTGGCCAGATCTTCCTAGGAGGCCCTCTGCTCCTCGTGGGACTGGTGGAACCAGGTTTGTGCCTCAGCGATGTGCGCCTGGAAGTCCACCTCCACGTCGTCCACTGCCGCCGTTCTGGACTTAACCTTGTCCAAACGGGCACGGTAGAGCGCCTGGAGCTTCCGGAAGTTGGCCCCCATGGCCCGGAAGAGCTGCTCCTCTGGGGAGCCGTCGCCGCCGGTGCTCGGTTCATCAACAACCTCGAGCCCGCGGGCGGCGAACACCTCGCCATCAAAGACTTCCTCCCCGGCGGGCGCCCGGGAGCTTGACGCCCCGGCGAGATGGACGAAAAGGTTGTCGCCCACCTTCAGATACCTGTCGGGGCCCGAGGTCGCGGAGGAAGAAGGTTGATCATCGATCGCCTCTTCCTCGGCTGTGGCCTTGCCGGCCTCCCCGGCAGGCCCACCGCCGGCGCCCTCGGCGGCACCCTTGGCGCCATCCTCAGCAGCCTTGTCCGCGGCGGCCCCGGCGGCGTCCTTGGCGGCCTCCTCGGCGGCGATTTTGTCGGCCTCCGCCGCGGCCTCCTCAACAACCTCCTTGATGACGGCGTCCAAGTCCTCCGCATCCGTTGAAGGAGGGCCTGGGCCGTGATGGGGGTAATGAAGTCAAGAAAAAACGCAAGGGAAAAGCAAAGGCGAAAGGCAAGCGACTCACCAGCGCCGGGCTGTGAGGCGGAAGTTCCCTCCCCGACGGCGTCGGACGCCGGGGCCGGACCGCCAGCGCCCAAGTTCCCCTCCTCCTCCATGCGTGCGGGCTCTGTGCTTGGTGCCCTTGCCGGGGACGCCCCTCGTGGCGGCGTAGTCGATGGGGGTGGTGTGTTGGGAGTAGCCCCCTGCGGCCCCTCCTACTGCTGCTCCCGTCCTACAGAACCAGCAAGGTCAGTGCCTTTAGCATCGAACGCCTGCAGCATGTCGAGCGAGAAGAGGTTAGCGGGCTTACACTGGGGGCTGTGCCGGGAGCTGCCGTCGGAGCTGCTCAACACCACCAGTGGTGTCTCTGTAGCCCCGGCCGGGGGCTGGCTGCTCGCCGAAGCCTTGGCCCTCTTCACCCTCTGGGCCAACGTCTCTGCGTCCCTGAAGAAGCAAGAACAAGTCAAGATGGATGGCATGGTCAAGGGAGATGGGGATGACGATAAAGAATGGAATACTTACTCGTCGTCCATCTCCTCCTCCTCTGCCGTCTTCCTCTTCCTCTTCGGGCTGAGGGGCCCGAGGTCGAAGGGGAACTCCGCGTCGCCCTCCGAATCGACGTCTGCTGGGGGAGGCGAAGAAGGAGGCGGAGTTTGTGCGTGCTTCGACGAAGAGGGAGCTGTCGTTTTCTTCTTCTCGGTAGCCTTCGTCGACCTCTTCGCCGCCGTGGCCCTCGTGAGGCACCCGAATCCCTCCAGGGCCAATTGAGGCTGCGCAGTCTTGCCGGGCCGGACTGGCTTGCTGGAACAGGCCCGCCGCAAGACTCGCCCTCTTCCCCTGGCTGGCGCTGGGCCAGCCGCCGCATCCTCCTCCGACGACGACTCGTCAGCCGCGTCCTCAACCAATGGGGCCCCGGTGCTGGCGCTGCTAGCCTCTCCGGCAGCCGCCTCCCACTAGGCGAACTCCTCCTCCTCCGCAGCCGCGGCATCTTGGTCCTCCATGCCTCCGGCGCTGCCGGCCTCCCTGATGAGCTGCGCCTCCCTCGCCCTGGCGGCGATGTAGTCCAGCTCCTCCGGGGTGGTGTCCCTGATGAGCCACCGCTCGGCGTCAGGATTGACGCACACCTCGAATAGAGTATCGAAGAGCTGCTGCACGACCTCGTGCTCCGGCTCTTGCCAGCTCGGGACGGGGCCGTGCGCGCTGCACTCCAGCATCATGGCGACGATCTCGGACTGGCGCGAATTGTTGCATAGAGGGACCACTCCCGCTGGCAGCTTGAAAAACTGCCCCTTGACGGTCTTGCCGGCCTTCGCGGCAGCCTTGCCGGTCCGCTCGACCTCACCACCATGACCCACATCCAGCTGGAAGAGCCGCTGACAGAAATGGGCGTGTCCCATCACTGTGAGGTTGTGGTTGAGGCCAGGGCGGAGCCGCATGACGTCGGCCGGGTTCCTGAAGAGCCAGGCTGGCCTCCCCTTTTTGTGCAGCGGAGCGATTCGACGACGGATGAAATCCGCCCCGATCATCTCGAGGGTGAGTCCGGCCTAGACGAGCCAGTTGATCCTGGTGAAGACAACAGTGAGCCTCCCGTCGGCGGCGTCGACGTCGCTCCAATCGCTGCTGCGGACCGGCGGCGTCCGGCAGACCCTGCAGAATGCTGGTAGCTCGTCTTCCTCAATCCAGCACCACCGGCTGCGCCATTCGTCCCACCTCTCCTTCATGGCGCCCTTCGGGTACAACACCTTGGGTCTCGGAATCCAGGCAATGCATCCAGAGACCACGCCTCCCGGCTGGATCCGAGGGGTGAAGTAGTGGCGGAAGAGCGCCGTGTTGGGCTGCACTCCGACAAAGCCCTCACAGAGGTGCGCGAAGAAAGCCATGCACGCCACCGCATTTGCGGTGAAATCCAAAAGACGGAAGCCAAAGGTGTGCATGACGTCGCAGAAGAAATCGGAGAAGGGAGGACACAACCCGCAAGAGAATTAATTAACAAAGAAAGGGTACCAATTTGAGCTGGGCGGGGCGCAACCGGCCGGGACGACGCGCGTCGCCGGATGGCCCAAGTCCTTCGCCCGATCCCCCGTCTCCGCCCCCCAAAGGGGTTTGAAAGCAGCCCGGAGCTCGAAGACATCGATCAACGACGGGATAAAGATGGCGGCCTTCGTCTGATCCCCCGTGAACACGCCCTCCGGCGGCACCGCAGGCCCGGCACCCTTGGCCGCCCCTTTGCCCTTGGCGGGTTTGGACGCCATAACGGCTGAATGAGAAGGCTGAGGGAAGGGGATGGCGAAGCAACGGCGGCGGGCGACGGCGAAGGCTTCGGAAGGAAGGAAGCAAGGGAATAGCGGCTCTGAGATTGGAAGAGGCGCGAGGAAAATGGAGGAAGTGAGCAGCGCGCTCGCACTTATTCCTTTTTATGGCGGAAAACGCGGGCCGCCTCCTTTCGCATTTACTGCGACGTGACGCATGCCTGCGAAAACCGCCCCACGCATGCCGCCCACATCACGCATGCCCCTCCACCCCGCGCCGCACGCGGGGGTCGTGGGAGGCGCAGCGCGCGGAAAGTTTTACCACGGTGAAAACCACCCCGCCTGCCCGCGCACCGTTCTGGGCCTGGCCCAACAACGTGTTGCACTTATGTGTGACCCAGGCCCGGGGGCTCCTGTCGGTGTACAAAAAGAGGGGTACATTTTTTGTACCCCTATGACTGTGCACGGGCAGTCTGAGCCACGGCGCCACCACACCAAGCATGGCGAGGGAGGCGAGCCGGGGAAAGACCGAAGCTCGATGGAGACTGGAGCGACGCCAAGAAAAAGACCACAAAGAGCAAAGGGACGAAGCGGCTCTCCCCGGCAAGATCCTTGCCGGGGCTAGCACTGGTAGCCCCGGCAAGACCCTTGCCGCGGCAGCTCGCCCCGCGCCTACGTAGCAAATCACCCTTGAGTCCACCGCCCCCATGGGGCGAGGATTCGGGAGATATCCCAGTGGTGGCATGCAGATCTTTGTGAAGACATTCAAGATCAGATGCAAGTTAAGAAGACGACGACCCTTGGCGGGATTCCAGCCAAGGGGAACCACAAGGCCCCCGGCAAGCACCTTGCCGGGGATGACTGCAGGCGCCACGGCAGGACCCTTGCCGGAGCCCCGGCAAGGCCCTTGCCAAGGACACCCGCGGGACCACCGTCAGGCCCACACCAACTGGGTTTCCACCGACCCGACCAGCTGGACGGGCTCTTGCGTGGCAACCCACAGATCTTCGTGGAGACCCGCCGCTGCGCCACCTCAGCTGCCTGTCTGCCTACATGGCGCCTCAGGCACTGCTGGCCAGGGCGCGTGTCAACATGAGGAGGGGCGGCGACGGACAAGACGGACGTCTTCCCCCCGTCCTCGATAAAGCAAGGACACCTAAGCTGGTGCATTAAATGCAGCTTGTCCTGTAATGCGAGGGATAACCTCGCGTCACTGTACCCTTTCCGCCTCCTGTGTGCCACTGTGGCAGCCCCTTTTTCCTATAAAAGGAGGCCCGAGGCGGCCAGGAGAAGGATTCGGCTTTTTAGAACTCCTCACGACTCTCTTGGAGCTTCTCACTAGCTGAAGAACACCAACATATAATCCACCAAAGCAGGAGTAGGGTTTTACGCATCTTTGCAGCCCGAACCTGGGTAAAGGAACTGTGTCCTGACTGTTAGATCCGCTCTTCTCTCAACCCCGCGCCCCGCAACCGTAGTAGGGATTCTTGTGATCCCATAGGTGTCGATCCAAATACACCGACACTCTGCAGCTTATTTTCCTTTGCCCTCCATTTTCTACACATAAGATCTATATTTACTCTTACCATAAGGTTGGATAACACTGATGGTACTGAAGAAGTTTAGCTCTGCATTGCTCTTGGTTGTACCTTTTGCCTGTATCGTTGTACTTACATTTATAGCTACTTGGTTATGTAGCATCACTCTTCATCTTATCTTAAATATTCTCCAGTTTTTCTTATATTGTCACATCTATATTTACTCTTAACAAAATTTAGAATAAAGGCAATGCTTATGAAGAAGATTCTGTGGTAAACTTCTTGAATT
>LR738709.1:144831031-144856189 GCA_902687465.1 Secale cereale
CCCCCCCCCCCCCCATCAACATGGACAAGGGCTTTATAGAGCCTGTCTTCACCAATAATGTAAGTTTGTCCTTCTCAAGCCTTCAAACTTGTTGTGTATATTTGGTTAGGCATGACTGCAATAACTGTTTATTTTTGGTGTTTGCATCAAATTGCATGTTTAAATTTTATTATGTACTCCAGTTCATAAACAAAAGTTTGTCTTGTACAACCAATTTCCTTCTTCATACCATGTAAATTCAACTGTACATAGCAAGTGATATTATTTTGCCAACCTGAAATGGGATAAATTGACAGCACACTAAACAATGATACTTATGAGTTCTTGATCTGTAATCTAGTGGTGTCGTGAAGCTGCCAACTCCTTCACAATGTAATTTCCTGCCATGTCTTGACCTGAACAATACCATATTGTGTTAATTCTATTTTAAACTGTGTCACTTTATTCGTCAGTAAGAAATGTGATGAATTGTCAGCACTGATACTTATATGTGCGAAACCTATCATTTGTCTGCTTGTTTATCTTTGAGAGTGAGGAGGATATAAGTGTCAAACAAGTGCAGTCTCACCAGCTTGCTCAGCTGCTTGCGCTGTAGCTCCCGAGCAGGGCTAACCTTTCTTGAACTCTATTGAAGTGATGTCGGTATTGTATATTATTTTGTCGGCGTGTTTAGTTGCACTGGTGGCGATCTTTGATGCCCAGTGTATGTAATCTGCTATCTGCTTGTGCTTTATTATCATAGTGGCGAACTTTGATGCCCAGTGGATGTAATATGCCGTAATTTCTTTATTGTATAGTCTAGGTTTTTTTCTTATTCACGATGCTGCAGTTATTTTACTGTATATATATCTTGTCTTCGCTGTAAACGGCCAAACCGTAAAATTACGGTACATAATCGGGCCGTCATGCAAATCACCATGTATGTTACGCATCATGGGCCCCATCATCTTGGTCCGTTAATAGGCCTAAATGTAAATTGGCCCACTAGTAGATTCAGGCCTTTAATAGGCAGAGTAAACCGTTGGCCCTATTTTCCCAAGAAAACTCAATGGGCCTTTAGGAGGCTGAAAAGTAGGTTGGGCCTGAAACATGCCGAACAGCTCACGGGACGGTAGCAGGCCGAAATAAACCCCGACCCATGAATGTGCCAATCAAATCACGGGCTTATAACAGGCCAAAATTGTCTCGGTCCTTGTTTGCCCCAATCAGATTATCGGCTGCGAGCAGGCCGGATGCAAACCGAGCCGTAGTTAGGCCCAACTATATGATGGGCTTTTAACAGGCCGATATTAATATAGGGCCGAAATGTTAAATGGGCCCTTAACAGGCCGAAACTAATATCAGGACGAATTACTAAATGGGCCTTTAGCAAGTGGGCCCAAAAACATAGCGTCCAGTTGACGGGCCGAATCTGATATGGGCCATAATTTAGCGCAAAGCCTCTTAAAGGGCCGGACCTGATCTGGGTCGTAATTTGGCCCATGACGTGGTAGGCTTTTAACGGGTTGGATCTCATATGGGCCATTATTAGGCCGGAACATGGCAGACCATTAATGAACCGGATCAAATATGGGCCGGCATTTGGCCCAAAACATGGCACCTAGTTAATGGGCGGGCCTACTAGGGTCCTCAAAATCTTGTGGGCCTACAGCTGGGCCGGCCCATTAATGTCAGCGAAATCTCATGGGCCTTTAGCTGGGCCGGCCGATTATGGTCCACAAAAATTTTGTGGGCGTTCACCTGGGCCAGCCCATTATGGCCCGCAAAAATCTTGTGGGCCTTTACCTGGGCCGGACCATTATGGCCCGCAAAATCTTGTGGGCCTTTAGCTGGGCCGGCCCATTATGGTTCGCAAAATCTTGTGGGCCTTTAGTTGGGCCAGCCCATTATGGTCCGAAAAATCTTGCGGGCCTTTAGTTGGGCCGGCCCATTTAAACTTTATGGGCCACTTTTGGGCCGGTCCACGTGTCAACATATCATAGGCGCATCTCGCCCATTGGATGAGTGACACATGTGCCAACGCGGAGCTAACACGTGTTTCCGTCAGCCAATCAGAATTTTACACGTGGAAAATCCCCATTGGTCTGCGTTGTTAACGGGTTATCGGATCCAAAACCGGACCCGATAGCTTAACGGCGTTCCGTTACGGTGGATGCCACGTGTCGGTCACCCTTGACGAAAGCACTTCTGTGACGCGCGATTTATCATCATGGAAGTGGACACTTCCGTGATGATAATTTTGGTAATGCCATGGAACACTTCTACGACAGCACAGGTATCATCACGGAAGTGTATTTTTTTGTAGTGCCCGTGTCCAGATAGGACTCCTATGTGTGTAGAATGGCAAGTTTGATGTTCGGGTCTAATGTTTTGTTTCTCTGCAAGTCAACTCTATATAACCCTAGGCCCCTCCGGTGTGTATATATACCGGAGGGTTTAGTCCATAGAGGCTATCAGAATAATCATAAGCTAGACGGCTAGGGTTTGGCCATTACGATCTCGAGGTAGATCAATTATTGTAACCCCTATATCGTAAAAAAAAATCAAGCCGGAAGTAGGGTTTTACCTCCTTTAAGAGGGCCCGAACCTGGGTAAACATTGTGTCCTCATTGTCCCTCGTTACCATCGATCCTTAGACTCATAGCTTGGGCCCCCCTACCCGATATCTGCCGGTTTTGACATCGACAATGGTGCTTTCATTGAGAGCTCCGTTGTGTAGTCACGAAAAGCGATCTGTGGCTCACATTGTCCTCAACGACTATAGCACTTCTGGAAGGAGCCTGACTTTCGGACGGGTCCTCCAGCTCTGTGGTTTCACCATATGCGCCCGCATGGCCATTAAGCCGACTGCGTCCCCTGTAATCGCCGAGCATCACCCCTACATTGGTCTCGAATACTCCGAAAAGACGGATCCAACGAACACCTCGTCCTTAAACGAGCTGCTAGATCGCATCGCCACCCTGGGGCTTTCAACGGTCAATGATCGGATCAGGCTTAAATCTGGCCAGGGGGAAATCAATTCCTCCCCGATCACTGATACGTCTCTAATGTATCTATAATTTTTTATTGTTCCATGCTATTATATTATCCTTCTAGGATATTTTATGGGCTTTTATATACACTTTTATATGATTTTTGGGACTAACCTATTAACCCAGAGCCCAGTGCCACTTTCTGTTTTTCCCTTGTTTTTGAGTTTCGCAGAAAAGGAATATCAAACGGAGCCCAATTGACCTGAAACTCAACGGAGCTTATTTTTGGACCAGAAGAAGCCCACGGAGTACCGGAGGAGGACCAAGAGATGCACGGGATGCCCATGAAGGTAGGGGCGCCCCCCTACTAGGCGCGCCCCCCTGCCTCGTGGACAGCCCGGAGACCCCCTTTACTTGCCCCCTACTCCAACACCTCCTATATATACTGAAACCTCTGGAAAGTAACCAAGATCGGGAGTTCCACCGCCGAAAGCCTATGTTGCCACCGAAACCAATCTAGACCCATTCTGGCACCCTGCCGGAGGGGGGGAATCCCTCTCCGGTGGCCATCTTCATCATCGCAGCGCTCTCCATGACGAGGAGGGAGTAGTCTGCCCTCAGGGCTGAGGGTATGTACCAGTATCTATGTGTTTGATCTCTCTCTCTCTCTCGTGTGTTCTTGAGATGGCATGATCTTGATGTATCGCGAGCTTTGCTACTATAGTTGGATCTTATGATGTTTCTCCCCCTCTACTCTCTTGTAATGGATTCAGTTTTCCCTTTGAAGTTATCTTATCGGATTGAGTCTTGAAGGATTTGAGAACACTTGATGTATGTCTTGCATGTGCTTATCTGTGGTGACAATGGGATATCACGTGATCCACTTGATGTATGTTTTGGTGATCAACTTGCGGGTTCCGTGACCTTGGGAATCTATGCATAGGGGTTGGCACATGTTTTCGTCTTGACTCTCCGGTAGAAACTTTGGGGCACTCTTTGAAGTTCTTTGTGTTGGTTGAATAGATGAATCTGAGATTGTGTGATGCATATCATATAATCATGCCCACGGATACTTGAGGTGACAATGGAGTATCTAGGTGACATTAGGGTTTTCGTTGATTTGTATCTTAAGGTGTTATTCTAGTATGAACTCTATGATAGATCGAACGAATAGCTTCATGTTATTTTACTACATACTCTTGAATAGATCGATCAGAAAGAATAACTTTGAGGTGGTTTCATACCCTACCATAATCTCTTCGTTTGTTCTCCGCTATTATTTACTTTGGAGTGACTATTTGTTGCATGTTGAGGGATAGTTATATGATCCAGTTATGTTATTATTGTTGAGAGAACTTGCACTACTGAAATTATGAACCCTAGGCCTTGTTTCCTATGATCCTATCATTGCAACACCGTTTATGCTCACTTTTATCTTTCATTACCTTTCTGTTTTTATATTTTCAGATTACAAAAACCTATATCTACCATCCATATTGCACTTGTATCACCATCTCTTCGCCGAACTAGTGCACCTATACAATTTACCATTGTATTGGGTGTGTTGGGGACACAAGAGACTCTTTGTTATTTGGTTGCTTGAGAGAGACCATCTTCATCCTACGCCTCCCACGAATTGATAAACCTTAGGTCATCCACTTGAGGGAAATTTGCTACTGTCCTACAAACATATGCACGTGGAGGTCCAACAACGTCTACAAGAAGAAGGTTGTGTAGTAGACATCAATCACTCACCTAGTAGCGGTCGTCGAAGAACGAGCCGAAAACGCTTCTTCTCCTAAACTGGAGACCATCCATGTTCGGACCTCCGAACCCTTTGAGCCGGATACCCTTCCTTTGGGAGGGAATCCGCACCTTCCGAGATCGGGGTTGGATATAGAGTCCGGGGAGCACTTGGATCCACCCGATCCCGAACTGGCGACCTCGGAGATTTTGCAACCTCCGTATACTTTCTTGGGTCGGGATTCAAGTTTTACAACACCCACCCACCACAATCAATACTCTCCAAGTAATTCTGGCCCTCCAGACATATATGACTTGATGTATGTACGGCAGCAACCTTAGGAAACGGTCCATCACTTCTGGGCCAGGTTCCTCCTTGTTAAAAACAAGATTAAAGATTGCTGCAACGACGATGCAGTTTCGGTCTTTCATCGCAATTGTACTGACGAGGGAATTTTGAACGCCCTCGGCCGCCGTCGCATACAGAGTTTCACGGAATTGTCGCACTTAGTACAGAAGTACTACGCGATGGAAAGCACATGGAAGGCCCAGAACACCCATTTGGAACCTGCTGTCTTTGGGCAATGTACTGCTCGAGCAAAACGGACACACGCTAACGGGGCATCCGATCATAAGCCCGGCGGCAAGAAAAATAAATCCTTTGCGGGACACATGTCCGTTCTTAGCGAACTCCTAGACAAGCCATGTTTGATACATGTGATGTCTGACATAGACCCAACTCACATCCTTCGAGCGTGTTGGGTACTCCGGCAGGTAGCCAAAAGTGGCGAAGCCATCCTCGCTATCGCCATTCCAAAGAAAAACACTCAGGAAGATGACGATTTTAATGTCTTTACGGTCTTCGAAACCTTCTCTTCAAATAATCGGCGTAAGAGGGCACTTCGTGACCTCGCCGAGGTCCACCAAGTAACCACAGTGAGCCCATGGAACGACGCGGTAATAACCTTCACCGATGACGACGAACCAAGGGTCCGATCAGTCCGAGCACCCTCCGCTTTAGTACTAAACCCTATCACGGACGGCTTTCGACTTACCAAAGTGCTCATGGGCGGCGGTAGTGGGCTTAACCTCATATACGAGGACACGCTCGACAAAATGCAGGTCGATAGAACCCGCATTGAGCAAAGTAATACCACCTTTCGAGGCATTATCCCCAGTCGAGAAGCATGACGTTCGGGAAAATTACAGGTCAGAAGAACTGCTCTTTCACATTGTTTACTTCAACAGTGGATACCACACCCTTCTAGGGCGGGACGCTTTCTCACACTTCCAAGCCATACCACATTATGGGTACATGAAGCTTAAAATGTCAGGGCCCAATGGAATAATCACAGTCATGTGTGATCCGGACAAAGCACTCCGCGCCGAAAACAAAATCGCATCCTTGGCTTTTGAGGCACTATCCGAAGCCTTTGCGGCCGAAGAACTAACCACCCTACGATCCATGGTGGATAAAGATGATGTGGTCCTCGACAAGAGGACTAAATCCACCTCTTTTAAGCCAACAGATGAAATAGTTAAATTTCAAGTGCGCCCGACGGATCCTAATAAAACAGCATCCATCGGAGCACAGCTGGACCCGACGGTAGACACAGCCTTATGCGCGTTCCTGCGCGAAAACTGGGATATCTTTGCCCGGCATCCTTCAGACATGCCTGGGATCCCACGCAGACTGGCCGAACACAACCTCAACATAATCAAAGGGTTCAAACCGGTCAAGAAATCACTGCGACGATTTTCCGAACCCAAAAGACAAGCGATGGGGGAGGAGCTAGCCAAATTACTCGAAGCCAGGTTCATCAGAGAAATTAAGCGCCCGGATTGGCTAGCCAAATTGGTCATGGTGCCGAAGAAGGATAAATCCTGGCGCCTCTGTGTCGACTTCAAAGACCTCAATAAGTCTTGCCATAAGAACCCTTTTCTGTTGCCCCGCATTGACCAGATCATTCATGCGACCGTGGGACATGACCGCTATGTTTCCTCGACGCTTACTCCGGATATCATCAGATTAAAATGAAGGAATCCGACCAGGCCGCAACGACGTTTATCACGCCGTATGGGCCTTTCTGTTTCAACACTATGTCTTTTGGGCTTAAAAATGTTGGCGCCACTTATCAACGCATGATTCAAACATGCTTGGAGAAACAAATTGGCAAGACAGTAGAGGCATATGTGGACGACGTAGTCATTAATACTAAACACGTGGAATCATTGGTGGACGATCTCCGCCTCACATTCAATAACCTCTGAACATATGACATGCGGCTCAATCCGGAAAAATGCGTCTTCGGCGTCCCGGCCGGAAAGCTACTGGGGTTTGCTACCTCTTGAGCTTGCGTTGGGTTTTCCCTTGAAGAGGAAAGGGTCATGCAGCAAAGTAGAGTAAGTATTTCCCTCTGTTTTGAGAACCAAGGTATCAATCCAATAGGAGATTACACACAAGTCGCCAAATACCTGCACAAACAAACAACAAACTTGCACCCAACCTATAAAGGGGTTGTCAATCCCTTCTAGGTTATTTGCAAAAGTGAGATATGATAGAGATAGATGAACTAGTAAAGTAAATATTTTGGGGGTTTTGGTTTATAGATTGAAAAGTAAAAGATTGCAAAATAGTACATCTGAAACTTATAAGATGTAAAATAGACCCGGGGCCATTGGTTTCACTAGAGGCTTCTCTCATCATAGCAAGTATTACGGTGGGTGAACAAATCACTGTCAAGCAATTGGTAGAAGAACGAATAATTATAGTGACATCTATGGCAATGATCATGAATATAGGCATCACGTCCGTGACAAGTAGACCGACTCCTGCCTGCATCTACTACTATATCACTCCACACATCGACCAAAACGATACTGCATCAAGAGTATTAAGTTCATAAGAACAAAGTAACGCCTTAAACAAGATGACATGATGTAGCAGAATGAACTCAAGAAATATGATGAAAACCCCATCTTGTTATCCTTAATGGCAACAATACAATATGTGTCATGTCCCTTTCTGTCACTGGGATTGAGCACCGCAAGATTGAACCCAAAGCAAAGCACTTGTCCCATTCCAAGAAAAGTTGGCCAAACCAAACCGATAGTTCGAAGAGAATTACTAAGATATTAGATCATGCATAAAAGAATTCAGAAGAAACTCAAATATTATTCATAGATAATCTGATCATAAACCCACAATCCATCAAATCTTGACAAACACACCGCAAAAAAAGATTACATCAGATAGATCTCCAAGAACAACGAGGAGAACATGGTATTGAAGATCAAAGAGAGAGAAGCCATCTAGCTACTAGCTATGGACAGTCTGTGGTAAACTACTCACACTTCATCGGAAGGGCAATAGGGTTGATGTAGATGCCCTTCGTGGTTGATTTCCCCTGCCGACAGAGTACCGGAAAAGGCCTCCAGATGGGATCCCACGAGAACAGAAGATTACGGCGGCAGAAAAGTGGTTTTGATGGATGTTCTGATGTTTCTGGAGTATATGTGAATTTATATGTGGAAGAAGTAGGTCAAGGGAGGCTCGGGGGGACCCACAAGGTAGGGGGGCGCGCCCTACCCCTAGGGCGTGCCCTCCACCCTTGTGGACGCCTCGAGGGTCACCTGGCGTGTACTCCAAGTCCATATGGTGTCTTCTGGTCTAAGAAAAATCACCGTAAAGTTTCATTCTGTTGCGACTCTGTTTGATATTCCTTTTCTGCGAAACTCAAAAACAAGAAAAAACAGAAATTGTCACTTGGCTCTGGGTTAATAGGTTAGTCCCAAACATCATATAAAATAGCATATAGATGCATATAAAACATCCAAGATAGATAATATAATAGCATGGAACAATAAAAAATTATAGATACGTTGGAGACATATCAGGGTTCATCGTCTCCCATAGAGGAATTGAAGCAAACCCAGCTAAAATCCGATTGTGAGCCGCTTTCATTTGATTGTGAGCCAGCTAAAACCCAACTAAAATACGATTGAAGCAAACCCAACAATCCCAGTGGACGAAAGCCGAGCTCCCTAAAGAGTACAACTCATACTCCAACTGGACCATGTACTTCGACGGCTCTAAGATGCTAGCCGGACTGCGGGCTGGCGTCATCTTGAAATCTCCTACAGGGGACATAGTCCGTTACGTGTTGCAAATCATGTATACGGACTCGAACAATGTTTCCGAATACGAGGCACTGCTACATTTTATCCGCATGGCTGTCTCCATGGGCATACAACGCCTAGAGGTGCGCAGAGACTCAAACCTCGCAATATCTCAGGTAAACGGAGAATTCGATGCAAAAGACCCAAAATGGCGGCATACCGAAACGCCATATTAAAATATCAGCTCGGTTTGAGGGGCTCGAATTTCATCATGTCGCTCGAGACAGTAATCAGGCGGCGTACATACTCGCTCGCATGGGTGCCAAACACGGCCCCGTCCCGCCTAACACCTTTGTGGAAAGGCTCTTTAAGACATCCGTGGTATGTCAGGATGAGAGTAGAGATGTCGGTTCAGTCCTAACCACACCCTCAGCAGCCGAACACAATACAGATATCATCGGGGGTCCGAATATGGAAATAACACCCTCTGCTCATGATATCATGGCCGTCATTGCTCCTTGGACCGAACCCTTCCTGGCCTACCTTAATAGGCAAGAGCTTCCCGATGATCAAAATGAGGCCCGTCGCATAGTTTAGCGCTCTAAAGCCTACAAAGTTTATGAAGGTGAGCTGTACAAGAAAAGCACTACTGGAGTTCTCCAAAGGTGCATCTCCGAAGAGGAGGGACGGAAACTCTTGGCCGAAATACATGCTGGTCTAGCGGCCATCACGCCGCAGCTCGGGCCCTCGTAAGCAAAGCTTTCCGAACAGGCTTTTTCTAGCCAACGGCCCGAGCAGATGCGCAAGCCCTCGTCCAACGTTGTGTGGGATGTCAGGTTTTCGCCAATCAAAGGCATATGCCTTCCACTGCCCTAAGAACAATCCCCATCACTTGGCCTTTCATGATCTGGGGGCTGGATATAGTCGGCCACCTTAAAGGGGGAAGCCATAAAAATAAATATTTAGTGGTTATGGTGGATAAATTCACTAAGTGGATAGAGCCAAACCAATAAAAATGGCTGAAGCAGGACCGATGATTAATTTTATATCTGGTGTGGTACACCGCTACGGTGTCCCGCACAACACCATCACAGATAATGGCTCCAATTTTACGGCCAATGAGGTGAAAAACTGGTGTGCTAGGTTAGGCATTAAACTTGACTATGCATCCGTCTACCACCCTCAAACAAACGGTCAGGTCGAACGAGCAAATGGCCTGATAATGAGCGGCATTAAACTCCGACTGGTGTGCTCCCTACGGGAGTCGGGTAAACACTGGGTTGAGGAACTTGATTTCGTGCTCTGGGGGCTGCAGACCACACCTAACCGAACAACCGGATACACACCTTTATTTATGGTGCACAGCGCAGAAGTTGGTCTACCATGCGACATTATTCATGACTCACCTCGAGTGCGCTGATAACCCACAACTGTAGGGGATCGCACCAGTTTTTTAGGGTAAAGTATTCAACCCAAATTTGTTGATTCGACACAAGGGGAGCCAAAGAATACTCTTAAGTATTTGTAGCTGAGTTATCAATTCAACCACACTTAGAAACTTAGTATCTGCAGCAAGTTAATTTATTAGCAAGGTAATATGGAAATAACGGTAATGGTAGCAAAAGTGGCGATAGTGTTTTTGTAGTGATTGTAACAGTAGCAGCGGAAAAGTAAATAAGCAACAAGCAATATGGGAAAAGCTCGTAGGCATTGGATCGGTGATGGAGAATTATGTCGGATGCAATTCCTCATGTAAGTTATAACCTAGGGTGACACAGAACTAGCTCCAGTTCATCAATGTAATGTAGGCATGTATTCCGAATATAGTCATACGTGCTTATGGAAAAGAACTTGCATGACATCTTTTGTCCTACCCTCCCGTGGCAGCGGGGTCCTAGTGGAAACTAAGGGATATTAAGGCCTCCTTTTAATAGAGTACCGGACCAAAGCATTAACACATAGTGAATACATGAACTCCTCAAACTACGGTCATCACCAGGAGTGGTCCCGACTATTGACACTTCAGGGTTGCCGGATCATAACACATAGTAGGTGACTATTGACTTGCAAGATAGGATCAAGAACACACATATATTCATGAAAACATAATAGGTTCAGATCTGAAATCATGGCACTCGGGCCCTAGTGACAAGCATTAAGCATGGCAAAGTCATATCAACATCAATCTTAGAACATAGTGGATACTAGGGATCAAACCCTAACAAAACTAACTCGATTACATGGTAAATCTCATCCAACCCATCACCGTCCAGCAAGCCTACGATGGGATTACTCACGCACATCGGTGAGCATCATGGAATCGGTGATGGAGGAAGGTTGATGATGACGATGGCGATGATCTCCCCTCTCCGGAGCCTTGAACAGACTCCAGATCAGTCCTCCCGAGAGAGATTAGGGCTTGGCGGCGGCTCCTTATTGTAAAACACGATAATTCTTTCCCTCTGATTTTTTTGTCCCCGAAAGTGAATATATGGAGTCAGGGTAGACGTTGGTGGAGCAACAGGGGGCCCACGAGGCAGGGGGCGCGCCCCCACCCTCGTGGACAGGGTGTGGGCCCCCTGGCTTGGTTCTTTCCACGGATATTTTTTATATATTCCAAAATAATTCTCCGTTGAATTTCAGGTCATTCCGAGAACTTTTATTTCTGAACAAAAATAACACCATGGCAATTCTGCTGAAAACAACATCAGTCCGGGTTAGTTCCATTCAAATCATGCAAGTTAGAGTCCAAAACAAGGGCAAAAGTGTTTGGAAAAGTAGATACGTTGGAGTCATATCATGCGCATGTATGAGGAGCGAGAAGCCGAGCTCGGTCGGCAGGATGACCTGGATGGCCTTGAAGAGGAGCGCGATATCGCGCAAGCTCGTTCCGCATTTTATCAACAACAGGCATGCAGTACCAAAGCAAAGAAGTCCAGGCTAAAACATACAACGTTGGCGATCTCATCTTACGTCTCCGAGAGAAGAAAAAGGATATGCTCAAACCATGACAGGAGGGTCCCTTCATCATAGATGAATTTCTCAAAGGAGGAGCCTATCGCCTTCGCAATGCATCAGATAATCGCCTTGAGCTGAATCCATGGAATGCTGCTTGGCTCCGACGATTATACGGATAGTTCGGTAGCACCTTTTCTTTTATTTTGACTAGGTTCCTTTTCCCTCTCTTCTTTTTATTTTTCCTTTAATATCCCGGATGTATTCGGATCTACCCAACTATGAGGGGTACACATCTTTAAATGTACATACCCCACAATAACTGGGGGCTTCTTTGATGAAGCTTACTAATAAAGCTTGTTGCTTACATTTGTTCATGTCATTTGTTCCTTTTTTCGCCATTATATGCACCTCCATGACTTAAGTTTTTGCCATGCTGGGTTGCCTCGCTCCCGTGTATATACCCTACGTTCCCGATTGTTCGGCTAGGGTGTAAAGGGAGCACCTCTGCGATTGTTACAACCGGGTAATCCAGATCTGTACCTCAGACAGGTGAAGCCGAAATCTAGCATACTTAAGGGAATGATTGGTCAGCAAGGAACAACAAAATATCTATGTTTGCATAATTCTAAGGGATAGGCTATCCGTGATTCCATCTTTTGGATCAAAAGCCTACGCATACATAATCAAGCACGCTGACCCAGGGAAAGGAACCCTTAACGAAACTATTTCCCTTGGAAGATGTTTCTTACATTAAATAGTAATATAACATAACTCCTCGAACAAATTTTGTATGCTTGAGCTATATGACCGGATTGCCTGGTTTCCGAACATAATGAGTGTTTATCACATTTAAACATGGTATCCGGAAACACTCGAACCTTTTGGTTCAGAGGTTGAAGCCGAAGGCCTGCCATGACAAATGTTGCCAAGTTCGGTCGGAGATAAGTTTGATGATAAAGTACATTGATACATCGAATCAAACGCCTACTCTTTATCTATGTCATCCATAAGACTATTTAAGCTATAGTCTTCTTGCGAATATTTCACAGCTACCATCACTTGCTCATATACCAAGCTCACGGGAATTTCTTGCCTGTCCGGTCCACGAGGTCCAACTCGGGCCATATGACTCAGCTCAAGCCCGATGTAGTGTGTTTTCACTATGGCCCATGCCTCTCGTGCACTTTCCCGGCATGCTGACGCCTTCCATAGGTCAAAGCGGTACCAGGCACCTTTGAACAGGTTCGCCAAATCCTCCATACTTTCTGGAGGGGCATCGGACGGCCATAAGGCTTTGACCATACTCTTCATGACTTTCCGGGCCTGATCATGCACTACGGAAAACTCTTTTAGTACATCACCCCAGAATCCGGATACTTCTTCTTCAGGACACCCAGTTAACAGACCTGCGGAAACAACATTATAATACTCCGAATTACCGGACAATATGAGTTCCCTGGATGGTTTAAAGGTCATACCGAATATGCCACCTTTCAACTTTTTATTCTCCTTCAGTGCATTCGATAATTGAGCCTTTAAGCTCTCTACTTCGTCTTGCTTATCCTTTTCTTCTTCTAGTTTGTTCGTTTGGTTAATGGCCCATGCTAGTACTCAGCGACCGGCTGCTTCTTGCCTCTCAGCATATTCATGGGCTTTCTTGGCAGCCGTCAAGCTCTTTTCCAGTTAACCTATAGAATCCGCTGCTAAAATACAACAATGTATGCTTAAAATATCATTGCGGCAAATCATATTTTTCGAATACTATTTTTCCTTACAATGAGCTCCCCTCGTGGATTTCTTCATTTCCTCTAGCTCTGTGGTGGCAGCATTTAGCTTTGTCTGGCTTGCTTCAAGCTCCTGGGACATCATGTTGTTCTTCTCTTTGAGAACCTGCGGTCATAACGATCCTTAAATCGGTTAGACTGACCGCTCAAGTCTCGGGGGCTACTGGCATATACCTATTAAATTTCCACAAACTCTTACCTTCATGTCCTTTGAAAACAGGTGAGTGAATCCCGCAAGTCCATCCCGGGCAGCTCGAATATATGCATCCATGGAGCTGAGGGCATTGAATTCCTGCTTAGTAAAAGCTAGAGCATGCATGGCCTTTTTTCGTCGCCGATGATTCATCACGCTCTCCACTTCGTAATTTGTGACAGATACGTCATCCAAATCCTCATGAGGTGGATAATTTGGTGCCGCATATGTATTAGCTATCGTCCTTGTTGATGAGTCTGGGCCGGATTAGCTGGTGATCGGCCAACCGGGTCTTCGGACGTGGTTCGTCATATGCTCCCTCTGAAATAAGACGGGA
This sequence comes from Secale cereale, assembly GCA_902687465.1. Lineage (NCBI taxonomy): Eukaryota > Viridiplantae > Streptophyta > Magnoliopsida > Poales > Poaceae > Secale > Secale cereale. Next base: position 144,845,138 of record LR738709.1, read on the forward strand.
GGTGAGGTGTGACAATCTGGTCTTATGCCTAAGCACATATCAAAGATTATACCTCTTGGATGAAGGAGGGGGCTCGACAATGCTCCCCATCTCTTTTCGCTTTCAAGGCTCGCCCTGCGTAGGCGCTGTCTTCTTAGAAGCCGCCCTTGATGCAGTGCGGCGTGCTGAGCACCGACGCTTTTGATCACGAGTCAGTGCAGTGCGTGAGGCGCAAGGGGAGGGCTCCTTTTTTGAGGATGTCTTCTGGGTACTTACATCAGAGGAAGGGAGAAGGCTGTGATAGTCGGCCATAATAGCCACTTTCGAGCCATCGAGGCTCGCTTGATAAAATACTCCATCAACAAGCTCTATAAATATATCCAAATCCTCATGTAATCCGGGGTCTTCGTCGCGAGCATAGTCCTCTGGCTCGGGTGCGGGACAATGAACTTTTTCGACCACCTTCCTCCATGTCTGTTTTAAAATGACCGGAATAATTTGACTAGCACATCTCAATAATGAGGTCGGATAATGTTGATAATCAAAAAACTTACCCATTCGATAGGGTTATACATGGAAAAATCTTCCCAAGAATTTAAACAGGCGAACTCTTCTTTCTCCCCCTTATAAAGATCCGCCAGAATGGCGGCCAGGGTGGCCGGTGTATCCGGACCCTCGCGCTTATGACGAGACACATCGTCCGTCCCGTTGCACCATAGAGGGAACCCCTTGGATTGAAGGGTCTGGACGCATCGCTTTATCACGATAGCCATGACTTCGATTATCGAGAGTTTAGTATGGGCAAGTACCCTGACCTTGTTGACTAACCTCTTAATTTCCTCACTATCTCATTGCTTCGGGCTCCAGGGCACCAATTGAAGCGTTTCTTCAAAGGAGGGCTCGAGAATCCGGGAAGTCCGCGCCAAACTAGGTCCGGAAGGGGAACGTCTTCAATATAAAACCATTCCAAAGTCCACTCTTCGGGTTCCTTCTTGGGAGTGCCAGCAAGGTAACCTGTTTCGGCTATGCGCCATACTTCGGCGCCGCCCACTTCCAATATGGAACCCCCTTGGAAACAAGGGACGAGGCAAAAGAACTTTCTCCATAGTTAGAAATGAGCATCGCAGCCTAAGAATAGCTCGCTGAGAGCAACAAAACCCAAAATATGCAGGATAGAACCTAGTGTGAGGTTGTGCAGTTGGAGCCCGTAAAATTCCAATAGACCTCTGAGGAAGGGATGGATTAGAAAAACGAAGCCCCTCGGAAGAAACGTGATGAAGCACTCTCCTCCTTACTAAGGTCGGGGAAATTTTCCGCTAGCGCCTCATTGCCAATTGAGGCCAATCTCGCCCGCACGGAAACTAGATTCATGGGAGGGAGATATCCCTCCGTCTGAAGTCAATTCAGCTGGAGGTGAGACACAGAGCAGGTTCCCCAATCACCCGCTTAAGGGCCATGGGGCGCGAGGAAGAGCTAGGGGTGCTTGCCATGCTTTGAGGTTTTTCGTGGTTTGCTCTGATGATCTTTGTGCGATGTGGAAGGGCACCTGGGATCTGATCTCCTTAAATAGATGCCGCCCTTGCATGACAAGGGGTTTATTTGTAAAACAAATATGGACCATTCGCATTCACCCGACGCATGGAAATCGAGGCGACGACGGGGAGGAATCGCCAAGGAAGGTTATAAAGGTCAAGACCGGATGATCATCACTCCGAAGTATATTAAAGAACCTGCCTTGCAAAGCCAAAGACATGAAGCAGGATACTACATCGTCACTGAAGGCGAGCTCGGGGGCTACCGAGGGAGTCCTGGATTTAGGGGTCCTCGGGTGTCTGAACTATTCGATATGGGCCGGATTGATGGGCCATGACGACAAAGCAGAAGACCCTCCCCGGTGTCCGGGTAGGACTCCTATGTGTGTAGAATGGAAAATTTGATGTTCGGGTGTAATGTTTCCTTCCTGTGCAAGTCAACACTGTACAACCCTAGGCCCCTCCTATGTGTATATAAACCGGAGGGATTAGTCCGTAGAGGCTATCAGAATAATCATAGGCTAGACGTCTAGGGTTTGGCCATTACGATCTCGAGGTAGATCAACTCTTGTAACCCCTATACTCATCAAGAACAATCAAGCAGGAAGTAGGGTTTTACCTCCTTTAAGAGGGCCCGAACCTGGGTAAACACTGTGTCCCTATTGTCCCTCCTTACCATCGATCCTTAGACTGACAGCTTGGCCCCCCACCCGAGATCTGCCCTTTTTGGCACCAACAATGGTGCTTTCATTGAGAGCTCTGTAAAAGTGATATGTGGCTCACCTTGTCATCAACGATGATATCACTTATGGAAGGAGCCTCACTTTCGAACAGGTCCTCCAGCTCGGCGGTTTCACCATATGCGTCAGCATGGCCATTAAGCTGACTGCGTCCCCTGTAATCACCGAGAATCACCCCAACATCGGTTTCGAATACTTTGAAAAGACGGATCTGACGGACACCTCGTCCTAAAACGAGGTGCTAGATCGCATCGCCACCCTGGGGCTTTTAGCGGTCAATGATCGCATCGGGCTTAAACCTGACCAAGGGGAAAGAAATTCCTCGCAGATCACTCACCTGGTAGCGGTTGTCGAAGAACGAGCCGAAAACGCTTCTTCTCCTAAACTAGAGATCAGCCATGTTCGGACCTCCAAACCCTTTGAGCCGGATACCCTTCCTTTGGGTGGGACTCCGCACCTTCCGAGCTCAGGGTTGGACATAGAGTCCAGGGAGCACATGGATCCACCCGGGCCCGAACTGGCGACCACGGAGATTTTGCGAACTCCGGATGCTATCTTGGGTCGGGATTCAAGTTTTACCACACCCACCACCACAATCAATACTCTCCAAGTAATTCTTGCGCTCCAGACATATATGACTTGATGTATGTACGGCAGCAACCTCAAGAAACGGTCCATCACTTCTGGGCCAAGTTCCTACTTGTTAAAAACAAGATTAAAGATTGTTGCGACGATGATGCAGTTCCGGTATTTCATTGCAATTGTACCGACGAGGGAATTTCGAATGCCCTCGACCGCCGTCGCATACAGAGTTTCACGGAATTGTCGCGCTTAGTATGGGTTGTTGCTGTCCAGGTTGATCTTCGCCTCACAAGGGCGCTATGTACGCCATGGCTGGTGCGTCCAAGACGATGCCTTTCTCATGACTGTCCAGGTCCCGCCACCTACTCGCCAACCTCTTTTAGGCATTCATGGGTGGATGGTGCATCGACGAGGGTAGTCGAAGTTGGTGTGTTGTCTTCAAAGGCGACATGTATTGGTCGAGACGCGGCTTTTGTCTTTCAATTTTGGATAGGCTCCTTGTGTTGTGGTTTTAATGGGTGTGGCGGCGTGTCATCGGACTACCCTGGTGTATGTTGGCTTGTATTCAAACTTGCCTTGGTGTGGAGTGGAGTGTGCACTATACTTTTTGTTCGCAACATGGGTAGTCTTCGTAACATATTTCTCTCTTCTATAAAAATATGATACGCCTAAACGCATTCTAAAAAAAAGTCCTACACTACTTATAATTAACCAAAGAATAAAAAAGAAAAAAATCCTCCCAAATTTTCGCGTAAAATCCGATTATGTAGGAGTTAGATGAGACATAAATAGAGCATCTACTACCGGATATGTCAAATATGGCCCCTCTCAAATTCCATTTTTGCATGCGGACATCTCATACTAGATTCTCAAATCCATACAAAGGCATCCAAATTGTAAATATATGTACTACGTCGATCACCTAGCTATTCTTCGTCGGAGATGTCGACGATCTCCGTGCCCGGCCCCGGCAGCATGGGTGGCAGCTGCAGCTCCAGCTGCTCCGCTCCGGCCTCCTCCGCCTCTATCTCTGCATCGAGTTCAACAAAGAGCGCTTTGGACGCCGCCTTCTCTCGCCAGAGGAATGCCCAGTTGGCCTCCACGTAGGCCTCGTCCTGGATGGACTCCATGATGGCCTGTTGCTCCGCCATATCGTCGGACGGGGCGACGACGAACTCCGCCTCCACGCGCTCCATGTTGAAGCCCGACAGCTACTCCTCCTCCTCCGGCTCCGGCTAGTCCGGTGGCAGCTCAGCAGCAATGTAGGCTGTGCGCGCGGCTTGTCTAGCCCGGTTCTCCTTCTGGATCTGGGCGCGACGCTCCAGCGTGGGCATTGCGTAGTAGGTTATCTTACTCCAGACCATGGCGGACCACCGGAGCATGGGAAGAGCGCCTAAGCGCGAGAGGCAGGAGGTGGATGGGCTGGTGGCGCAGAGAGGGGGAGGTGGATGGACTAAGGTTGCGGGACTCCGATCGGGTTAAATAGGCAGATTTTCTCTCGGGCGGCAGGCCGGAGCGGCGCCACGCGGAGTTCACACCGCGGCGACAAAGGAAGCGTCCGTTGGACCGCCGAGTTTTCGGGTGAGTCCGCGTGGGACCCTTTCATAAGTCTGATGTGGCAGGCATGCTCGGGTACGCCCGGGCGCCTCCATATCTGCTCCATATTTGGGCTGGATATGAGGGGTGCCGGTCAGCCCGGGCATTTGAGGCCCGTTTGAGACGTCCGTCTAGGTCAAAAAAATGTGAGCGGTCAGTGAACGGGCGGCCCGCCCGGGCGTATGAGGCGAGTTTGAGGCGTCCGGCTGTAGATGCTCTTATTTCTCATCTAGATGAAAGCTAGACACATCCATTTTTCTAACTGTTGGATTGCACTGCTTCCTCCCCCTTCAGTTCCTTACTCCAGTCTGGGCGACCTACCCCTCTGCATGCCTCATCTTTCTTGATCCGTGCTAGTGCAGCGCCGTCTCGACCATCCCCTAAATCTCACTCGACTCTTGCACCGACAACCGCACCCACGTTACACTCGCACCGTCAACCTACTTCATGTCCTCTACCACGAATCTGATGCGACGCTCTAAGCCCCAGTCATAGGCTTAACGGTACAGGGCGCATACCCCCTCCTCCGTGATGGGCCAGCACATTTTCATTTTTTTCTTTTTCGAAACTGCTGAAAAAAACACACGCTGACTTGGGATTCGAACACAAGACGAGGGGTTGACATAACCAACCCGGCCACTTACCTTCTGTGATCACGTACATCTTGTTCTCTCTTCTTTTTCCTTTTTTCCTTTTTTCTTATCTCTTAAGTTCTCTTTTGTTCTTTTTTATTTCTTTTTTTTCAAATTTGCAAGTTTTTCTTCAAAAATAAAGAAAGTTTTTTCTGATTTTTAAAATTTTGTGGATATTTTTCAAAATCGTTGAACTTTTTTTCAAATATGAGTGAATTTTCCAAATTCGTGTTTTTTTCAAATTCGGTGATCTTTTTCCAAAATCGGCGAACTTTTTTCAGAATTGATGATTTTTTTTCAAAATTGATAAATCTTTTAAGTTTTGTGAAGTTTTGTTTTTCAAATTCAATGAACTTGTTTTCGAATTTGAAGAACGTTTTTCAATGTCGATGGACTCTTTTTAATGTTGATGAACTATTTTTCAATATCAATGAAAATTTTCAAATTTCATGAATCTCTTTTAGGTTTGTTGGCTTTCTTTAAAATTCATCAACATTTTTTAATTCATGATGCTTTTTTGTTTTTTTGTCAGAAGTCAAAAGTTGAACAGTCAAACTGGCCAACTATCGACCGGGCCAACCATGATCGAAGGAAGCGAATAAGCCGACGTGGGACAAATGAACGAGGCAACCTGGATTGGCCCAGTTCACGGGCGCGTGGGCGCCAGAATTGGTAACCGACGCGTAGTTAGATGTATTGCATTTATAATATTTCTTGGCATTATTTCTATTTGATGTATGTTTTTTTTTGCCAAAAGCAGTGTAGTTAATTGACTACCTAGCTTAAGTGTGGCTTGGCCACTGTCATGGTACAAAATTTACCTATTTGATTCTTTCAATGCCTACACCTCCATCAACTAGTTGTCCACTTTGGTATCTTTCATTTCATTTAGTGATGCAAAACATTAAAATGTGGGACATGAATATCTCCTAATCTGGACCAACTGCTAACAAATGGACAATGCTCATTTATTGTTGCGACCAGCCGTGGGCCACGTTATTGTTGTGAAACGAGGAGCATATTGTGTAATAGTACAAAGAAAAATACTCCCTCCGCCCCAAAATTCTTGTCTTAGATTTGTCCAAATACGGATGTATCTAGTTATACTTTAGTGTTAGATACATCCGTATCTAGAAAAAGCTAAGACAAGAATTTTGGGACGGAGAGAGTACAACCTGACGCACAAATCTGTAGGAAGATGAACTGCGGATATTTCAGTAGCATATAGACCCAGAGCCAAAGCGAATATCCATCCCATCTTAAAACACAGAATATTGGAAGCCAAGCTCGTCTAAAGAGATTGTACTATACAAGATCATCGTGTAGTTCAAAAAAGGCACACTAAAGTTAGGATATACACGCGTGCAATAATAAGTTTACAAATGTAAGAAAACACGTGTGGTGATACTAACTGAATATAGAGGAATTGACATAATTAATTATAAAATATTTGAACAATTTGTAATAAACTATAAGAAAAACACAAGTCACGCCTATAAGTTACTGTACATCACATAGTGCATAACCACTGATCAATCTAGAATTTTGATTTGTCACCTAAAATCTACAACTTACTTACTTTAATACTTGACCCGTGAGACATCTAATCTACACCAACTATGGATTGGCTAATTCTCACTTGACCGAGTATTTTCATATTCAATTGTGACTCAAAAAATTATCAACCCATGGCCACCTTAGAATTGAACACGGGTACGAGAATGATCGTCAGCTGGTAGATTATGACCTGCGACATTACTGGCACAAAGAATACTGGAGCCGCCTGGCACACCGGATAACTCAGCTCTGTCGGCCGGAATGCCGCCGGGTGGGGTTGTGTACATTGGGTAGCTACTATGGCTGCTGATGTCGACGTGGTGGTGGTCAATGAAGTCGTGTCATATGTCGAGTCTGCCATCAACAAAGGCGAGGACGCTATCCGCCGTGCGAGAGAAGGGGCGAGCGGCGGCTTGGAGGGCGCTGTGCCAGCCGTCGACGTCTCCCACAACGGATTCGGCGACGTCGTGATCCGCGACACGAGAGAGGGAGCGGGAGCGGCCAAGCCCTGGGAGGGCCGCCCGTCGACGTTGGCCGGCTTCGCCGGCAACAGAGCCGGCGACGTCGCGCTACGCCGCATGGGAGCTGGTTTTCCAAGGGCCTGGGAGGTCGGCGACGGGGCGGCGGCGGCGTCGCGGAACAGGTAGACCCGGAACCGCCGTGTGTTCAGGTCGTTGAACAGTCGGACCTACAGGTCCCGGTAGACCATCACGTCCAGCATCCCCCGCAGGTCCTGGTCCGTGTCCACGTGGCAGAGCGAGCCCAGCCCCTCGCCGGAGTAGCAGTACTTGACGGAGAAGTCAGAGAAGCCCGCGCGCTTTGCCAGCAGGTCGCGGAAGCCCCTCGTCGAGACGGACGAGAGGACGCTGAGGAGCAGGTGCTCACCGCCGACGTACCTCGGCGGCCGACCCTGGGCGCGCTGGATCCTCCCGCCGTAGCTAACAATCAGCTTCACGCGGTGCTGCTGGTCGGCTGCCATGCTCGGTGCGCGGCGTCGCCGATCTTCTCGCGAACGGGATTCGGATGATCCGGTGGGTGGAGCTAGACTGGAGGGAGGCGTAGTATGCTGCTGCACGGGGAAAGCCGCGCATTATATTGATCGAACTTTGCCCCTTCGAACGAGAGCCGGACCCGGACTCATGACCGATCCCGAACGAGATACTACATCAGAATTTGATGAGAACCCGCCAAAGCGAGGCGACGGGTTTTAGGCGTCCGATGCTTCAGGATCACGAATTCACGACGGAGCAAATCGTGGGCCAGAGTTTCCACCTCACTTTTTCTTCCCTCCCCACCTTCCCATAGCAGAGGGACAGAAATCCCTAGGTCGTCGGCGCCGGCGAGAATCGACGAGGGCGACAAAATCAGGGCTTCAGGAGCACTAAAGGCGACGAGATCGACGATGCCGACCCACCCCCACCCACCACGGAGGCGAGCACCATTAGATTTGGAGGTCGAGGCGCTCGTACGGCCGGAGAAGGGGAGGGAGAAGGAGTTGTAGGGTGGGGAGCACGGACCGCCGGAGACGCGAAGGACCACGGGGGAGGCGACGAGGACGTCTACTGAGAAGGAAGAGAAGGTAAGCCACACATGCCAAACCTCTTTGCATTCTTCTCACACTCGCGGCGGGGCAGCGGTGGTTTCGCTGATGCGGCTGTATCATCTACGTCGGCGAGCTGGTTACGGGAGGGGGTAGATGGCGGGGGTGGTTCTTGTAGGGAGAGATTTTCATGCGAGAGATCCGTTTCTACCCTGCGAGCCCCAATTTCTCCCGATTTCTGAACAACACAACACCAAACAGAGAGCGGGGAGATCCCCTTCCGTCGATTGTAGGTTGCATTGTTTGTACACGAGAGAGTACGCATCAATGTCCTTGCTTAATTTGGGGGAGAGCAGGGAGATCCCCTCCTGTATTAGTGATTTACTCAATTTGTCAACCAGGAATAGGCAAGTTTATCTACATTTTTTGCCCAGACAGGCAAGTTCACACTACTGGGGGTACATTATCACAAGTACAGGTTGTGTAGGCAACTAAGTCAGAGAAACAACACATATGCAGGCAGAATTCACATGGTACAGGCATTTTTTAGAGGAGTTTTTTGGTTGGCAACCATTTGCATGTGCGCCTGTGTTCCCTTTTGCGTGATTATGTAGGCAATTAAGTAGACAACAATTTATGCAGGCATTTTCTTGTGTAGGCAAATTTTGATTTTTGTAGAACATTTCATTTTATATTTACTTTATAATTATAGGCAATACTGCATGTTTTCCATTTTAAAAGTTTTGTAGGCAATTTATATCTTCAGAGGCAATTTTATGTCTACCCTTTTTCTTCATACAGATCATAATATTGGGGGATCTGCCAGGCAATATAATATGCCTGATATGTTAAGCAGTCAATATACTGTGCTGTCAATATATATGAGGCAGAAGCCCAGTATGTACTAGCATTCAAAACAGGTAGCCAGAGAGCTGGGATGAGTTGGATCGATCCAACGATCTAGAGATTTTATTTTCCTGTGTCACCGTTGGCACATGCATGCATGCCATCCACGAAACAAAAACATCGTACAGGTGGTGCCTTGTTTACTTTCCTCCGAAACAATAACCTCTCCATGGACATCGATCCATCGTGCGTCGCATTGTTAAGCATTGAATTGATGGATCGTCTTTTATTATTCAGGGTTTGTTCAGGATTGTTAGGTAATGAGCTCACGGGTGACGGACTTTATCAGTGACCTTTTTTCCTCTTTTCTTTTTTGCAGGCAAGTTTTATAGTGGTTTAAGATGGAGGACTCTCCAGATCAATACGATAGCGAGGTACAGACCACATTTTGCCCTTTTTGGTCTACTTTTTGTTTTCTCGCAGCTCCTTTTACCTGTTGTTAGGCAGAGAATCAGTCAGTAGAACCCACATGTAGGTGATTGATTCAATTTGTCTTAACAGGGAGCAGTAAGAACAGGTGTCACAACTGGGAACAACACTGGGGTTTTACAAGGTCGTAGACGTCCTAGGAGGAAGCAGGTTCAAGAAGGAAGAAATAGAGCATCGCCCGCAAGACCGGTGAATCCAAAGGAGTTGGGGGCACTACTAGCTGATGGTACTAAACATCAGGGACAAGCGGTTCGAGGTGTTAGACTCGGCAAGGACGCTGAAACACAAGGCATTCCTCGCTACTGCCAACAAAATTATGGAATGGATTAAAGCAAACTCGGAGAGGCACTATGAGAAATCAAGCATGCAGATTAATGACTGGGAACTTCAAGAAATTCAATGCCCAGAGCAGGACAACAGGCAAGTCTTCCCCACACACCTATGTGTTTATTTTTATTCTCTATCGGTAAGGGATCATGATCGATTTTTGGGCCTCATATTCTTTAGGCACATACACACACAACTGGTAGTATCAACCACAACAAAAGTCAGTCTTTATCACCCAAAGAATCGCCTAACCATAGCACACTTAATTGCATTTGTCCATCCAGATAGAAATTCGGCATCCATATGTACCAGGTCACCTCACCTGGCTTTCTTCAAGCCGCTTAAAAAGGACAAACAACACCCAAAACTCGCTCATCGGGGGGCATGCTAGGCCAACCCGTGCAGCGATCAAATCGCCTAAGAAAAACAACACAACCCCTAAAAATCGGCGGTTTTGAAGGCAAACAACTCGCGCATTGGGGCGTGCTAGCTCGCCTAAACCGGTGATCAAGTCGCCTAGAGGAACAAGGCATGACCTCCAAAGTCATCGGTTCCACGCAAACCAATTCGCCCATCTGGGCGTGCTAGCTCGCCTAAACCGGCGTTCAGGTCGCCTAAGAAACGCGGCACGACCCCTCAAATCGTCGGTTCCACGCAATAAAATCGCCAATCGGGGCGTGCTAGCTCGCATCAGAGCGGCGCCCAAGTCGCCAAGGGAAACACCACACGACCCTCAAAGTCACCGGTTCCACACAAATCAACTCGCCCATCGGGGCATGCTAGGTCGCCTCACACCGGCAACCAAGTCGCCCAGGGGGGGGACACGGCACGACCCCCAAAGTCACCGGTTCCATGGAAACTAACTTGCCCATCGGGGCGTGCTAGGTCGCCTCACACCGGCGACCAAGTCGCCTAGGGGAACACGGGACGACCCCCAAAGTCATCGGTTCCATGCAAACCAACTCGCCCATCAGGGCATGCTCGCTCGCCTCACACCGGCGACTTACCAAGTCGCCTAAGAAACACGACACGACCCCCAATGTTCTCGGTTCCACACAAACCAACTTGCCCATCGGGGCGAGCTAGGTCGTCTCACACCAGCGACCATTCGACTAGGGGAATATGGCACGATCCCCAAAGTCGCGGGTTCCACGAAACCAACTCAGCCATTGGGATGTGCTAGGTCGCCTCACACCGATGACCAGGTCGCCTAGGAGGAACACGATACGACC
>LR738709.1:144859263-144908242 GCA_902687465.1 Secale cereale
GGGGGGGTGGAAGAAGGATGGGCGTAGGGTTTTTCTAGCTGCAGGATGGAAGCGAGATCACGTGAAGTGTGAGGGTCTTATATTTGGCGGGAAGGGGCAACTACAGGGGAGGTGGACCTGTCCTTTCTAAGCACATGGTTGGGGACCGACAAGGGGGGCTTTCCGTAAACGACGGCCGCTAGGTCCGCCCGCACAGCGCACGGGCGCTCCGTAGCATCGTCCAAAAAAAAGTGAGGTGGAAACTCTGGCCCACGATTTGCTCCATCGTGATCCTGAAGCATCTGACGACTAAAACCCGTCGCCTCGCTTTGGCGGGTTCTGATCGAATTCGGATGTAGTATCTCGTTCAGTCATGAGTCCGGGTCCGGCTCTCGTTCGAAGGGGCAAAGGCAACCAATATAACCGCGTCCGACCCGTGGCTTTCCCCGTGCACCATACTACTCCACCCACCGGTCTAGCTCCACCCACCGGATCATCAGAATCCCGTTGGCGAGAAGATCGGCGACGCCGCGCACCGAGCATGGCAGCCGACCAACAGCGCCGCGTGAAGCTGATTGTTAGATACGGCAGGAGGATCGAGCGCGCCCAGGGTCGGCCGCCGAGGTATGTCGGCGGTGAGCACCTGCTCCTCAGCGTCCCCTCGTAAGGGGCTTCCCGCGACCTACTGGCTAAGCGCGCGGGCTTCTCCGACTTCTCCGTCAAGTACTGCTACTCCGGCGAGGGCTTGATTCGCTCTGCGACGTGGACACAGACCAGGACCTTTGGGCGATGCTGGACATGCTGCTCTACCGGGACCTGCAGGTCCGGCTGTTCAACGACCTGAACACACGCCGGTTTCGGGTCTACCTGTTCCGCGACGCAGCCGCCGCCCCGTCGCCGACCTCCCACGCCCTCGGAAAACCATCTCCCATGCGGCGTAGCGTGACGTCGCCGGCTCTGTTGCCGGCGAAGCCTGCCAACGTCGACGGGCGGCCCTCCCATGGCCTGGCCGCTCCCGCTCCCTCTCTCGTGCCGCGGATCACGACGTCGCCAAATCCGTTGTGGGAGACGTCGACGGCTGGCACGGCGCCCTCCAAGCCGCCGCTCGCCCCTGCTCTCGCACGGCGGATAGCGTCGTCGCCTTTGTTGATGGCAGACTCGACAGATGACACGACTTCTTTGACCACCACCACGTCGACATCAGCAGCCATAGCTACCCAATGTACACAACCCCACCCGGCGGTGTTCCGGCCGGCAGAGCTGAGTTATCCGGTGTGCCAGGCGGCTCCAGTATTCTTGGTGCCAGTAATGCCGCAGGTCATAATCTACCAGTCGACGATCATCCTCGTGCCCGTGTTCAATTCTAAGGTGGCCGTGGGCTGATAATTTTTTAAGTCACAATCCAATATGAAAATACTCAGTCAAGTGAGAATTAGCCAATCCATAGTTTGTGTAGATTAGATTGTCTCACAAATGAAGTATTAAAGCAAGTAGGTTGTAGATATTAGTATGTGACAAATCAAAATTCTAGATTGATCGGTGGTTATGCACTACGGGATGTACAGGCCGGACTTGAATTTTTCTTAAAGTTTACTATTTTTTTTATTTTTTTAAATTAATGATGTCAATTCCTCTATATTCAGTGTTAGTATCACCACACGTGAATTGTTATTCCCTTCGTTCCCAAATATTTGTTCCAAACATTTCAAATGGTCTACGACACACAAATATATGTAGACATATTTTAGAGTGTAGATTCATTCATTGAGAGTGGTTTTTGAGCTCCCGGGTGCCTAGGCATCCTCTATGAACAGTAAAATCAAAACAAAGAAAAACTATTTGAAACGAACCTGAAACTTTACAACATTAAAGATGATCAACTTTGTAGGCGCTTGCAAGTTTTCATGTAAAAAAACCATTCTTGGGGCTGTACACACGAAAAAGTTTTCAGTACTTGAAGTTTTGAGCATTTTTATCATTGAAATCTGAAACTCGTTTGTACACCTTTCTCTACATGATATCTTGGCATGAAAACTTGCAAGACCCTACAAAGTTTGATCATCTTTGATGTTCCAAAGTTTCATATTTTTTTGAATTTGTTTTCTATTTTTTTTACTGTTCATAGAGGGTGCCTAGGCATCCGGGAGCTGTCACACATTTCTCTTCATTCATTTTGCTTCATATATACTCCCTCCTCGCATAATGTAAGACGGCTTTTAATACTAGTGTAGTGTTAAAAAGCGTCTTACATTATGGGACGGAGGAAGTAGTTACTTATTGAAATCTCTAGAAAATCAAATATTTAAGGACCGAGGGAGTATATTTGTAAACTTGTTATTTCACGCGTGTACATCCTAACTTTAGTGTGCCTTTTTTGAACTACACGCTGATCTTGTATAGTACAATCTCTTTAGACGAGCTTCGCTTTCAATATTCTGTGTTTTAAGATGTGGATATTCGTTTTGACTCTAGGTCTATATGCTACTGAAATATCCGCAGTTCATCTTCCTACAGATTTGTGCGTCAGGTTGTATTTTTCTTTGACTCTAAGTATTACACAGTGTGCTCTTCGTTTCGGAACAATAATGTGACCCGCGTCTAGTCCTTATTAAATGAGTGTAGTCCATTTGTTAGCCGTTGGTCCACATGAGGAGATATTCATATCCCACATCTTAATATTTTGCATCACTAATTGAAATGAAACATATCAAAATGGACAACTCGTTGATGGAGGTGTCAGTATTGAAACAATCAGTAGGTAAATTGGCAGTGGTGAGGCCACACTTAAGCTGGCTAGTCCATTGACCACACAGATTTTGGCAAAAACTACATACATCAAACAGGACTAACACCAAAAAATATTATAAATGCATACATCTAACTACGTGTCGGTTACCGGTTTTGGCGCCCACGTGCCCGTGGGGCCAATCCAGGTTGCCTCGTTCGCTTGTCCCACGTCGGCTCGTTCGCTTCCCTCGATCATGGTTGACCAGTTGATAGTTGACCAATTTAACTGTTCAACTGTTGACTTTTGAGAAAAAACAAAGAAAGGAAGAAAAAAAATCATGAATTGAAAAGTGTTGATGAATTTGAAAGAAACAAGCTTAAAAGAGGTTCATGAAATTTGAAAATTTTCATTGATTTTGAAAAGGAGTTCATCAACTTTGAAAAAGAGTTCATCGATATTGAAAAAGGTTCATCAAATTCGAAAACAAGTTCATCGAATTTGAAAAACAAAACTTAAAACGTTTATCCATTTTGAAAAAAAAAATCAATTCTGAAAAATTACACCGATTTTGTGGCGGTACTACCGCCAGGGAGCAACAAAAAGGCCCAAGGAAAACAGATGGATGCAGGAAAACCAGAACTACCATAACTTCTACAAATGAGCTCCGAATTGAGCAAACTCAAGCTTGTTGGATAAATCACGACAAGCACTAGCCAAACAACGAAGAAGAAGCAGTAGAAGAAACGCCGATGATATAGAGATGAACCTCTATGAATGAAGAACCGGTAAAAACTTCATCATTGAAAACATCATAGAAGATGCATGCGAACTCCGTTTTCAATGAACTCGAGCTTGTCATGAAGATGACTATAAGCTCTAAAACTCACAAAGAGAAACACGAAACAAGAACCAAGAAGGATGATTCAAGGATGCAATGCTCGAGCTCTCTACGGATCAAGCTACTCACCTGAGAGCCCCCCTTGATAGTACGGCAATTGATCATATAACCCATTCTCCCAACTACCACCATGAGACCAGTAAAATAGAAATCCTATCAAGGGCAAACCTTTGCCTTGCCCATAGTCCACTTGAACTAGATGATGACGATCTTGACTTCCTTAAGTTGGACCGCCTTTCTTGATTGCGCTGGCTCGATGAATACAAACAATAGATTGCTCCCCCATACTCCACTATGGGTGAGCCACTATTTGGCACATCTTCACAAGTCCATTGTCACCACAATGGAAGGCAAACATCAAGCATGATCTCTTCGTGACGCTTCACTTGAACTTGCACACGGCAATCTTGAGGACGATAACCACTTGATGTCATCCTCCATGGGTTGTATGGGATATTTCTCTTGCCTTAAGCCCATGGAAACATACCTAACCCCACGTAGAACTCTCACGTAGACCATGGGTTACTACACAAAGTGTAATGGAAAATGTTTACCATACCATGGGATCACTTGATCCATCGCGGTACATCTTCTATGCTTTGTGTGTTGATCAACTTGAATAGCACTATTGACTTAGTCTCGATCAACCTTCTATCATGTCTTCTACATGACCAAACTTTGGATAATTCGTTGAATAGCACCTTGGTCGACACATAAACTCCTTGAAACCAACACATGAACTTCAATAAATTCCTATGGACGAATCCTTCAAATAACTCAAGGAAACCATTAGTCCATAGAGATTGCCATCAATTACCAAAACCAAACATGGGGGCACCGCATATTCTTTCACATATATTATTTGCAAGGTTATAGCCAACCAATATATAGTACCCCTCGTGAAAATCATTCATCTAATCATGGAAGTGAAAGAGTAATAGATTAGAGAGGTATGTTCATAAATTTTCTAGAAAAGAACTCAAAAGAATCGAAAAGAAATTCTAAAGTAATATGATCATAAAGCGATAATTCATCACATCGTAGCAAACACATTGAGAGTATTACATCAGATGGATCACCATCATGTAGGGCAATTCATCCGGTCTTTGTATTGAAAAGCAAGGAAGAGAATATGCCATTTAGCTACTTTTATGGGCCCATAGACTAAGAAGGACCGCTCTCACATGAACATGAACGCGACAAGGTTGATGAAGATAGCTCCGACGCTGAATTCCTCCTCTGACAAAGTACCAAAAAAGGCCCTAGATTAGATTGCCAAGGAACGCGAGGTGGTGATGGCGAAAAAATTCCTTGATAAATTTTTCTGGAGGTCTCAGGGCAATATAAAGGTGTCATGACCAAAGAGACAGTGGAGGGGTGCTTGTCGGTGTCAAAACCGGCAGATCTCGGGTAGGGGATCCTGAACTATGCGTCTAAGGATCGATGGTAATAGGAGACTGGGGACACGATGTTTACCCAGGTTCAGGCCCTCTCAATCGAGGTAATGCACTACTTCCTGTTTGATTGATCTTGATGAATATGGGTTTACAAGAGTTGATCTACCTCGAGATCGTAATGGCTAAAACCCTAGGAGTCTAGCCTATGTAATTGTGATTGTTGTCTCTACGGCCTAAACCCTCCAGTTTATATATGCACCGGAGGGACCTAGGGTTGTACATGACCATCTTGCAGAGGAAGGAAAGTATTACACCCGGACTCTAAACTTGCTATTTTACACATATGGGAGTCCTATCCGAATACGGGAGATAGTCTTCAGCAATAATCTTCACAACCCACCAGTCCGGCCCATAACGAGCAATCCGGCCACCTGAGGAACCCTTAATCCAAGACTCCCTCAGTAGCCCCCGAACCAGTCTTCGATGACGATGAGTTCGGCACGCGTACTGTCTTCGGCATTGGAAGGCGGGTTCCTCCTCCCGAACATATTGAAGCAACATTCCCTACACAAAGGTACTATGTCCGGCTATGCATAGTTAGTACAACCCTTAGCCTTGAAGGCAACGTATCGAAAAACGAACACTGTGTCTTTACTGACAACTTTTCAGTGAAACGTCATGTTTGACCGTTTAATATATCGAACCGTTTTCTTGGCTCCAGTTTCACGTTTCGAGGTATATCCCCATTGGCACGTCTTGTCAAAACAGAGATTGTGCCCTCTTATTACGGGATCTTTATCAATATGACATGAGCATCCCAACCACGCCTTACGCACGACTACGTTGGGAACCGGTGAGGTTTACAGCTGGAGTGGGGGGACGTTTAGCATTCACCGCTTATAAAAGGACACAAATCCTTTCCATTAACCCCACGCTCTCCTCAAGCCCTAGCTTTCCAATCTCCCCAGCCCCAGCGCCCACAACTCTTGACTCCTCCACCACCGCCTCCCTTCCCAGCAATGGCCGGATCCGGTTCTAAGGGAAAGTGGGAGGCCTCCACGGTCACAGAGAAGACCGTGAAGAATCTCCGGAGTGCGGCTTATCTCGCCGACGATATAGCGCACCGTGTTCCCGAAAAGGAATAGGTGATCCCCGTCCCTAAGCCGGGTGAGAGGGTGGTCTTCCTCTCTCACTTAAACCGGGGATGTGATTTCCTCTCCAACCCTTTGTTCGGGGCCTCTTATTTTTTTCTACGGCTGGATTTCCATGATCTAGTCCCGAACTCAATCTTCCACATATCAGCTTTCATAGTGGTATGTGAGGCGTTCCTCCACGCCCCCCCACACTTCGTCTTATGGCTCAAGATATTCAATCTGAAGCCAAAGGTGGTTGACGGGCAACAAGCAGATTGCGGAGGAGCCATGGTGAGCAAGCTCCCGAACGCCACTTGGCCAAAGGGGGCCTTTGTGGAGACAAACAAGGTCTGGCAGCAGGAGTGGTTTTACATCACTGAGCCCTGCGACACCAAGTGGGCGGCGGCGCCCGCATTCAGATCTGGACCCCCGTAGAGGCTAACCTCATGGACCGACAAGAGTCCGGATTGGGGGTCTCAGCCGGAGGTGCTAGCCCTCCAAAATCACATCTCTGGCATGATAACGAAGGACACCCTCCTCACTAATGTGATTCAGGTAATGCTCTTCCGCCGCGTCCTTCCCTGTCAACGTCAGGACTCCCATTTATGGGAGTTTAATCCGGAAGAGCCCCGACCCTTGATGCATCTCTTTGGCACCACGCACGAAGACATCTGGAAGCAGCTCTTCAAGGCCCAAAAGGGGTGGTCGGCGGAGACCGAGGACAAGGGCTTTAGCAGCGCGCTCACTGCTTCAGAGGTAATCAGAATTTCTACCGAATACATACTTCGCCCATATTCCAATTATAATAGGAGTTAGAGTTTTTGCGTTCTATCCATGCCTGGACGAAAAAGGCGGAGTGGATCAAGTGTCCGGCTCCCTTGCCTGAAGACCCAGAGACGCCTCAGCTGACGGCAATGTTGGTTCCGGCACCGTACAAGGCGCCGGAGAAGAAGGCCAAGAAGAAGGGCAAGGAGGTCAAGAGCAACCTCCGCCCTAAGGTTCCCGCGGAGACAGGGTCCGGGGAAACCGACTCCCACCTCTCCCCCGAAGAAGAAGAGGAGGAGGAGGAGGAAGAAGAAGATGACTCCCACATTAAGGCAAGGGGGAGGAAGAGAGTGGCCCCCGCTGATGCGGGCAAGGCGGCACCCAGGAAGAAACCGAACCTTCCGGGTAGTTCGGACTCAACGTCCAAACTCAGCTTCCGAGTTCAGTCCAGGATTAAGCCCCTAGCCGAATCATAAGTACTCAGACGATAGCTGCTTATGTTTGGTTAAATTACTTTTCAGTATCTAAACAATGTCATTCTGTCTTTATATAGTCCTCCGCATGTACTCCCCGAGGCTTCACTGTCATCGGGGAATTCTCGAGCGCCGGAGATGGTGGAGAGCGATATGCCTCCACGGGGCTCATCGCCCGTCTTAGGGGATGCCAAGGTGTCTTCTCTACAAGCTCCCCCTGTTTGAGCAGGTGGGAGTGGGGCGGACGAGAGGGCGCCCAAGGTCAATCCCTCGGTCGCCATCAATCAAGGGGGAGCAATCCCCATGGTGACCTAAGACAGGGGCCAAGCAATCCGGGCCCCCACCGAACACCGTTCCGGAGCCCGATGCGGCTCCCAAATTAGGAAATCAGCCCCCCATAATGGGGGAAGGAGCAATTGCTCCAACGGTGCCTGCCATCAATTCGCAGGCGCCGAACACTCTAGAGGAAGCACCATGAGGTGCTTCCATCATAGTGGAACACCGCACTCTGATGAGTGCGGTCATGGAGAAGATTCAGTCCGTCAAAGGCGGACTGAATGAAGCCTTCAACAGCCTACTGACAGGCTTTGAGGTATGTGACGTAATGTTCTAAAAAGAACTTTCTTTTTTTATTTATGTATATATATAGACAGTAGCCCCTGATGCTTTGTTTGATTCTGGACAGAATCGGACGAAGGATCCATGTAATAGCATGTAGCATAGCTGAACTGTGTACTATGTTTTTGAATAGGCCTCCCTATATGCGGCATCTGTCCAGGCCGCAGAGATTTCCGAGCTTAATCGGAAGCTGAAACTAGCTGACGAGCAGCTCGACCTTGTCAACAAGCATTTTGATGAAACACAAGGTATGCGGACTTTCAAAGAATAAGACACTATATGTGTGTGCGTGAGCTTATTTGTGTTATGTGATTTGTGGAACAGCTGACGCGGCTACGGTCGAGGCGCTTAAGGGCGAGCTCGCAAAGGCCAAGGAAGAGGCCAAAGCGAGCAGGGCAGCCGCTGACAAAGCGACTGCCGACCTGAAGGCCGAACATGTCGTGTGTCAACATCACGAGTCATGGGTGGCCGAAGTCGAGGACGAGCTACGAGATGCCATTCGCAAGTGCGAGGCCTTGGAGCAGAAGACTTCGGAACAAGCATCCGAACTCAACACGGCAGTCAATGCTGCCAAGGAGGCGCGGAGTGAGTCGCGCAGTGCTCACGAGGAGATAAAAGAAGCGCGACAAATAGCAGCTAGTAAGACTTTTCTCTTTCAGAGTATCTTCGGAGGTCGAAGGTATCTTGCGCTGATGCGACTATGGAGTTCTCCAGTCGTGTTTGCGGATCTCCCGAGGAGCATCACCGACGCAGCCCAATACTTTTGAGCCCAAGAGGGGAACAACACGCAGAAGCTGTTCTGGTCGCAGTTTCTTGCGCCAAATCATCCGGTTCCCCTCAATGACGAGATGAAGCAGTTGGCCGAGCTTCATAATATGGCGGGTACGACCATGAAGGACTTGATAGTCCGGCTATGGCCCACTGTTCCAATCCCAAGTAACTACTTCGGATTGGTGAAGAAGCTCGTCGACGCAAGTCCGCGGGTCGATGCTATTAAGCGTTCGGCCTGCATAGAGGGTGCACGAATGGCCTTTGCCCGCGTCAAGATGCATTGGGTGAAGATGAAGGCTACGGAGATAGGAACTGCTGGCCCACCAGAGGGCAAGGATCACCGAAAGCCAGAAAGGTACTCTGGTGACTTCCTAGAAGGAGCCCGCCTTGTAGAGGGCCAATGCTCAAAGGATATAACCTTTGAATGATTCTATTCGGATTGTAAGGACTAAGCCTACGTGCCGATATATATAATTTTTGCGCTTTTGTATTATAAGCGACTTTTTCCTCCTGTGCGGCTATTTATTTAAATTGGAAAGTTTCTAGTCGTCGGCTTCAGCCCCCATGTAAATATTACAGGGGTGTTCGGTAATGCTCGTGAACACTCTTTATCCAACGTCTAGGTCCACAGAGGAGGTGTCCGTGGAGCGAACCAGGCAATCAGACTATGCGGCTTTATTGCTTTCACTTAGCCATATGAGCTTGACTTGTGGGGCTAAGTACTAGCCCCTGGTGCGTGTAGAGCTTTCCGAACTATGGTGCCCATTTTACGCGGCTGGGCAAAGACCAGCCCCTCGTATAACACGGAGTGGATCGCTATCGATCGTAGTATAACACTAGGTCACCCAATCGCTTGATCGGCTCTCGCTTCATCATGACAATCAATTTTCGGCTTTCTCTACTGATGTACTTGACCGGAAAAGCCAGAAGTACAATCGCAGTAGTTCTCCCTTTACTACCTTAGCCGAACAATGCGGAACGTAAGGTGGTAAGAACAGGAGCCGGGCAACCCAACTATAGACCCAAGACATGATTCGGAGCCGATGCATATAATGCAATATTTAGGATGCCAAACAGTTCCCTATAGGTGTTCAGACTTTTGGAAGTGTGCCAGGACGAATACAGCCCCTGGTATTAATCCCAGGTATTAAGGCACATGTGGCAATCCGACGTGGGGAGAGAACACGGGTGGTAATAAAATAAACTCCAAGCGAATCGGAGACTTGCAACCTTCATTCTATATGTATTCCCTAGCACGCCAAGCCACTGATTGATTTGTTCAAGGAGAAAAAGTTTCTTCTTAAGAGCTATACTTATGCAAGGACTTCGATATCCTCGATGATGATTCCCACCTGAACTCGGTAGTGTTTTATCATAAGACTACTACGTGGTCATGCTTGTCTTGGGAAACGTGTTCATAGGTTTGTAGCAGAACCAGCTCATATTTTGGAGCTTGCTATCATAGTTCATTTCCTGAGAATCTCGCTACGTCATCTCGTCGGTTGTGTTGCAAATTTTCTTTCCCAGACATGCTGTCTGAAATGTCCCATTGTCAACCAGATCTGAATCTCAGACATATATGATGGTTGGAACATTCCGACATTTGCATTTTGTTCCCAGCTTGCGCCTCACCACCTGCTGTTCAGGATCATCTTCAACAATGGTCCTACCATGGGTCCCATCCATTTCTGTGATAAGAAAAATCATCTGTTGCATTGTCTTCAGCAAGGTAGTCCACATCATCATTCCGAGTCCGACTATGTCATTCTTTTGGACTCTTTCAAATGATCGCTTGAGTTTTGCGTTATGCGGGTATAGAGAATTTCAATGATCTCTATATCAAAAGTAATTCTTTTTGCCACTTAAGGGAATAACTCTACGAGTCACCTTCTCCAAGGTGCCCCGTCTGGTGACATCGATCACCATCTTATTAGGTGTGGAATTATTGCCTACCAAGTGAACCTTCATCATTTGTTTCGCTCCATCCCTCTGGATGTGTGTTCTGTGTCTCAGCTCAAGAGATGTTTCAACGTCTCACTCCATGAGTTGATCTTGAGTTGCTCGATCTTTCACAAGATCAATTACCGCATAGTTTCTTTCATCGTCACCGTGTTGGACAAAGACCTCGGAAGGAAGGATGTCCAGATCAACATGATGAAAGCAATCAACATTCATATGAAGGACAGTTGGATCATGAAGATCGTGTTAGCCTTTTGTCCCTCTGTTATCTTACCGTACGCTAGAATCTCGGGACGAGATTCTTGTTTAGTGGGGGTGAGTTGTCACATCCCTAGCTTCACCTTGCACTAGGCTAGCACTTATCTGTTGCATCATGTTTAAAATTCAAATGAATTTGAAATGGGGATGTTCTAACCCTAGCACCAGATGAATCCAACTAGGTTCAAATTCAAATATTTTCAATGTACCAAAAGTGCCCTTCAAAAAATGTTCATCATTTTTGGCCTTGGCTAAAACCTCTGCCAAAAATGGTTTCATAATTTTGGGAGCCATTTTGGATCTTTGAATTAAGTCATAACTATTTGCGTTTGGACATTTAAATCCTATAAATGATTTTAAATGTCCAAATAATCTTGAAGTAAATGAGGGTTGTTGGAATTAATCCAGACAGTGCCACAAATATTTTCATGATTTATGAAAATGCTCTAGCATTTTTTATTAAAGCAAAACAAAAACAGAAAAAAAGAGCACTTACCTGGGCTTACCTGGCGCCCCAGCCGCCCCAGCACTGTGCGGTCCATTGGCCCACAGTGCCAGTCGTCCTGAACCTCTGCCAGTAGGCAGAGGCGAAGGCGGGCACGGCGCGCGCGGAGGCCGCCACCTCCTCCCTGCCTGCCTCACCCTCGAGGCCTTTCCCCAGTGCCCTGGAGACGCCACGCACCACCCTCGTCCGCTCTCTCCCCCTCACTCAATTTCCCCCTCGCTCCCCTGCTCCTCCTCGCCATGGACGAAGCCACCACGGCCGCGCCGGCGAGCACCACCGCAGCCACAGCTACCCCCTCGTCCCTCCTTTGTGCCACGAGCTCCGCGACGTCGTCCTCGACCCCCCTCACCGAGCCACGCCTCGCCGGACACCCTCAAGCCTCGCCAACGCCGCCGTTTTTGACCTCGGGTGCCGGCGATCCCCGTCGTCGATCCGCCGTCGTCAGCGCCTCCCCGAGCCTGCTGAGCTCTCCATTGCAATCCTTGTGAGCTCCTCTCCGTTTCCCCTACCCCCTTGCTCGACTTCGTCCCGTAACAGCTGCCCCGCGAGCTCCCGCGCCGCTGTCCGCCATTGCCGTTGCACGCGTAGCCTCTGAGCTCCTCCGCCTGTAGTACCGACCCTAGCGTGCTCTTGGTGATCCCAGGGTGTCGTTGAGCCCCTCTCCTTGCTCGCTCGTGCCCTGCAACGCCTAACCATCGATGGCCGTACTCCGGCCGCCGCCGCCGCGAGCTTGTTTCCGATGAGCTCGGGCCACCTAAACCCCTGCCGCTTGCCCCGTTGGATGCGCGAGTCCGCCAGCTCCTCATAGGTGCCCTCCACCGCTCGAATAATCGTCGGAGGCGG
This sequence comes from Secale cereale, assembly GCA_902687465.1. Taxonomy (NCBI): domain Eukaryota; kingdom Viridiplantae; phylum Streptophyta; class Magnoliopsida; order Poales; family Poaceae; genus Secale; species Secale cereale. Next base: position 144,871,591 of record LR738709.1, read on the forward strand.
TTTTCTGACGCCCTCCGCCGCGTTCGGCCTCGTCGGCGGCTAACCGCCGGTGGGTTTGACCCAAGCCCACCGGGTTTGACCTCCTCGGGTCGCCGACAAGTGGGCCCTGGCCCCTTTTAAATCTAGGTTAGGGTTAGTTTAGTGCTAATTAGTTTTTTGTTAAGCCGCTGGCTCACTGACATGTGGGACCCTGCAGGTTAATTAGGTTAGATTAGTGTTAACTAAATTAGGTTAGTTTAGTTAGACACTGACGTGTGGGACCCAGCCGTCAGGTTTGACCTGCACCAGCCATGTTGACTTGCTGACGTCATAGTGACGCAGTGAGTATTTTCTGGGATTTAAATAAATCAGAAATGATTTATTTATTTCATAAAATACCCAAAACTTCTAAAAATCACAGAAAATAATCTATAACTCCAATGAAAATAATTTATAAATGAAAAATGATCAGAAAAATCCAAAGAATCTGTTTATGGCATTTTCATGCATGTTTGAACAAGTTAAACCTGCTGATCAGGTCAAATCAATTAAATGACATTTAAATAACCACATGTGGAGTTTGAATTTGAACCTTTGGTTCAAACCAACTTCATTTAATATGGTTGCTAGTTGCATTAGCTCAATCAATAGCATATGGCCATGCCATGAGCATGCATCATATTGTCGCATTGCATTGATTGTGTTCTCTCTTGTTTGTCGTTGTTTGTCCCCTCTCAGTAGATGTTGTTCCGACGATGTGATCGATGACATTGATGAAGACATAGTGATATCTTCAGAAGTGCCAGGCAAGCAAAACCCCATTGAGCATTCTGATACAATCCCACTCTCTCGCTCTTGCTCTCTTTTACTACATTAGGACAACAACGCTTCAACTGTTACCTGCTGCGGTAGTTGAACCCCTTTCCTCTGCATGACCTGTCATTGCCACAGTAAATAGTTGAAACCCACTAGCATGAGTAGGAGTTGTTTGAGCCATGTTGTGCCTACTCATTCATGCTTTCTTGTTATGCCTGCTATTGCTTAGAGTTGTGTCAGTTCTGATTCATCAGGAATGAATTGGAATGTGGTGAACATGTCCTACTGTTGAGAGCTAAGTGTGTGAACACGATTTGGTAAAGGTAGCGATGAGAGGCCATGTAGGAGTACATGGTGGGTTGTCTCATTGCGGCCGTCCTCAGGAACTGAGTTCTGTGTTTGTGATCCATGAATCAGCTACTACCACCCATTGGGATCCTTAATTGACCCTCTCGACTTATTAACTGCCCTTGTCCTCTGTCCAGGAGTTGCAACTAGTTTCTGGTGTTTGTAGTTTACTGGAGGTCCTTCGCAGCACTGACCCTCGGGGTGGGTTGTGATGCGGCAGGTACGTGGCACGGTGTACCGGTCGCCCATTTGGTGGCTCGGGAACCCTGTACACATCGTTTGGGGCCGTGAGCGACACCCCGACCGGATCTCCCCACGGATGGAATCCAAATAGGCGATAAACCTAGACTAGGGACTTGTGTGGTTAGTCAGGTCGTGGCCGACACCCTCGCTGGGCTTCCGCTTGAAGGTTGCCGAGTACATGTCGTGTAAACGACGGTATGTGATGAGAGCGTGTGTGAAGAAGTACACCCCAGCAGGGTTATATATGATCTATTTGAATAGCCGTGTCTGCGGTAATGGACTTCTGGGTTATCTGTATTGTTCATAGACAGGTGAAAGTGGATACTCTAAAATGCGCAAGATAAGCATGAGTGCTATGGATGGCCTTCTCGTAGGGAGACGGAAGCGGATCCATAGTGGTGTATTGATTGGTGAATATGTGGACTCGTGTGCGCCACCTCAAAGAGTTACTTGCAGTCGTAGTTCAGGATAGCCACCGAGTCAAAGCTGGCTTGCTGCAGTCAAACTCCACCACTCCCTTTGTTGATACTGATGCATATGTAGCTAGTTCTGATGTAAGACTTGCTAAGTACCTTTGTACTCACGTTTGCTTAATTTATGTTTTGGAGAGAGACTTTAGTCTCACTAGTGGTTCCGCGTGGACTTCGACGTTTAGCTTGTTACCTCAGCTACGGTCTTGTACCCTTGGGCGGGTCTTGTAGATAGTCAGGCTTCTCAGCCTTTTTCATTTGTAGTTGTCTGTACTCAGACATGTTATGCTTCCGTTGCCTGTATGCTCTGTATGTTGGGTCATGTGACATCTGTTTGTAATAAATGTTATGATGGCTCTTCTGGGCCTTATCTATATGAGTTGTTGAGTTATGTTGTGATGCCATGTTGTACAACACATACTTGCATGTTATGCGTATGTGTAATGTGTACTGCTATGTGTGGGAGCCGACACCTAGTTGTTTACCCTTGGTAGCCTATCTTATAGGGAAATGCCTCCTAGTGCTTCCAGTAAGCCTTGGTAGCTTGCTGCTACTCCGGAACACTTAGGCTGGCCGGCATGTGTCCTTCTTCATTCCTGTGTCTGTCCCTTAGGGGAAATGTCACGTGTTGTTCCTGTAAGTCCTTGTAGCTTGCTACGACTTGGGTTCATACGTTGATGACCGACACGTCCATTGTTGGGTCATGTATGCTTGTCTCTGTAATTTAGCGTCACTTTTGGTTTATAACTAGTCATGTCAGCTCGGGTTCTCTGTCATATGGATGCTAGCAACACTATCATATACGTGTGCCAAAATGCGCAAACGGTCCCGGGCCAGGTAAGGTGGCACCCGTGGGGATACCGTGCGTGAGGCCGCAAAGTGATATGATGTGTTACATGCTAGACATGTGTGACTTAGGATCGGGGTCCTGACATGTGCTAACAACCAGGATAAGCTCGTTATGGCGAATATTGATAAGGATTTTATTTCCACCTGCCAGGAAAGTATTTTCCTTGCTGTCCAACTTAGGGCTCTCCCTAGGGTGGGTAGTGACCATACTCCCCTAGTGGTAGATACAGGGGCCATCCAGACACCAAAGAACAAACAATTTAGGTTTGAAAAGTGGTGGTTGGAAGTTGAGGGTTTTGAAGACATGGTGAAAGAATGTTGGAATGCTCCATGCTCTATCAAAGACCCCTTAGATAGATGGCAATAAAAAATCAGATTTCTTAGGAGAGTTTGTAAGGGCTAGAATGCCAACTATGAGGTGCCCAGAACAAAAGCAAACAACAACTAATTGCTGAGTATGACCTGCTGGATGTTGAGTCTGAGACTAAAGTTCTTTCCCCACCCTCAAAAAATAGGATGGACAAGATTGTCTTAGATCTCCAAAATATATAGAGGCTAGAGGAGATTATGTCCAGGCAAAGATCTAGAGAAAGAGATATTTTGGAGGGGGTAGAAATACTACTTACTTTCATGCTTTAGCTAATCATAGGAGGAGAAAAAAACAAATTGATATGCTAAATGGCCTAGATGGGCATGTGGAGAACACTAGTGATATTATTAAGATTGTTGTAGATTACTACAAGCAATTATTTGGTAAAGACGATACCTTAGATATTTCCTTGGATGAGGAATTCTGGGATCCTTCTGAAAAAGTTTCTGATGAGCATAACAAGCTCCTAGAAGCTGCTATTACTGAGGAAGATGTTAGAAAAGCAGTCTTTGGGTCATATGCAGAAGGGGCGCGTGGCCCTGATGGTTTCCCTTTCCTCTTCTATCAACATTTTTGGTCTACCATTAAGGAAGGCCTTATGTTGATGGTGGATGCTGGGAATAATGACTCATTAGATCTATATATGTTAATTTTCTCTCTTTTAACTTTAATCCCAAAAGAACCTGAAGCAAACACCATCCAAAAATTTAGGCCAATTGCTGTGTCCAATTGTAGATTCAATTTTTTTGCTAAAGTGTTGCTAACCAATTAGGGGACATTGGTGATGAGATTATCTCACAGAACCAAACTGCCTTTATCAAGGGCAGATTTATTGTGGAAAGTGATACGTCTCCAACGTATCTATAATTTTTTTATTGTTGCATGCTATTATTTATGATGTCTTGGATGTTTAATGGGCTTTGTGATACACTTTTATATTATTTTTGGGACTAACCTATTAACCCAAAGGCACAGTCCAGATTACCGTTTTTTTGCCTATTTCAGGGTTTTGCAGAAAAGGAATATCAAACGGAGTCCAAGCGGAATGAAACCTTCAGGAGAGATATTTTTGGAGAAAATCACGCACGGGAGACTTGAGAACCACATGGAAGGGCACACGTGGCACCCACAAGGGTGGGGGGCGCCCCCTGCCTCGTGGGCCCCACATTTGGCCCCCCATGCCCTCCTTCCTCCTATATATGCCTACATACCCTGAAACCATTAGAGGAGGAGAGAAAACCCTAGTTCCACCGCCGTAACCTTCTGTTCCTGTGATATCCCATCTTGGGGCCTGTTCCGGAGCTCCGCCAGAGGGGGCCTGTTCAACGATTCGATCAATCAGTGGGGGCTTCTAGGTCGGAGAAGGCTCTGAATATCAACTTGTAATGCCCAGGATGGGACTATACCTCCTACGTGTCGAGGCACGACTTAAAGGTATAAGCCCATTCTGGAATGATCTCAAGTTTGGTATCTTTGCACGACTCATGTAAAAATAGGGATGAAATTGCAAAAAGGATAGTTGGCTTACACTCGCCACGTCACACAATACATTACATAAGCAAATCATCATCCAAAACATCACAACCCGACTACGGGCGAAGATCCAAAAGAAAGATACCAAATACATAAAGCCACAGGTCCGAATCGCCCCTAGTAGAAACCACTACTGATCGTCGAAACACGTCACAAGCATACGGCCACTCTCTTCATCGAGCTCCCAGTGAAGTACTTGAATCGGCTCCTGCATCAATCTCGGCTGAACCTGCATCTGGTGTTGTAGTATCTGTGAGCCACGAGGACTCAGCAATCCCATAACCATGGGTAACAAGACTAGCAAAGCTTTATGGGTAGGAAGAGGTAAAGTGGTGAGGTTGCAGCAGCGACTAAGCATAATATGGTGGCTAACTTACGAGTACAAGAATAAGATGAGCATCTACGCAAACGGTCACAAACTAGTAGTGATCGCTAAAGATCCTAAACTACATACGAGTCAAACATAACCCCACCGTGTTCTCTTCTCAAAGTGAAAAGAGGCAGTCACGGTTACTCACACAGTTGTGTGTTTTACTTCGGATCCTCTGTCAAGTTTTCTACAACCGGACATTAACAAATTCCAATCGGCCACATAACCGCGGGCACGGCTTTCGAAAGATTATAACCCTGCAGGGGTGTCCCAACTTAGCCCATCACAAGCTCTCACGATTAGCTGAAGTGATAAATATAATATCATCACCCCTTATCTTAGGGAAATCTGATCAGGCTCGGCATCCCGGTGCACAAGACATTTCGACAATGGTAAAACAAGTCCAGCAAGACCTCCCGGCGTGCCGACACCCTGATAGTAGCCGCGCGTATCTCGTCTCAGGCCACGTCCGGATGGGCGATGCTACAGGTAAAACCAAACCTCGAGTTTCCCCGTGGTGGCCCCGCAGGACCCCCGTTTGGGACCAACACCATCAGCACTGGCCCCCCTGCTATGTAGAAAAGAGTAGCCGAGGGTGCGACCCACCCCCTATGCAAATTTAATTAATTAATTAAGTTGTTATTATGAGGCAAATTAAAACCAATGTTGGGCCTTGCTGGAGGAGTTTTATTCAAAGTCGAAGTGTCAAGGGGTCCCCATATACCCATCGTGTAAGGAACGCAAAATCAAGGAACATAATGCCGGTTTATCGGCGCCTAAGGTGGCATGAATGGAACAAAACACCGAGCAAAAGGTCAAGCCTTACACCCATGCCCAGTATATAGGTGTGTTATTATATATATAACATATTGTGATATACCAACAACAAGTTCCCTCCTGGAACGGACTTCATCTTCACCTGCAACTAACAACGCTATAAGAGGGGCTGAGCAAGCGGGTAACATAGCCAAACAATGGTTTTGCTAGGAAGGTTTCAAGGTTAGAGGTTTCATGGCAACAAGGAGAGGCTGACATAAATGATGGGTAGCGCGACATATAAAGATATCATCGAGACAACTAAGCATGGCAATGGTAGTAAAGGTATCCAAGGGTATGGTCATCTTGCCTGGGATTCCGCAAGGAAGAAGAACGGATCCATGAAGAAGACGAAGAAGAAGCCTTGAAGAAGAACCACGAGAAGACGAACGAAACCTCACGATTGCAACGGAACAAGCACTAACGAGAAGAAGCAAGCAAAACGGTAAACACACAAGCATAAACATGGCATACGATGCACAACCAAGTATGATGCATGACAGTTCTATATAGGATGCACCACAAGTCTACACAGGAAGCAAAATATGGCAAGGTAGGAAGCACAGAAAAAATAACACAAGTCTATATGATGCAATACATGGCAAGGTATGATGCACAACAAAACTACACTATTTAGGCATTTTAAATGAGGCCGGAAATAACAACAACAATTCCGGAAAAATCCCCATATGCATGTTTAGCAATTTTAAGCAAACAACAATTCACACATTTTAATGTTGTTAACATGATGCGGATGACATGATCAAGTTTTATGCAAAATTTTAGTAAAAGTTAACATGAAGAGATATGAAGTATTTGTCACCGTGGTGGAAGGAAAGGGTGCCACGGCAACAATCCGAAAATGAAGCAACGGCAACATCTCGGTTCCGGTAACTCGTTGAGAGACCGGTGCAAAAGAAAAGGTGGTGTGAACGTGTCGAACAAGATGAAAGGTGGGGTGATCCCGTCACCGGGTTCCCACGGGTCGGCGACGAGGCAACCGAGGAGCATGACAAAAGACGAATCAGGCACGGTGCACACAAGGGAAAACATCTCATACAACACAAGCATTCGTCCACGGGTCATCGTCTCGGGGTTATACCTTTGGAACATTCGTTCTCGGAGCGGTTCGAGGTCGTAGAGGAAGTAGTGGTGCTCGCGGGTCGTGGTACACGTTCGTAGAGGGAAGTAGCCGTTCACAAGTCAATCGTAGTGGAAGTAGTGGTACTCGCGGCTCATCGTTGAAGTAGTCGTTCACGTTGCCGAAAGGAAGTAGTCGTTCACGGGGTCGTAGTACACGTTCCGTAGATGAACTTGAGGGTTCCGAGTGATCCGGCGTAGTGGTACTTGGCGCAAAGGTCGTCGTGGTACTTGGGGTCTCGGGTCTTGGCGACGGTAGTTGCACAAGGCGAGGAACTTGACGCATCATCTTGTAGTCGTTCTCGTTTCGTAGATGTTCATGTCATCGGTAGGGGTACTTGGGGTCTTCGGACTTGCCGGTCTCGGGACTTGGCGACGGTAGTGGAACACTCGACCGTAGTCGAACTTGATGGAGAGGAACTTGGCGAATCTGGATGGTCCGAACAGAAAATTTGCACCCAAAGGCAACAGGACATGGTGTTCCAGGTGTCCAAGGCACTGGTTGCCGTGGCGCTCGGACAGAGTGCAGCATCAGGCGCGGCAAGAGTGGTTGCATGGGAGGCACGACCATGCTCTACTGCAAGGTCGGGGACGCGAACATCCATGGCGTCGGGCTGTGAGGCCAAGAGGAGGATGCGGATCGACGGGGAGCTCTGGCCTGGTCTTGGTCGATGACGGCGCACGAGAGAAGAACTCCGGCGACCGGCGGCCCTGGCTCGCGGCTGGCCAGGCGGAGGAGGGGACTTGCGCGGCGGCGGCAGAGGCGGCGCGCGGCTGGACTGCGGGGAGGCCGGAGGGTGGCGCTCGAGGAGGCGCGGTGCAGGTAGTCGGCGAGGATGACGGAGAGGTCTGGCTCGCCGGGCTGGCGGACGTCATGGCAAGGGCCGACGCAGAGCTGAGGGTGCACGGTGCTGACGAGGCTGGGGGCGGCAGACCACGGCGCTGTGGCGGGCACGGATGATGGCAGGGCGAGGCGGAGGGAGGCATGAGGAAGGAGAGGCCCTGCTTGGCGGCAGAGGCGACGCTGGGTCGGGCGCTGACGAGGAGTCCCGGCCGGGCGGCGGCGTGAGAGGACGAGTGATCGAGGGAGAGGAGCTAGGGATCGGGTTGGAGTGGTTGCGAGGTTAGGACGAGAGGAGGAGTGGGTCGGGGCTAGGGTTAGGTGCAGCTGGGCCAATGGGCCAGCAGGCCTTAGGAGGCTGGTTGGGTCAGATGGGCCAGCTAGACTTCTCTTCTCCCTCTCTCTAATACTCCTTAGAAGAAAGAAATGAAAGAGAAAAGAAAATAAACGAAAAAAAGATAGATAGAAGAAAATATGGAGAGGTTCAGTGAAAGAATTTGAGCAAGAGGATAAATATCTTGGACTCACACAAAAATGTGTTGATGCAAGAAATTAGGAATGGCCAAGATTGAAAGATTAAATTCAAATTCCTTTGAATTTAATTCAAAAGGTTTGAACTAGGACATGTTTTTAAAGTGCCCAAAAATGTTCGGATTTTGGAGGAACCTCGATAAAAATGGATAAGAATTGTTGGCAAGGTTTGGGAGTAGAAACTTGGAGTGAAACAGGCATGGGGAATATTTGCAAGTGTGTTTGGGTTAATTCCAAACAAATGGAATATTTAATATAGCTCCCTAATAATATTGAGAGGATATATGTTATAAAGAGAAGTCATCCTTCCCTCGATTTAAATGGACCGAAGGTCCACACGACTTATTTGGTTGAGATGCAAAGATTAATGACATGATGGCATGATGAAATGATGCAATGCAAAATAAATAACACAATCACCAATGAAACACACGGGAGAACCCGGAACATCTGGAATCTTCTGGGACGTCGGTCTTCGGGCGTCAGAACTCTCCCACACTAACAGAGGATCTCGGGTCGAGATCCTAGAGATGGCACCGGGTAGAAACAAAAAAGAAGAGGTAAAACAAAGTTGCTTCCTCGACAAACGAGTGAAACCACAAACCTTGAGAGGTTGAAGAACTTGAAAGAAAGAATACAACGGAGATGAACGAAGTTAAGAGCACTCCGGTAAAATGAGGAACAAGGAACACCACGAGAACCTTGCAGGTTGAAAGACATGAAACAAGAGCTCACGGATGACGAAAGAATTTCAAAACCACTCCGGTTAACCAAGATTGAGAAGGAATAAGAACGAAATAATTTGGACAGCACTCCATCTGAAAATGGAAGGAATTAACATGAGCTTGAGGAGATGGAATGATACTTGATGAAAACAACAACACACAGCCTCCGGAACATTGAAAGAATGGCACAAGGGGTAAGAAAGATTCAGACAGCACTCCGATTGAAAAGATAGGAAAAAGTTGATAAGATGACGGAACTTGAATGGAGGACACAACACTCCGGTTAAATAGATAAACAAGGAAAGAACATGATCTCGATAAAAACGAGATGATGGATTGGAGAGATCAACATCACAATGCCTCCGGAATGAAAGAATATATGCTAGGTCGTTGGAAAGAAAAGAATGGAGAAGAAAAATGACAACTTCTCCCAAAATTGAATTTGAAAGAGCAACCTTATGAAGAAGGGCTGAATAGAGTTGTTGGAAATTCAACAACGAAAGAATAAGCTTGATGTGGGCTTATGGAAAACATCGCAAAATTAAGAGGTGATAACCAGCCACTTACGAAAACATTTGATTGGATTGAGATCAACAAGGAGATGATAAACTTATTTCACCGGAAAGATAAATGAAGAACTTGGGTCATTTATAAGCACCATAATAGCAACAATTCTCAGGGAAAGCTTTTAGGTGAATTATAACCCAAGATAACTCCAACGAACAATTGAAGGGTTGAAAAGATCTCCTGAACAAGGAAAATGATGGTTTTAAAAATCTCATTCTTGATAACTCGTGAATCATAATTCATGAAGGAATTGTCAAGAATGACATAACACCGTCTGAAAAGATAAGGTAGAAAGGATTGCAATTGGAATGCAAGATGAAGAATGCTTGAGCTCCAACAAGAATCTTGATGAAAACTTCGAGGATGAATTAAAACATAATGAACCACCATGAGAACACCGGTAATGAAAGCATGGGAAGTGAAAGATGAAAAGAATAAGATTCAAGGCATGCGATGAATTAGATGGAGCTTTGAAATGATATAATTGAAATAACTTGAAGCTCCGGAAAACAAGATGAACAACTTAGAACCGAGAATATGATATAATGAACAAGCTCCGAAAAAAAGAGATTAATCACTTCGGGGAAATAAGAATAAGATTTACTGTATGCTTATCCTTCATCAAATTAAATTGATGACAAGCAACGGATTTGGCCTAATACTTATTCTTCTTGAAAAGGATTGGAGAGAGATATAGCAAAACTTGAGAATAATCTTGACCGACTCACCGGTAGGATTATGAAAAGAACAAATGAATTGATACGATAACAACGAAAGAGAAATCTTCAACGAACCACCGTAAGAATATGGAGGCGAACGAAGACATCAATGAAGAATATTTGGAGGACGAAGTTGAAAACTGAGAACGAAGAAATATTCTGAAATGATGGCCTTCGGAGGATCACAAAGAAAAGAATTCATGAAATGATCTGGAAGAATAAAAGAGGAAGGTTGACCTGAAGTTGAAAGGAATTTGAAAGCGGTCTTGAAGGAGGCATGTGACTGATGGGAATCATTCTTACGTCACACTTTGAAAAGAATTTTAGAATAACTCCGGAAAATTAGAAGAGTCAGGTAAGATCCTGGGAAAAGACCTGTGGGTTAGGGCCCACTCAAAAGAAATCACCGTTGAAAAAGATTGCTTAAGAGATATTGCACCGGTTGAATTAAATGGCTTGAATAAGATAGCAATCCTCAAAATAGTTTGAACAGATTAAGAATGGAATTATGAATCATTTGAGTTATGTTCAACACTCTGGATATGAATAAAGAGATGTGAAGAAATAAGAGAGCCTTCGGATAAGAAATTCCCACATTGGAAAACATGTGAAACAAGAGGCACATATATGATCAAGACCGAAGCTTGAATTTATACCACCGGAGAAGAAACGAGAACAAAGAATGAAAACTTGAAGCTCTTGAGCATCATCCTGAGAAATCACCGGATAATGAAATTGAACAAAAAGAATGATGAAACATCACATTAATAAAATGGATATTTCATTTTAGAATTTCTGGCTCCGAGAAGAAGAAGGGTGGGAGGGTGGGGAAAACGAAGACAATTTGGGATGAATGAAACAGACAAATCGCCAGATTTCTCAATGACGTCCGTATGGAATAACTTGAAGAGAAGGCACAACGGTTGAAAAGGATTAACATGAAAATCTCGATGGTCAAGAAGAATTAGCACTCCCATAGAAATATGAGAACACCAATTAGGAAAGGTATGGAATCAACATTTGACATCGAAGCAACTTGAATACCAGAACCAAAACAAAAACAAAGGATAGATATGTTGCAACATAATCTTCACAATAGCATCCGAACAGAGAATTGAATGAATGAATTACGTAGGTACATCAGCTTGTCGAGAAGCCACTTGGGAGAACAAAAGGTAAATAAAAACAACAAGGAGCAGATAGAACAAGTACAAGATAGAAGCTTCATTCCACATATTCGTGCTGAAAGCTCATGGAACGTGTTACAAAAGGGTTTTGCAATCCCCGGATCAGCATAGCCAAGGACCCTTTAAGATGCAACTCCCGATCGGAACAACACCCATAAAACCACTTCACTCAATGTAGAACCCCGAACTCCATATCATGCATTCGTTGGAAGAATGCCTACGAGCTACGAGATGAACCCACCTATTAATTTCCGAAAGTTTCCAGTTATGCAATCAGGTGTTGGGGATACAGGGGAAGCATCGCGCACTCAACTCTAATCCTACATCCAGCTGTATCCATCCTTCAACACATAACCAGTTATTTCCGAAAACCGTTTACCTCGGACCTTCGAAACGCATCTGCTATACAAGCTATGGCAATACTCCCGAACTACCTCCCCAGTACTGGGTGATGTCGGGATTATCTTGCCACTAACCGCATAGGAGAGTTTTCGATGTTGGCCATCTTAAGTATTCCAGAACTGATGCGATATATTTGTGACGACAACACCTCGGAGCTCAACTCCCCGGGACACTGCCACAACCCCTAAATGACAGGAGGCATCGAGAACAATGTTCTCGTCACAAAGACATCGAAACAATCCAAACAATACTCGCGTGATCCTAAAAAAACAATTGGTGAACTTTTGAGAGTAGAAGAGACAAGAGTAATCGTCAGGAGTCCTCACCAGAGTGAAAAGAGATGAGGAGCAAAAGAAATCCTACTCTCCGATATATATATATAGGACTCAAAACATTTTCAAGTGTGTGCCTAGACTCAACCGTCAACGATTCGATCAATCAGTGGGGGCTTCTAGGTCGGAGAAGGCTCTGAATACCAACTTGTAATGCCTAGGATGGGACTATACCTCCTACGCTCGACACTTAAAGGTATAAGCCCATTCTGGAATGATCTCAAGTTTGGTATCTTTGCACGACTCATGTAAAAATAGGGATGAAATTGAAAAAAGGATAGTTGGCTTACACTCGCCACGTCACACAATACATTACATAAGCAAATCATCATCCAAAACATCACAACCCGACTACGGGCGAAGATCCAAAAGAAAGATACAAAATACATAAAGCCACAGGTCCGAATCACCCCTAGTAGAAACCACTACTGGTCGTCGAAACACGTCACAAGCATATGGCCACTCTCTTCATCGAGCTCCCAGTGAAGTACTTGAATCAGCTCCTGCATCAATCTCGGCTGAACCTGCATCTGGTGTCGTAGTATCTGTGAGCCACGAGGACTCAGCAATCCCATAACCATGGGTAACAAGACTAGCAAAGCTTTATGGGTAGGAAGAGGTAAAGTGGTGAGGTTGCAGCAGCGACTAAGCATAATATGGTGGCTAACTTACGAGTACAAGAATAAGATGAGCATCTACGCAAACGGTCGCAAACTAGTAGTGATCGCTAAAGATCCTAAACTACATACGAGTCAAACATAACCCCACCATGTTCTCTTCTCAAAGTGAAAAGAGACAGTCATGGTTACTCACACAGTTGTGTGTTTTACTTCGGATCCTCTGTCAAGTTTTCTACAACCGGACATTAACAACTTCCAATCTGCCACATAACCGCTGGCACGGCTTTCGAAAGATTATAACCCTGCAGGGGTGTCCCAACTTAGCCCATCACAAGCTCTCACGATTATATGAAGTGATAAATATAATACCATCACCCCTTATCTTAGGGAAATCCGATCAGGCTCGGCATCCCGGTGCACAAGACATTTCGACAATGGTAAAACAAGTCCAGCAAGACCTCCCGGCATGCCGACACCCTGATAGTAGCCGTGCGTATCTCGTCTCAGGCCACGTCCGGATGGGCAATGCTACAGGTAAAACCAAACCTCGAGTTTCCCCGTGGTGGCCCCGCAGGACCCCCGTTTGGGACCAACACCATCAGCACTGGCCCCCCTGCTATGTAGAAAAGAGTACCCGAGGGTGCGACCCCCTATGCAAATTTAATTAATTAATTATGTTGTTATTATGAGGCAAATTAAAACCAATGTTGGGCCTTGCTGGAGGAGTTTTATTCAAAGTCGAAGTGTCAAGGGGTCCCCATATACCCATCGTGTAAGGAACGCAAAATCAAGGAACATAATGCCGGTTTATCGGCGCCTAAGGTGGCATGAGTGGAACAAAACACCGAGCAAAAGGCCAAGCCTTCCACCCATGCCCAGTATATAGGTGTGTTATTATATATATAACATATTGTGATATACCAACAACAAGTTCCCTCCTAGAACGAACTTCATCTTCACCCGCAACTAACAACGCTATAAGAGGGGCTGAGCAAGCGGGTAACATAGCCAAACAATGGTTTTGCTAGGAAGGTTTCAAGGTTAGAGGTTTCATGGCAACAAGGAGAGGCTGACATAAATGATGGGTAGCACGACATATAACGATATCATCGAGACAACTAAGCATGGCAATGGTAGTAAAGGTATCCAATGGTATGGTCATCTTGCCTGGGATTCCGCAAGGAAGAAGAACGGATCCATGAAGAAGACGAAGAAGAAGCCTTGAAGAAGAACCACGCGAAGACGAACGAAACCTCACGATCACAACGGAACAAGCACTAACGAGAAGAAGCAAGCAATACGGTAAACACACAAGCATAAACATGGCATACGATGCACAACCAAGTATGATGCATGACAGTTCTATATAGGATGCACCACAAGTCTACACAGGAAGCAAAATATGGCAAGGTAGGAAGCACAGAAAAAATAACACAAGTCTATATGATGCAATACATGGCAAGGTATGATACATAATAAAACTACACTATTTAGGCATTTTAAATGAGGCCGGAAATAACAACAACAATTCCGGAAAAATCCCCATATGCATGTTTAGCAATTTTAAGCAAACGACAATTCACACATTTTAATGTTGTTAACATGATGCGGATGACATGATCAAGTTTTATGCAAAATTTTAGTAAAAGTTAACATGAAGAGATATGAAGTATTTGTCACCATGGTGGAAGGAAAGGGTGCCATGGCAACAATCCGAAAATGATGCAATGACAACATCTCGGTTCCGGTAACTCGTTGAGAGACCGGTGCAAAAGAAAAGGTGGCGTGAACGTGTCGAACAAGATGAAAGGTGGGGTGATCCCGTCACCGGGTTCCCACGGGTCGGCGACGAGGCAACCGAGGAGCATGAAAAAAGACGAATCGGGCACGGTGCACACAAGGGAAAACATCTCATACAACACAAGCATTCATCCACGGGTCATCGTCTCGGGGTTATACCTTCGGAACATTCGTTCTCGGAGCGGTTCGAGGTCATAGAGGAAGTAGTGGTACTCGCGGGTCGTGGTACACGATCGTAGAGGGAAGTAGCCGTTCACAAGTCGGTCGTAGTGGAAGTAGTGGTACTCGCGGCTCATCGTTGAAGTAGTCGTTCACGTTGCCAAAAGGAAGTAGTCGTTCACGGGGTCATAGTACACGTTCTGTAGATGAACTTGAGGGTTCCGAGTGATCCGGCGTAGTGGTACTTGGCGCAAAGGTCGTCGTGGTACTTGGGGTCTCGGGTCTTGGCGACGGTAGTTGCACAAGGCGAGGAACTTGACGCATCATCTTGTAGTCGTTCTCGTTTCGTAGATGTTCATGTCATCGGTAGGGGTACTTGGGGTCTTCGGACTTGCCGGTCTCGGGACTTGGCGATGGTAGTGGTACACTCGACCATAGTCGAACTTGACGGAGAGGAACTTGGCAAATCCGGATGGTCCGAACAGAAAATTTGCACCCAAAGGCAACAGGACATGGTGTTCCAGGTGTCCAAGGCACTGGTTGCCGTGGCGCTCGGATAGAGTGCAGCATCACGCGCGGCAAGAGTGGTTGCATGGGAGGCACGACCACGCTCTACTGCAAGGTTGGGGACGCGAACATCCATGGCGTCGGGCTGTGAGGCCAAGAGGAGGATGCGGATCGACGGGGAGCTCTGGCCTGGTCTTGGTCGATGACGGCGCACGAGAGAAGAACTCCGGCGACCGGCGGCGCTGGCTCGCGGCTGGCCAGGCGGAGGAGGGGACTTGCGCGGCGGCGGCAGAGGCAGCGCAGGGCTGTACTGCGGGGAGGCCGGAGGGTGGCGCTCGGGGAGGCGTGGTGCAGGTAGTCGGCGAGGACGATGGAGAGGTCCAGCTCGTCGGGCTGGCGGACGTCACGGCAAGGGCCGGCGCAGAGCTTAGGGTGCACTGTGCTGACGAGGCTGGGGGCGGCAGACCACGGCGCGGTGGCGGGCACAGATGACGGCAGGGCGAGGTGGAGGGAGGCATGAGGAAGGAGAGGCCCTGCTTGGCGGCGGAGGCGACGCTGGGTCGGGCGCTGAGGAGGAGACCCGGCCGGGCGGCGGCGTGAGAGGACGAGTGATCGAGGGAGAGGAGCTAGGGATCGGGTTGGAGTGGCTGCGGGGTTAGGACGAGAGGAGGAGAGGGTCGGGGCTAGGGTTAGGTGCAGCTGGGCCAATGGGCCAGCAGGCCTTAGGAGGCTGGTTGGGTCAGATGGGCCAGCTAGACTTCTCTTCTCCCTCTCTCTAATACTCCTTAGAAGAAAGAAATGAAAGAGAAAAGAAAATAAACGAAAAAAGATAGATAGAAGAAAAGATGGAGAGGTTTAGTGAAAGAATTTGAGCAAGAGGATAAATATCTTGGACTCACACAAAAATGTGTTGATGCAAGAAATTAGGAATGGCCAAGATTGAAAGATTAAATTCAAATTCCTTTGAATTTAATTCGAAAGGTTTGAACTAGGACATGTTTTTAAAGTGCCCAAAAATGTTCGGATTTTGGAGGAACCTCGATAAAAATGGATAAGAATTGTTGGCAAGGTTTGGGAGTAGAAACTTGGAGTGAAATAGGCATGGGGAATATTTGCAAGTGTGTTTGGGTTAATTCCAAACAAATGGAATATTTAATATAGCTCCCTAATAATATTGAGAGGATATATGTTATAAAGAGAAGTCATCCTTCACTCGATTTAAATGGACCGAAGGTCCACACGACTTATTTGGTTGAGATGCAAAGATTAATGACATGATGGCATGATGACATGATGCAACGCAAAATAAATAACACAATCACCAATGAAACACACGGGAGAACCCAGAACATCTGGAATCTTCTGGGACGTCGGTCTTCGGGCGTCACACTAAGCTTGGGGATGCCCCGGGAAGGCATCCCCTCTTTCGTCTTCATCCATCGGTAACTATACTCGGAGCTATATTTTTATTCACCACATGATATGTGTTTTACTTGGAGCGTCTTGTATAATTTGAGTCTTTGCTTGTTAGTTTGCCACAATTATGCTTTCTGGACACACCTATTTGAGAGAGTTAAATATGGCCTAGGAATTGTTAGAACACTCTATGTGCTTCACTTATATCTTTTGAGTTGAATAGTTTTTGCCCTAGTGCTTCACTTATATATTTTAGAGCACGATGGTGATAATATTTTGAAGAAATTTTTGATCTCTCATGCTTCACTTATATCCATTTGAGAGTCTATTAAAACATCATAGTAATGTGCTTAGGCTATAAAACTAGTCTTCACATGATAGACATCCAATATCAATGTAGTAAAAACTTTCACACTAAGTGCATTGAATAGGATGAGAAGTTGGATGCTTGATGATTGTTTTGAGATATGAGGATAGTGATATTAGAGTCGTGCTAGTGGAGTTATTATGACTTTGAGAAATGCTTGTGTTAAGGTTAATGATTCCCATAGCATGCACATATGGTGAACCGCAATGGGACGAAGTTAGAGCATGAGGTATTTGTAAAGTGTCAACCTTTGTGTTGAGGTCGGGGGCGCGCGATGGTTAACTCCTACCAACCTCCCCCCTAGGAGCATCGTTGATTGCTTTGTTTTGATGACTCGTAGATTTTTGCAATAAGTATATGAGTTCTTTATGACTAATGCTGAGTCCATGGATTATACGCACTCTCACCCTTCCACCATTGCTAGCATCTCTTGTATCGCGCAACTTTCGCCGGTATCATACACCCACTATATATCCTTCCTCAAAACAGCCACCATATATATTCCTCAAAACAGCCACCATACCTACTTATCATGGCATTTCCATAGCCATTCTGAGATATATTGCCATGCAACTTTCCACCGTTATGTTCATATGACACACATCATATTGTCATATTGCCATGCATGATCATGTAGTTGACATCGTATTTGTGGCAAAGCCACCATGCATAATTTTTCATACGTGTCACTCTTGATTCATTGCATATCCCGGTACACCGCCGGAGGCATTCATATAGAGTCATACTTTGTTCTAGTATCGAGTTGTAATATCTAGTTGTAATGAAAGTGTGATGATCAGCATTATTAGAGCATTGTCCCATGTGAGGAAAGGCTAAATCAATAAAGCCCCTCCAAAAAAAGAAAAAAAGGCCAAAGAAAAAAAGAAAGGCCAAAAAAAATAAAAAAAAATAAAAAGGGACAATTGCTACTATCTTTTTCCACACTTGTGCTTCAAAGTAGCACCATGTTCTTCATTATAGAGAGTCTCATGTTTAGTCACTTTCATATACTAGTGGGAATTTTTATTATAGAAATTGGCTTGTATATTCCAACGATGGGCTTCCTCAAATGCCCTAGGTCTTCATGAGCAAGCAAGTTGGATGCACACCCACTAGTTTCTTTTGTTGAGCTTTCATACATTTTTAGCTCTAGTGCATTCGTTGCATGGCAATCCCCACTCACTCACATTGATATATATTGATGGGCATCTCCATAGCCCGTTGATACGCCTAGTCGATGTGAGACTATCTCCCTCCTTTTTGTCTTCTCCACAACCACCTCTATTCCACCCATAGTGCTATGTCCATGGCTCACGCTCATGTATTGCGTGAAAGTTGAAAGGTTTGAAAGAATAGATTTTGAAAACAAGTGCTTGGCTAAAATCGGGGTTGTGCATGATATGAATATTTTGTGTGATGAAGAGGGATCATAGCCAGACTATATGATTTTGTAGGGATAACTTTCTTTAGCCATAGTATTTTGAGAAGACATGATTGCTTTCTTAGTATGCTTGAAGTATTATTATTTCTTATGTCAATATAGACTTTTATCTTGAATCTTTCAGATCTGAACATTCATGTCACAATTAAGAGAATTACATTGAAAAACTATGTTGGTTAGCATTCCACATCAAAAATTCTGTTTTTTATCATTTACCTACTCGAGGACGAGCAGGAATTAAGCTTGGGGATGCTTGATACGTCTCCAACGAATCTATAATTTTTTATTGTTCCATGCTATTATTTATGATGTCTTGGATGTTTAATGGGCTTTGTCATACACTTCTATATTATTTTTGGGACTAACCTACTAACCCAAAGGCCCAGTCCAGATTGCTGTTTTTTTGCCTATTTCAGGGTTTTGCAGAAAAGGAATATCAAACGGAGACCAAACGGAATGAAACCTTCGAGAGAGATATTTTTGGAGAAAATCACGCACGGGAGACTTGAGAACCACGGAGTAGGGCACACGTGGCGCCCACGAGGGTGGGGGGCGCTCCCCTGCCTCGTGGGCCCCATGTTTGGCCCCAGGTGCCCTCCTTCCTCCTATATATACCTACGTATCCCGAAACCATCAGAGAAGGAGAGAAAACCCTAGTTCCACCGCCGTAACCTTCTGTTCCCGTGAGATCCCATCTTGGGGCCTGTTCCGGAGCTCCGTCGGAGGGGGGATGTACCACGGAGTGCTTCTACATCATTATTATCGCCTCACCATGAGTTGTGAGTAGTTTACCACACACATTGGGGTCCATAGCTAGTATCTAGATGGCTTCTTCTCTCTCTTTGGATCTCAATACAAAGTTCTCATAGGTCTTCGAGGAGATCTATTCGATGTCATCTCTTTTTGCGGTGTGTTTGTCGAGATCCGATGAATTGTGGGTTTATGATCCAGATTATCTATGAGAAATATTTGGTTCTTCTCTGAAAACTTTATGTATGATTATAATATTCTTGCAAGTCTCTTCGAATTATTGGTTTAGTTTGGCCTACTAGATCTATAGTTCTTGCAATGGGAGACGTGCTTGGCTTTGGGTTCAATCTTGCGGTGTCCTTTCCTAGTGACAGTAGGGGTAGCAAGGCACGTATTGTATTGTTGCCATCGAGGATAAAAAGATGGGGTTTATATCAGTAAGTTTGAGTTTATCCCTCTACATCATGTCATCTTGCTTAAGGTGTTACTCTATTCTTATGAAATCAATACACTAGATGCATGCTGGAAAGCGGTCGATGTGTGGAGTAATAGTAGTAGATGCAGAATCATTTCGGTCTACTTGTGTCGGACGTGATGCCTATATATAATGATCATGCTAGATAGTCTCATAATTATTCGCTTTTCTATCAATTGCTCAACAGTAATTTGTTTACCCGTCGTAGAATATCACTATCATGAGAGAAGCCACTAGAGAAAACTATGACACCCGGGTCTATTCTCAACATATCAATCTACAATCTTGTCGTGGAATTAGCACGGCAGATGTCCAGTTTAGCGGACTTAGTCGTGAGGCCGCGCATCTATGTAGTAGCTTGAGAGGGGTTGAGCGGAATCGAGAGACGCAACGCAAGACAAGGATTTAGACAGCTTCGGGCCCCGGGAAACATCATCCGGTAATAGCCCTACGTGTTGTTTGAGGCTAGATCTCATTATGATCCTCATGGTGTCGTCGGTAAACCGGCTCTTGGTGTCTAGCCCTAGAAACTTGTGAAAACTTGTCCCCCTTTTGGGGAGCCCTGCCCCTCCTTATATATGTTGAAGGGGCGGGTTACATGACTAGTCCTAATAGGATTAGGATTACTCTATTACAAGGAGTCCTAGTCTTGCTTCCTTTGTAGGAGAATATTCCTTGTGCTTTACTCATAAACCGGCCCACCATAATGTGAACCGGCCTTCTGGGCCTTGGGCCTTGTCATCCGTCCGCCCTGCGCCGGGTTACCAGTGAGTCTTAATAACCAGGCAGGTTGCTTGTAAACCGTTTGATTAGGGTGGGTCGCCAGTGAATCACCAAGTGTAAACCGGGTCTCAAGTAAACCGCCAAGTCCGGCCGGGTCATATCTCCGGCCGGTTCATACCGCGGGGTATATCCCCGACATTAGCCCCTAGTTTAGCTTGGATTTATCCATGGTAAACTTATGCTCCAAAATAACCACAAGAACAAATTTGATAGGTTGTGCTCCCTGTTAAGAATTCTTGTAAACTGGCACCTGACCATCCTTAAATCCTTGTCCTTTCCTTCTTCTAGAAAATCCGGGTCAACAGACCAGCTTCACAATCAACTTGCTTGCATAAGAAATATCGTAAATCAAGAATCCATTTGAATCGGCCTTCAATGCTCCGATTTGACAAAAATATTGGTCTTTAAATATTCAATTGATATCCAGCCAGCTTGAAGATGTAGAACTTGCCGGTTTATGATTGCCAAAATTGCCGGGTTATAAAAACTGATGATCCCGGGTCATGACTGTTTTATGGACGTCGGGTTATGATTGTTGCCAACGCCGGGTCACACAATTAATCTTCCGAACTTACCCAAAACTGAGAATTTGCCGATGTTCCTTCTTTATATGCATATTACCTGTAGCCCCCAAGTGTTAAGAGGAGAACATAGTGATAGCTTAAGACTTGTTTCAATATAAAAATTGTAATCTTGAAGAAATCCGGATTGTTCATCCCAATCACTATGAAACTGAATATTCCATATTATGTAGCCCCCAAGTGCCGGGTCATTATGCAATAATGAGCAGGGACTTTGAAAATATGATTATGTAAACTTGAACATCAACATGTAGCCCCCAAGTGCCGGGTCATTATGCAATAATGAGCAGGGACTTTGAAAATATGATTATGTAAACTTGAACAGCAACATCTAGCCCCCAAGTGCCGGGTCATTATGCAATAATGAGCAGGGACTTTGTAGATATAATCATTGAAAATAACATTATATAATGTAACTTTCATCGTGGGGTTTGAACCCATGTCCACAAGGTTAAGAGCTTTGTGCTTTACCAACTGAGTTGTGGACCCTTCAATATAATGGATTAATACTTGTGTACCTTGAATTGTTGACAGGAGCGATTGGTAGCCCCCAAGGGTCGGCTCAATATGATGTGATGAGTCGGGTCTTCAATAAGGTGAGCAAACAATGACTTTGCATTAGCCCCCAAGTGTCATGGTGCATGCTTGCAGCGACATGAGACTTGTGTATTTGATGTAATCTCACTTGGAATAATGTAGCCCCCAAGTGCCGGGTTGTAAGCCTGCAGCGACTCAGGACTATTCCTTTGTAAAATAAATCATACCATTGACAATATGGTATCCATTGCGCTGAAGCGACTTTGAAAACCTCAATCACAATATTGGTTATTGATAACCATAATAAACATCAGCCATGTTGGCTATTTAAAGATTTGAAGAATATAATCCGGTTTGAAGACTGGTTCCAGTGATATTTGATCACAACCAGGCCGGGTTAATAAACGCCGGTCATTATTTTATCTCATACTGGCGACTAATAGTCAAAGCCAGGCAGGTTTAATAAACACCGGTCATTATCTGTGTCTGCATGAATGAGGCTAAAAGATGTCCTCTGATTAAGTGTGCCTGACGACCTTAATCCGGTAGGCATAACTGAAAGTGTAGATGCTGATGAGGCTCTTGGCTCTCTTGGCGTTTGCCTGATGACTTGTTCCGGGTTATGATAAACGACGGTTTAAATCATGCTGGTGTTTATGACCCGGACTTTTGTAGATATGTGGTCAACTTTGAAGTTGCCCAGTTCCGGATCAAAAACTTGGTTAACCACAGAAAACTTTGAAAAATCACAAAACACAAAAAACAATTTGCAAATAAGACCATGTAGTCGAGGCTTTTTACGAGCTGCCAGGCTCCATATGTGCCAATCAATGGGTGCGACCCAAAGGGCTATGACTCTTTTCTTTTGCCATCAAAGGATGTACTCCAAGGGGCAAGAATTGTTTCTTTTGCCATCAAAGGATGTACTCCAAGGGACAAGAACTTTTTCTTTTGCCATCAAAGGGATGTATCTACCAAGGGGCAAGAATTTTTGCATTTGCCATCAAAGGAAGTACCCTAGGGACAAGAACAGTTTTTTTCTTTTGCCATCAAAGGGAGTGATCAACCAAGGGGCAA
Source organism: Secale cereale (assembly GCA_902687465.1). Lineage (NCBI taxonomy): Eukaryota > Viridiplantae > Streptophyta > Magnoliopsida > Poales > Poaceae > Secale > Secale cereale. The sequence continues at coordinate 144,894,342 of LR738709.1, forward strand.
GAATTTTTGCATTTGGCATCAAAGGAAGGCCCCCTAGGGACAAGAACAGTTTTTTCTTTTGCCATCAAAGGGAGTGATCAACCAAGGGGCAAGAATTTTTGCATTTGCCATCAAAGGAAGGCCCCCTAGGGACAAGAACAGTTTTTTCTTTTGCCATCAAAGGGAGTGATCAACCAAGGGGCAAGAATTTTTGCATTTGCCATGTAAGGAAGGCCCCCTAGGGACAAGAACAGTTTTTTCTTTTGCCATCAAAGGAAGTATCAACCAAGGGGCAATAATTTTTGCATTTTCCATCAAAGGAAGTACTCTTAGGGACAAGAACATTGTTTGACAATCGATGGATGTAATCCAAAGGGCGCTGATGTGAAGACGATCATATAAACCGGACCAGAAGGGATTTAAGCGAGGATTCACATGTGATCTGTAGCCCCCTAGTGATCCTGGAGGTAGGGTTCCTATGAAGGAGTTGCACTTGAAAGGCAAGTCCTGTTTGGTCCCTTACATAATTGTCCTGCATAGCAAAACAGACTGATCAAAGCATCGTGTTTTCTTGATGAAAATAATATATATCAAGAGAAATAAACTTTAGATGGATATCACCTGATGTATTTGGACCTTATGATCCTAATTGGTGTCTGTTAGCCAAACCGGTATGTTGAATAAACCGGATCACAGGGCGGGCAGTAGAAAGACCGCAACGTCAGAGGCGGCTCAAACACATGAATCGGTCGCGGTATTGTAATCCGGCGAAGATGAGCAAGTTGTCCTCCGTATTGTAAACCGGTGCGGATGCCTGAACCGCCATGAGGGCAGATGAGCGAGTCGTCCGTGGCGTTGTAAGGCGGCGCGGACAGGCGAGTTAGTCGCGTCATGTTGATATAAATTGGGCCGTAAACGCGGCAGTTTGCACATATATTCGTCGAGCATCATCGCACAGTCAGATGCTGGCGCATGATAATGGTGGCGCGAGCTATACACCCATGACATGGCCATCGCTTTTCACAATGAACAATAGTCCTGCATAAATAACTGTTGGGGAACGTAGTATTTTAAAATTTTCCTACGATCACGCAAGATCTATCTACCAGATGCATAGCAACGAGAGGGAAGAGTGAGTCTACGTACCCTCGTAGACCGAAAGCGGAAGCGTTAGAACAAAGCGGTTGATGTAGTCGTACGTCTTCACGGCCCGACCGATAAAGCACCGAAACTACGGCACCTCCGAGTTCTAGCACACGTTCAGCTCGATGACGTCCCTCGAACTCCGATCCAGCCGAGTGTCGAGGGAGAGTTCCGTCAGCACGACGGCGTGGTGACGATCTTGATGTTCTACCGTCGCAGGGCTTCGCCTAAGCACCGCTACAATATTTATCGAGGAGAACTATGGTGGAGGGGGGCACTGCACACGGCTAAGAGATCAAGAGATCAATTGTTGTGTCTAGAGGTGCCCCCCTGCCCCCGTATATAAAGGAGGGAGGAAGAGGCCGGCCCTAGAGGGGGCGCACCAAGTGTGGGGAGTCCTGCTAGGACTCCCAAGTCCTAGTAGGATTCCCCTTTCCTTTCCGGAGTAGGAGAGAAGGAAAGAGGGGGAGAGGGAGAAGGAAAAAGGGGCTGCACCCCTTGTCCAATTCGGACCAGAAGGGGGGTGCACGCCTCCTTCCTTTTGGCCTCTCTCCTCTATTCCCGTAACTCCCCGGTACTCCGAAAATACCCGAATCACTCGGAACCTTTCCGATGTCCGAATATAGTCGTCCAATATATCGATTTTTACGTCTCGACCATTTCGAGACTCCTCGTCATGTCCCCAATCTCATCCGGGACTCCGAACTCCTTCGGTACATCAAAACTCATAAACTCATAATAAAACTATCATCGAAACCTTAAGCGTGCGGACCCTACGGGTTCGAGAACTATGTAGACATGACCGAGACACGTCTTCGGTCAATAACCAATAGCGGAACCTGGATGCTCATATTGGCTCCCACATATTCTACGAAGATCTTTATCGGTCAAACCGCATAACAACATACATTGTTCCCTTTGTCATCGGTATGTTACTTGCCCGAGATTCGATCGTCGGTATCTCAATACCCAGTTCAATCTCGTTACCAACAAGTCTCTTTACTCGTTCCGTAATACATCATCCCGCAACTAACTCATTAGCTGTAATGCTTGCAAGGCTTATAGTGATGTGCATTACCGAGTGGGCCCAGAGATACCTCTCCGACAATCGGAGTGACAAATCCTAATCTCGAAATACGCCAACCCAACAAGTACCTTCGGAGACACCTGTAGAGTACCTTTATAATCACCCAGTTACGTTGTGACGTTTGGTAGCACACAAAGTGTTCCTCCGGTATTCGGGAGTTGCATAATCTCATAGTCATAGGAACATGTATAAGTCATGAAGAAAGCAACAACAGTAAAACTTAAACGATCATAGTGCTAAGCTAACGGATGGGTCTTGTCCATCAGATCATTCTCCTAATGATGTGATCCCGTTGATCAAATGACAACTCATGTCTATGGCTAGGAAACATGACCATCTTTGATCAATGAGCTAGTCTAGTAGAGGCATACTAGGGACACTCTGTTTTGTCTATGTATTCACACATGTATTAAGTTTCCGGTTAATACAATTCTAGCATGAATAATAAACATTTATCATGATATAAGGAAATAAATAATAACTTTATTATTGCCTCTAGGGCATATTTCCTTCAGTCTCCCACTTGCACTAGAGTCAATAATCTAGTTCACATCGCCATGTGATTTAACATCGATAGTTCACATCGTCATGTGATTAACACCCAAAGGGTTTACTAGAGTCAATAATCTAGTTCACATCGCTATGTGATTAACACTCAAAGAGTACTAAGGTGTGATCATGTTTTGCTTCGTGAGAGAAGTTTAGTCAACGGGTCTGTCACATTCAGATCTGTATGTATTTCGCAAATGTCTATGTGTCTACAATTCTCTGCATGGAGCTACTCTAGCTAATTGCTCCCACTTTCAATACGCATCGAGATTGATACTTAGAGTCAGCTGGATTTAGTGTCAAAGCTTGCATCGGCGTAACCCTTTACGACGAACTCTTTATCACCTCCATAATCGAGAAACATTTCCTTAGTCATCCAGTTACTAAGGATAATTTTGACCGTTGTACAGTGATCTACTCCTGGATCACTATTGTACCCTCTTGACAAACTCATGGCAAGGTACACAACATGTTTGGTACACAGCATGGCATACTTTATAGAACCTATGGCTGAGGCATAGGGAATGACTTTCATTCTCTCTATATTTTTCTGCCGTGGTCTGGCTTTGAGTCTTACTCAACTTCACACCTTACAAGTCAGGTAAGAACTCCTTCTTTGACTGATCCATTTTGAACTACTTCAAAATCATATCAAGGTATGTACTCATCGAAAGTCTTATCAAGCATCTTGATCTATCTCTATAGATCTTCATGCCCAATATGTAAGCAGCTTCACCAAGGTCTTTCTTTGAAAAACTCCTTTCAAACACTCCTTTATGCTTTCCAGAAAATTCTACATCATTTCCGATCGACAATATGTCATTCACATATACTTATCAGAAAGGTTGTAGTGCTCCCACTCACTTTCTTGTAAATACAGGCTTCACCGCAAGTCTGTATAAATCTATATGCTTTGATCAACTTATCAAAACGTATATTCCAACTCCGAGATGCTTGCACCAGTCCATAGATGGATCGCTGGAGCTTGCACATTTTTGTTAGCACATTTAGGATTGACAAAACCTTCTGGTTGCATCATATACAATTCTTCTTTAATAAATCCATTAAAGAATGCAGTTTTATTGTCCATTTGCCAGATTTCATAAAATGCGGCAATTGCTAACATGATTCGGACAGACTTAAGCATCGCTACGGGTGAGAAAGTCTCATCGTAGTCAACTCCTTGAACTTGTCGAAAACCTTTCGCAACAAGTCGAGCTTTGTAAACAGTAACATTACTGTCAGCGTCAGTCTTCCTCTTGAAGATCCATTTATTTTCGATGGCTTGCCGACCATCGGGCAAGTCAACCAAAGTCCACACTTTGTTCTCATACATGGATCCCATCTCAGATTTCATGGTCTCAAGCCATTTTGCGGAATCTGGGCTCATCATCGCTTCCTCATAGTTCGTAGGTTCATCATGGTCCAGTAACATGACTTCCAGAACCGGGTTGCCGTACCACTCTGGTGCGGAACGTACTCTGGTTGATCTACGAAGTTCAGCAGTAACTTGATCCGAAGTTTCATGATCATCATCATTAGCTTCCTCACTAATTGGTGTAGGAATCACTCGAACCAGTTTCTGTGATGTACTACTATCCAATTCGGGAGAAGGTACAATTACCTCATCAAGTTCCACTTTTCTCCCACTCACTTCTTTCGAGAGAAACTCCTTCTCTAGAAAGGATCCACTCTTAGCAACAAAGACCTTGCCTTCGGATCTGTGATAGAAGGTGTACCCAATAGTTTCTTTTGGGTATCCTATGAAGATTTACTTCTCCGATTTGGGTTCGAGCTTATCATGTTGAAACTTTTTCACATAAGCATCGTAGTCCCAAACTTAAAGAAATGACAGCTTAGGTTTCTCGTCAAACCACAGTTCATACGGTGTCATCTCCATGGATTTAGATGGTGCCCTATTTAACGTGAATGTAGTTGTCTCTAATGCATAACCCCAAAAGCGATAGTGGTAGATCGGTAAGAGACATCATTGATCGCACCATATCTAATAAAGTACGGTTATGACGTTCGGACACACCATTACGTTGTGGTGTTCCGGGTGGCGTGAGTTGTGAAACTATTTCACATTGTTTTTACTGAAGGCCAAACTCGCTAGCTCAAATATTTTACCTCTATGATCATATCGTAGACTTCACTCTGAAATTCTTTGAACTTTTCAAATGTTTCAGACTTGTTCTTCATTAAGTAGATATACCCATATCTACTCAAATCATCAGTGAAGGTCAGAAAATAACGATACCCGCCGCGAGCTTCAACACTCATTGGTCCACATACATCTATATGTATGATCTCCAACAAATCTGTTGCTCGCTCCATTGTTCCGGAGAACAGAGTTTTAGTCATCTTGCCCATGAGGCATGGTTCGCAAGCACCAAGTGATTCATAATCAAGTGATTCCAAAAGTCCATCACTATGGAGTTTCTTCATGCGCTTTACACCAATATGACCTAAACGGCAGTGCCACAAATAAGTTGCACTATCATTATTAACCTTGCATCTTTTGGCTTCAATATTATAAATATGTGTATCACACGATCGAGATCCAACAAACCATTTTCATTGGGTGTATGACCATAGAAGGTTTTATTCATGTAAACAGAACAACAATTATTCTCTAACTTACATGAATAACCGTATTGCAATAAACATGATCAAATCATATTCATGTTCAACACAAACACCAAATAACACTTATTTAGGTTCAACACTAATCCCGAAAGTATAGGGAGTGTGCGATGATGATCATATCAATCTTGGAACTACTTCCAATACACATCGTCACTTCATCCTTTAACTAGTTTATGTTCATTATGCAACTCCCATTTCGAGTTACTACTGTTTAGCAACTAAACCACTATCAAATACCGAGGGGTTGCTATGAACACTAGTAAAATACACATCAATAATCTGTATATCAAATATACCTTTGTTCACTTTGCCATCCTTCTTATCCGCCAAGTATCTAGGGCAGTTCCACTTCAAGTGACCATTTCCTTTGCAGTAGAAGCACTTAGTTTCAGGCTTGAGTTTAGCTTTGGGTTTCTTCATGGGAGTGACAACTTGCTTGTCATTCTTCTTGAAGTTCCCCTTCTATCCCTTTGCCCTTTACTTGAAACAAGTGGTCTTGTTAACCATCAACACTTGATGCTCTTTCTTGATTTCTACCTTCGTCGATTTCAGCATCGCGAAGACCTCGGGAATTACTTTCGTCATCCCTTGCATATTATAGTTCATCACGAAGTTCTACTAACTTGGTGATAGTGACTAGAGAACTTTGTCAATTACTATCTTATCTGGAAGATTAACTCCCACTTGATTCAAGCAATTGTAGTACCCAGACAATCTGAGCACATGCTCACTGGTTGAGCTATTCTCCTCCATCTTGTAGGCAAAGTACTGTCAGAGGTCTCATACATCTCGACACGGGCATGAGTATGAAATACTAATTTTAACTCTTGGAACATCTTATATGCTCTGTGGCGTTCAAAACCTTTTTGAAGTCCCGGTTCTAAGCCGTAAAGCATGGTGCACTTAAACTATCAAGTAGTCATCATACCGAGCTTTTGTCAAAACGTTCATAACGTCTGCATCTGCTCCTGCAATAGGTCTGTCACCTAGCGGTGCATCAAGGACATAATTCTTCTGTGCAGCAATGAGGATAATCCTCTGATCACGGAACAATTCCGCATCACTGCTACTAACATCTTTCAACTTGGTTTTCTCTTGGAACATATAAAATAAACGGGGAGCGACATCGCGAGCTATTGATCTACAACATAGATATGCTAATACTACCAGGACTAAGTTCATGATAAATTAAAGTTCAATTTAATCATATTACTTACGAACTCCCACTTAGATAGACACCCCTCTAGTCATCTAAATGATCACGTGATCCAAATCAACTAAACCATGTCCGATCATCACGTGAGATGGAGTAGTTTCAATGGTGAACATCTTATGTTGATCATATCTACTATATGATTCACGCTCGACCTTTCGGTCTCCAGTGTTCCGAGGCCATATCTGCATATGCTAGGCTCGTCAAGTTTAACCCGAGTATTCTGCGTGTGCAAAAATGTCTTACACCCGTTGTATTTGAACGTAGAGCCTATCACACCCGATCATCACGTGGTGTCTCAGCACGAAGAACTTTCGCAACGGTGCATACTCAGGGAGAACACTTGTACCTTGAAATTTTGTAAGGGATCGTCTTATAATGCTACCGTCGTTCTAAGCAAAATAAGAAGCATAATAAGATAAACATCACATGCAAATCAAAATATGTGACATGATATGGCCATCATCATCTTGTGCTTTTGATCTCCATCTCCAAAGCACCGTCATGATCACCTTCGTCACCGGCGCGATACCTTGATCTCCATCGTAGCATCGTTGTCGTCTCGCCAACTATGCTTCTACGACTATCGCTACCGCTTAGTGATAAAGTAAAGCAATTACATGGCGATTGCATTTCATACAATAAAGCGACAACCATATGGCTCCTGCCAGTTGCCGATAACATTACAAAACATGATCATCTCATACATAGCCGTATAACTCATCATGTCTTGACCATATCACATCACAACATGCCCTGCAAAAACAAGTTAGACGTCCTCTACTTTGTTGTTGCAAGTTTTACGTGGCTGCTACGGGCTTAGCAAGAACCGTTCTTACCTACGCATACAAAACCACAACGATGTTTCGTCAAGTATGTGATGTTTTAACCTTCACAAGGACCGGGCGTAGTCACACTTGATTCAGCTAAAGTGAGAGAGACAGACACCCGCCAGTCACCTTTAAGCAACGAGTGCTCATAACGGTGAAACCAGTCTCGCGTAAGCGTACGCGTAATGTCGGTCCGGGCCGCTTCATCTCACAATACCGCCGAAGCAAAGTATGACATGCTGGTAAGCAGTATGACTAGTATCGCCCACAACTCATTGTGTTCTACTCGTGCATATCATCTACGCATAGACCTGGCTCTGATACCACTGTTGGGGAACGTAGTATTTTAAAATTTTCCTACGATCACGCAAGATCTATCTACCAGATGCATAGCAACGAGAGGGAAGAGTGAGTCTACGTACCCTCGTAGACCGAAAGCGGAAGCGTTAGAACAACGCGGTTGATGTAGTCGTATGTCTTCACGGCCCGACCGATAAAGCACCGAAACTACGGCACCTCCGAGTTCTAGCACACGTTCAGCTCGATGACGTCCCTCGAACTCCGATCCAGCCGAGTGTCGAGGGAGAGTTCCGTCAGCACGACGGCGTGGTGACGATCTTGATGTTCTACCGTCGCAGGGCTTCGCCTAAGCACCACTACAATATTTATCGAGGAGAACTATGGTGGAGGGGGGCACCGCACACGGCTAAGAGATCAAGAGATCAATTGTTGTGTCTAGAGGTGCCCCCCTGCCCCCGTATATAAAGGAGGGAGGGAGAGGCCGGCCCTAGAGGGGGCGCACCAAGTGTGGGGAGTCCTGCTAGGACTCCCAAGTCCTAGTAGGATTCCCCTTTCCTTTCCGGAGTAGGAGAGAAGGAAAGAGGGGGAGAGGGAGAAGGAAAAAGGGGCTGCACCCCTTGTCCAATTCGGACCAGAAGGGGGGTGCACGCCTCCTTCCTTTTGGCCTCTCTCCTCTATTCCCGTAACTCCCCGGTACTCCGAAAATACCCGAATCACTCGGAACCTTTCCGATGTCCGAATATAGTCGTCCAATATATCGATTTTTACGTCTCGACCATTTCGAGACTCCTCGTCATGTCCCCAATCTCATCCGGGACTCCGAACTCCTTCGGTACATCAAAACTCATAAACTCATAATAAAACTATCATCGAAACCTTAAACGTGCGGACCCTACGGGTTCGAGAACTATGTAGACATGACCGAGACACGTCTCCGGTCAATAACCAATAGCGGAACCTGGATGCTCATATTGGCTCCCACATATTCTACGAAGATCTTTATCGGTCAAACCGCATAACAACATACATTGTTCCCTTTGTCATCGGTATGTTACTTGCCCGAGATTCGATCGTCGGTATCTCAATACCTAGTTCAATCTCGTTACCAACAAGTCTATTTACTCGTTCTGTAATACATCATCCCGCAACTAATTCATTAGCTGCAATGCTTGCAAGGCTTATAGTGATGTGCATTACCGAGTGGGCCCAGAGATACCTCTCCGACAATCGGAGTGACAAATCCTAATCTCGAAATACGCCAACCCAACAAGTATCTTCGGAGACACCTGTAGAGTACCTTTATAATCACCCAGTTACATTGTGACGTTTGGTAGCACACAAAGTGTTCCTCCGGTATTCTGGAGTTGCATAATCTCATAGTCATAGGAACATGTATAAGTCATGAAGAAAGCAATAGCAGTAAAACTTAAACGATCATAGTGCTAAGCTAACGGATGGGTCTTGTCCATCAGATCATTCTCCTAATGATGTGATCCCGTTGATCAAATGACAACTCATGTCTATGGCTAGGAAACATAACCATCTTTGATCAATGAGCTAGTCTAGTAGAGGCATACTAGGGACACTCTGTTTTGTCTATGTATTCACACATGTATTAAGTTTCCAGTTAATACAATTCTAGCATGAATAATAAACATTTATCATGATATAAGAAAATAAATAATAACTTTATTATTGCCTCTAGGGCATATTTCCTTCAATAACATAGTAGACCAAGGCAAAGATTAACTGTTCTTTGACAAGAACAATATGTGCTAATAAAATAGACTTAGACGGACATCACCTGATCTGTCCACACGACGGATGATTCAAGACCACGACGACTGGCGGCGCGGCCGGTGGTGGCGGCTCGCTGCATAGGTCAGGCTTTTCGTCGAGTAGTAGCAGAGGGACAGCTCGAGGCATGGCTCCTGGTCAAGGTCGCGGCAGTGGAGGAGATGCCGGCTTGGCTAAACCGCCGCAGCCATTTATCGCGCTAACCAGCCATGTTGTTCCCCCGTTCATATTGTCATTGATCAAATGGGTGGAATACGTCTGCGCTTCAAAATATATCGTGCGCTAGAACTACCCAACTGGAAATTTTCTTCCATCTTGCTATCTCCAGATACTCAGGAATTCCATGTTTAAACGGAAGAACGTCATTAGAAACATTTACGTATTGCACTATCTTCTCCCAACCTTCACCACCAGAAGCTAAACTTTCGTATTTTGTCTTTAGAGCACGCTGATGTAGCTTTTGGCAATTCCGACGGAGCTTTGTCCTGCCATCAGCGACAATCGGACGCACTTGCAGGGGCGGCTCATGGTACCTGGGAACAGCGGCTCAAGGCGGCGGCGGCCGCGCGCAGCGAGGGCGGCAGCTCAGAGTAACAGCTCGGAGGCGGCGTGCCGCGGAGGTGGCTCCTGTTGATGTCAATGTGATGTACTTGGTGACGGCGACTTGTGGCTGTACAATGAGGATACGCCGGCGATGCGGTGAGTTGAGGCAGGTGCCTTGGAGGCATCAGGCGGATGCACAACACAACGGCGCACGGGAGCCTGGAGCGGTGGCTCTCGGCAGAGCGATGGCATGAGGCCGAGCAAGACAAGCACGTAGGAGCGACGAGGCAACGGTCGCGGTGGTAGAGGAGTCCGAGGCGGTTCAACGGCGGCGGCTAAGGCCGGCCGTAGAGACGGAGCGCCCGCGAGGGGAGATCGACCCAAGGCGGGCAGCTCGGAGGTGAGTCGACGCGGAAGCAAAATCGGCGAGGCGCAGGCGGCTCATGGTGGAGGCAGAGAGAGGCGGGTCAGCCACGGCCACATCAGAGGCGGAGGCAGGTAAACCCGTGGGGCTCAACGGCTCGGAACGGGCACAAGGCCGGCAGCTCGCGACAGAGGCGACTCGCGGCATATTGAAGCAGAGGTCGGCTCGGATACGGAGGATGCAGCTCGGAGCGGGGGCAGTAGGGCCTCGACAGGAACAGGGCGTCTTGCCGCGGCCGTGGAGGCGGCGACTTGCGACTGCAGACAGGCGGCGGCAGTGGCGAAGCGAGGTGGACCTAGCTGAAGTCGAATCCGTGTCCACGTCTGGGTCTATCTCCGTGTCGTGGCCCCCTCTTTTTGACGAATCCATCTCCGTATCTTCTCCAGCCGATCGTACAAGACAGGGTGGATTCCTTCTGAGACCTGGTCTTGTCTGGACCAATTACTTTTCAGGTCGGCTTGTACCGTATTGTTACACTGGAAACTCTCCTTGATGCTTCTTGAGTCTTCAAATGATGAATCGGAGTTAAGAAACTCGCTCTGATTAGAGCTCACGTACTAGAAGTAGTACATAGTATTATTCCAAAATCAATCAGATCTCGTAAAATCGCGCAACTACTAGTACTTGATCGTAATCTCCGCGAGTTTAGGAGTAGACATGATCCAATCCTCTCGGGATTTAGGTGCAGATCCTTCCAATTGGTTCTTCTTCATCCAGAAATTTGCGGACTTCTCGATCCTTGGGAAATCACAAACTTCTCGATCACTAGAAAAGATCCCTCCAAGAACTCAACATCACCATGCGCAGGCCCCATGGTGGGCGCCAACTGTCGTGGAATTAGCACGACAGATGTCCGGTTTAGCGGACTTAGTCGTGAGGCCGCGCATCTATGTAGTAGCTTGAGAGGGGTTGAGCGGAATTGAGAGACGCAACGCAAGACAAGGATTTAGACAGCTTCGGGCCCCGGGAAACATCATCCGGTAATAGCCCTACATGCTGTTTGAGGCTAGATCTCATTATGATCCTCATGGTGTCGCCGGTAAACCGGCTCTTGGTGTCTAGCCCTAGAAACTTGTGAGAACTTGTCTAACTTGTGAAAACGTGTCCCCCTTTTGGGGAGCCCTGCCCCTCCTTATATATGTTGAAGGGGCGGGTTACATGACTAGTCCTAATAGGATTAGGATTACTCTATTACAAGGAGTCCTAGTCTTGCTTCCTTTGTAGGAGGATATTCCTTGTGCTTTACTCATAAACCGGCCCACCATAATGTGAACCGGCCTTCTGGGCCTTGGGCCTTGTCATCCGTCCGCCCTGCACCGGGTTACCAGTGAGTCTTAATAACCAGGCAGGTTGCTTGTAAACCGTTTGATCAGGGCGGGTCGCCAGTGAATCACCAAGTGTAAACCGGGTCTCAAGTAAACCGCCAAGTCCGGCTGGGTCATATCTCCGGCCGGTTCATACCGCGGGGTATATCCGCTTTTACTTTCTGTTCTTATAATCAATAATACCAAAAATATGAAACTATCATCTCTATCAGATCTCACTTTCGTAAGTGACCGTAAAGGGATTGACAACCCATTATCGCGTTGGCTGCGAAGTTCTTATTTGTTTGTGCAGGTGTGAGGGACTCGCGCGTGGTCTCCTACTGGATTGATACCTTGGTTCTCAAAAACTAAGGGAAATACTTACGCTATTGTGCTGCATCACCCTTTCCTCTTTGAGGGAATACAACGCAAGCTCGAGAAGTAGCAGAAAGTGTGGTGACAGCTCATGAAATTATTCATGATATTGTGACTCATAATAGATAAGGGTTTGTGTTTAAACTAGACTATGAGAAGGCCTATGATAGAATTAGCAAAGAGTTTCTTTTAATCATGTATCAAAAGGGGGTTCAGCCCTAAATGGATGAAAATTAAATCCATTCTATACAAATGTTATGTAGGAGTTAGGATAAATGATTGCAATAGTGATTTTTTAAAACCTTTAAAGGAGTGACACAAGGAGATCCTGCCTCCCCTTTGCTATTCAACCTGGTAGCTGATGTTTTTGGTAGGATACTTAATAAAGCTGCCCAAAACAACATGCTGACAGGGTTGAGGACTAATATTTTTCCCCAAGATGTGCAGTCTGCAGTATGCAGATGACACTCTCCTATTTTTGGAAAATAACCTGGACTCAGCCAAAAACTTGAAATGGCTTATATCTTGTTTTGAACAAATGTCCGGGCTTAGGATTAATTTCCATAAGTGTGACCTGATCCCCATTAATGTTCTAGAAGAAGAGGCTCATATGGTAGCTCAAGCCTTGTCTTGTGGGCTTGGGTCTTTTCCTTTAAAATACTTGGGGTTTCCTCTACATTACACAAAGGTTAGAAGAGAGGACCTGCAACCTGTGGTTGACAAGGTGCTGAAAAGAGTTGCTGGGTGGAGAGGGAGATTGTTAGGATATGAAAAGAAGTTGGTGCTGGTCCAATCCTGCTTAGCTAGTATTCCCACATATCTGATGAGTGTGATCAAATTCCCAAAATGGGCCATTAATTTGATCAACGCACAGATGGCACACTGCTATGGTGGCTTGGGGATACCAAACATTGCTGAGATGAACTTAAGTCTGCTAGCTTCTTGGGTTTATAAATTCCATAATGGTGATAAAAAGATGTGGAAACAGATAATTGACTCTAAATATAGAGCCAATAATCCCAATATCTTCTCTTGCCCAGATAGCAACTCCTCTCCTTTTTGGAAATGGGTTTTGTGGCTGCTAAAGCTGCCAGACATGGGTATCAATGGAAAGTGGGCAATGGTAAAAAAGTCAAGTTTTGCGAGGACCACTGGTTTGGGTCATGTAGCTTAGCCATCTAATTTTGGGAATTATATAGCATTGCAAAAGAGCACAATCAAGTTATTGCTGATTTGTGGGATGGGGATAACGTTAAAATCGCATTTAGGAGATGTGCGGATAGTAGGTTGCTTCACCTCTTGTTTGATCTGTTGAGTATTGCACAATCTGTTCTCTTGAGAGATGAGGATGCTGCTTTAATTTGGAAACTAGAATCTAATGGTGAATCCTCTGTTAGATCTATGTATGCTATGATTAATTTTAGGGGCATTAGCCCAGTTCATACCCCTGATGTGTGGGAAATTCATGTCCCTCCCAACATCCATATATTTTTGTGGCTGCTGTCACATAATAAGTTATTGGTTAGAGGGAATCTCATAAAGAGACAACGTTTAAATGACCTCTCTTGTTTGTTTTGCTCTGAGTATGAAACAATCAATCACTTGTTCTTTGAATGTGATGTGGCTATGGAGGTCTGGAGAAATGTACATTCCATTTCAGGGTGTATCCCCCTGCCCACCGGTGATAATGTGGCATGTATGAGGGGGG
>LR738709.1:144908335-145152719 GCA_902687465.1 Secale cereale
GGGGGGGGATAATAACCTGCAAGCTGAAAATCTGATTGTGTCAGTTACTCTCTGGGTATGTGGAGATGTAGAAATGATATGTGTTTTAATAACACAAACTGGATGGGTGTGCAGGTGATACTGAAGAGGATTGCATGTTTCTGCAACCTTTGGAAGATCATCTACAAAGGAAGTGCAAAAGAGCGCGTGGAGGAGATCGTTGTGGCTATCTAGGAGGCTGCAAGAAGACCACCACTGCTGCTCTGGCCAGAGCCAGGCTGAGGAAGAATGAGCTTTGGCTGCAATATTCCCAGCATAAGATGGGGGTGGATGGGAATGGACAAGAGCGTGATCATAGATGGTTAAGATAGCTCCATGTTACCTTCCTGTGGCGGGAGGTGCCAGTAGTTTCATCAAATGTCCTTTAGCTTGGTCTGTTAAAATGATTATGTTTTGGTTTCTGAAACCATGCCGGAGGGATGACTCAGTCACCCCCCGCGGGCTGTAATAATCTATGTACTCTATGAGTTTCGTTTTCTGATGAAAATGGAACCGGGGCCGGAGCCCTTTTCTTCTAAAAAAATCTTCATGGTACATTTGTCTCTGATAATTTAGTCCTTGAGATTATATCAAGCAGGAAACAACAAATGACAGTGCACGATGAATTAATAGATTAGTCCAACGAAATTGTATAAAAAGATGTCAAAACTATATAATAATGATACATAAGTAACATGAACATGAACATAAATAAAAATTATAGATATATTTAGGATGTATAAACCTTCTCGGCGACGACGGAACTAGACCTGGCGGGAGACATGGACACATGGCGGCCTCGCTGGTAGAGGACATGAAGTACGTTGACGGTGCGAGTGCAATGCGGGGATGCCGTTGTCGGTGCGGGAGTCGGATGAGATTTAGAGGATGGCCAAGGCGGCGCTGGACTAGCAAAGAAGGCGGATCAAGATGAAGCACGCACAGTGGGGTAGGTCACGTGTAGACTGAAGTAAGGAATTGAAGGAGGAAGAAGCACAGTGGGGTAGGTCACGTGTAGACTGGAGTAAGAGCATCTCTAGTAGAGCCCTCAAACCCTCAAATAACTAAAAATAACCGTTTTTTTACAGTTTTCGTCCAAAAAAACCCGTAGACTAGAACCCCTAAACCCTCAAATCCGTAAAAAAATTTAGAGGTTGAACCCTCAAACCTCCTCCCAGCCTGTAGAAGTGAGGGTTGGGAGGAAAAACTCCCCCCAACCCGCACACCACTTCACACATTGCGCGGGAGGGAAAACGCCCCCGCCTCCCTCCTCCCGCGTCCGGCCATGGAGGCGGCCGCCGTCGCGCCCCCGCCCGCCGCCGCGCCCGCCCGCCCCGGCCGCCCTCCGCCGCCTCCCCCCGCCCCGTCCTCCGCCCGCCCGCCGCCCGCCCGCCATGGCTTCTTCCTCTCCAACTCCACTGCTCCTCGGCCTCCTCGTCCTCCTAGCGTCCGCGCGCGCCGCCTCGGTCTCGCTCCCGGCGCTGCCGCTCTCGACGACGTCGCGGTGGGTGGTGGGCGCCGACGGGCGGCGCGTGAAGCTGGTCTGCGCGAACTGGGCATCGCACCTGGAGCCCGTCGCCGCGGAGGGCCTGTCCCGGCGCGGGGTGAGGGATATCGCGGCGCGCGTCGCGGCGATGGAGTTCAACTGCGTGAGGCTCACCTGGCCGACCTACCTCGCCACCAACGCCACGCTCTCGTCGCTGCCGCTGCGGTGGTCGCTGGAGCGTCTCGGCCTGCGGGAGTCCGCCGCCGGCGTACGTGTCAACAACCCAGACCTCCTGGACCTGCCCCTCATCGATGTGTTTCGGGTAGGTGGTTGCTATCAGTGCTTTTAAATAACCGAGGTTATCCCCTGAGAAGCCAAGATTGCATTTGTTTATTTGGATTCCTGCGTTGTTCTAGTTTCGACTTCATGTCAGTATTAATCAAACCTTATTCATGTAGATATTCGAAGTGCAAGAAGCAATAGTCAAAGAATCTTACTACCACCGTATGTCAATATATTTTTTGCTGCTAGAGTGCCAGGTTAACAGTGAACTGAACTTCACAACACCATATGTCAATTATAGACATAAAGTAAATAACTGTTCCGGGGGAATAAGTAAGAGAAATTATATTGTCGAAAAAAGTGTATGCCATGAATCAATTTGTCTGTAGCTAACCAGCTGAAATTAGCACTGTTTTGAATAAGTAAAACTTGCTTCAGAAGTCCAAACACTGCATATTAGAGGAATTCTGAAGGCAAATAATTCATCAGAACTCACAAGGCTCACCATAGGATCTCAGGGTATCCTTCTTTTCTCTTTATTAAGGACACCATCTGATGCAAGATGAGGGATAAATGCCAATATGCAAATATGTGATTGTTTTTGCTATTTCAGGAAATGCCATCGCTCTTGTTTAAAAAATTGTCTTTCCTTTTATTCTCCACTGTTTAGGTTGAACAAAGGCATACCTACTAGTCACCAAATTGATGGTCCAATATGAGGGTGCCTTGCAAGTAACAATGCTCTAGCGAGCACAAATCTTGCTTGTAGGATTTGTTTGGATGATGGGGATACACACCTAGTACCAGGATAAACATGAAGTGAAAACAATATTTTCGTTTTTGTATATCAAGGGGTAATGAATTATGATTATGATGTATCTTTGTTTTACTTTTCTGTGTCCTATTTGATTCGAACAATTGTTGTAATAATTTGAATGATTATTGTTTTACTCGGTGATATATGAAATGTGTGATATATGAAATGACAGTTTTAAGGGTTGGGGTTGGGGCAAAGACTAGAACCCTCAAACCCAACCCTTAGAACGGAATATTCCGATATAAGGGTTGGGTTTGAGGGTTCTAGTCTTTGCCCCTGTTTTTCAACCCTTAAAAGTGTCAAAACTGGGCAATTCTCAACCCTTAAAACTGATTTTACATTTAAGGGTTTGAGGGTTCTACTAGAGATGCTCTAAGGAATTGAAGGAGGAAGAAGCACTACAATCCAACGGTTAGAAAAATGGATGTGTCTACCTTCCATCCAGATGAGAAATAATTATGTCTCATCTAACTCCTACAAAGTTGGATTCTACGCGGAGATTTGTGAGGATTTTTGTTTTGTTTTTGTTAATTAAGTAGATGAGACCTCTTGATTATGTGAGAATTAGCAAATCCGTAGAAAAATCGACTGATTCGGGCAAGAGATGAATAGGTGGCCCCGGAGACGTACGACTTTCGGTAGTCACAAAAAATTCATAATGTCGTTGGAATTGGGGATGTACACCCTCCGCGCCCGTGTAGTGATAAGCGAGGTGGCCTAAAGAAAAAGGGACGATGCTACAGAGCGCCCGCGCGCTGTGCGGGCGGACCTAGCGGCCGTCGTTTAAGGAAAGCCCCCCTTGTCGGTCCCCACCCATGTGCTTAGAAAGGACAGGTCCACCTCCCCTGTAGTTGCCCCTTCCCGCCAAATATAAGACCCTCACACTTCACGTGATCTCGCTTCCATCCCGCAACTAGAAAAACCCTACGCCCATCCTTCTTCCACCCCCCCTCCCAGCCGCCGCCACACGCCATGGCCTAACGGTCGGAGAGCTCCCCTCCCACAACAAAAACACGGTAGAAAAAGGAGAAAAATCAAACAAAAATCTGGGGGGAAACAGCAATTGTTTGTGCACATCTTCATGCTGATCAGGCAAGAATTTGGAGATATAGTGGGCAAAAGAATTGCCGGAGCTGGGCAAATTTTCCCAGGGAAGACAGCAAAAGGTAATCAAAGGCAGAAACATGACCCCAAATCTGGAGATAATTTTGTGTCTGAACTTCTTTTAGATCTAGAACTAGTAGGTTTCCCTCCCTGTACCAACCCCCTTGATCTACTGGTTGCAAAAATTACCCCCTCCCCCTGTACTGAATTGTTGCAGAACCTGACTTGAATTTTGTCCCTTATTCTTGCCTCCCCCTGCACCTGCAGAACTGATAATGCTAGATAAAAAGGAAGTGCTGCCTCTTGAAAATGCATCTTGTCTATTGCCTTGCACCTTGCTTCTGCAAAAACATTAGGAAAAGCATAGTTTTCTGTGTTTAGTAAATCTGTGCATAGTAAAAACTGGTCAAAAAAATGTGCAGCATTAGAAAGCCTGTAAACTAGTAGACTAGTTGATTACAAAAAAAATAGCTATTTGGTAAAGACTAGTTGCTTAAAAAAACATGAAAAAAGCCTAATCTAGTTGTAGAAAAAAAAGTGTGCATCCTATGAAAAGCTGTTCATTTTAGTTTGGGTGTGTACCGGTGATTCCTGCAACAACATGCCCCCTGTTCATTGAGTTTTTTCCTGGAGAAAGTGTTTTTCATTTACATTATGTCACTTTCGTATTAACTCCTTCCCTATTTTTGTCTTCAGAAATGTGCAGATGGCCGACCTTGACACGAGGAGCAAAGACTTGGTCGGCGGTGTGAGGCGACCAAGCACGCCCCGAAGGGCGAGTTGGTTTGCATTGAGCCAACGACTTTGGGGGTCGTGTGGTGTTTCCCTAGGCGACTTGGGCGCCGGTGTGAGGCAAGCTAGCACGCCCCGATGGTCGATTTGTTTGCGTGAAACCGACGACTTTTGGGGGTCATGCCGTGTTTATTAGGCGACTTGAATGCCGGTTTAGGCAAGCTAGCACGCCCGGATGGGCGAGTTGGTTTGTGTGGAACCGGCGACTTTGGGCATCACGCCGTGTTCCCCTAGGAGACTCGGGCCTCGGTTTAGGCGAGCTAGCACGCGCCCGATGGGTGAGTTGGTATTGCGTGGAACAGACTACTTTGGGGTTTGTGACGTGTTTCTTAGGCGACTTGGCCACCAGGTGAGGCGAGTTAGGACTCCCTAATGGGCGAGTTGGTTGCATGGAAACGATGACTTTGGGGGCCGTATCGTGTTCCCCTAGGCGACTTGAACGCCGACTTAGGCGAGCTGGCACGCCCCGATGGGCGAGTTTGTTTTCGTGGAACCGGCGACTTTGGGGGCCGTGCTGTGTTCTCCCTAGGCGACTTGGTCGCCGGTGTGAGGCGACCTAGCACACCCTGATGGGCGAGTTGGCTGCGTGGAAACAACAACTTTGGGGGCCGTGACGTGTTCCCCCTAGGCGACTTGGTCGCCGGTGTGAGGCGACCTAGCACGCCCCGATGGGTGAGTTGGTTTCCATATAACCGGCGACTTTGGGGGTCATGCCATGTCCCCCTAGGCGACTTGGTTGCCGGTGTGAGGCGACCTAGCACGCCTCGATGGGCGAGTTGGTTTCCATGGAACCGACGACTTTGGAGGTCGTGCCATGTCCCCCCGGGCGACTTGGTTGCCGGTGTGAGGCGACCTAGCACGCCCGGATGGGCGAGTTGGTTTGCGTGGAAACCAGCGAGCCGCCGGTGTGAGGCGAGCTAGCACGCCCCAATGGGCGAGTTTGTTTTCATGGAACCGGTGGCTTTGGGGGTTGTGCCATGTTCCCCCTAGGCGACTTGGTCGCCAGTGTGAGGCGACCTAGCACGCCCCGATGGGTGGGTTGGTTGCCTAGAAACGGTGACTTTGTGGGTCGTATCGTGTTCCTCCTAGGCGACCTGGTCGTCGGTGTGAGGCGACCTAGCACGCCCCAATGGCTGAGTTGGTTTCGTGGAACCGACGACTTTGGGGATCGTGCCATATTCCCCTAGTCGAATGGTCGCCGGTGTGAGACGACCTAGCTCGCCCCGATGCGCAAGTTGGTTTGTGTGGAACCGAGAGCATTGGGGGTCGTGTCGTGTTTCTTAGGCGACTTGGTAAGTCGCCGATGTGAAGCGAGCGAGCATGCCCTGATGGGCGAGTTGGTTTGCATGGAACTGACGACTTTGGGGGTCGTGTCGTGTTCCCCTAGGCGACTTGGTCGCCGGTGTGAGGCGACCTAGCACGCCCCGATGGGCAAGTTAGTTTCCATGGAACTAGCGACTTTGGGGGTCGTGCCGTGTCCCCCCGGGCGACTTGGTTGCCGGTGTGAGGCGACCTAGCATGCCCCGATGGACGAGTTGGTTTGTGTGGAACCGGTGACTTTGGGGGTCGTGTGGTGTTTCCCTTGGCGACTTGGGCGCCGCTCTGATGCGAGCTAGCATGCCCCGATGGGCGATTTTATTGCGTGGAACCGACGATTTGAGGGGTCGTGCCGCGTTTCTTAGGCGACCTGAACACCGGTTTAGGCGAGCTAGCACGCCCAGATGGGCGAATTGGTTTGCGTGGAACCGATGACTTTGGAGGTCATGCCTTGTTCCTCTAGGCGACTTGATCACCGGTTTAGGCGAGCTAGCACGCCCCAATGCGCGAGTTGTTTGCCTTCAAAACCGCCGATTTTTAGGGGTTGTCTTGTTTTTCTTAGGCGATTTGATCGCTGCGCGGGTTGGCCTAGCATGCCCCCCAATGAGCGAGTTTTGGGTGTTGTTTGTCCTTTTTAGGCGGCTTGAAGAAAGCCAGGTGAGGTGACGTAGTACATATGGATGCCGAATTTCTATCTGGATGGACAAATGCAATTAAGTGTGCTATGGTTAGGCGATTCTTTGGGTGATAAAGACTGACTTTTGTTGTGGTTGATACTACCAGTTGTGTGTGTATGTGCCTAAAGAATATGAGGCCCAAAATTCGATCATGATCCCTTACCGATAGAGAATAAAAATAAACACATAGGTGTGTGGGGAAGACTTGCCTGTTGTCCTGCTCTGGGCATTGAATTTCTTGAAGTTCTCAGTCATTAATCTGCATGCTTGAT
This sequence comes from Secale cereale, assembly GCA_902687465.1. Taxonomy (NCBI): domain Eukaryota; kingdom Viridiplantae; phylum Streptophyta; class Magnoliopsida; order Poales; family Poaceae; genus Secale; species Secale cereale. The sequence goes on from LR738709.1 coordinate 144,915,101, forward strand.
TTCTCATAGTGCCTCTCCGAGTTTGCTTTAATCCATTCCATAATTTTGTTGGCAGTAGCGAGGAATGCCTTGTCTTTCAGCGTCCTTGCCGAGTCTAACACCTCGAACCGCTTGTCCCTGATGTTTAGTACCATCAGCCAGTAGTGCCCCCAACTCCTTTGGATTCACCAGTCTTGCGGGCGATGCTCTATTTCTTCCTTCTTGAACCCGCTTCCTCCTAGGGCGTCTACGACCTTGTAAAACCCCAGTGTTGTTCCCAGTTGTGACACCTGTTCTTACTGCTCTCTGTTAAGACAAACTGAATCAATCACCTACATGTGGGTTCTACTGACTGATTCTCTGCCTAACAACAGGTAAAAGGAGCTGCGAGAAAACAAAAAGTAGACCAAAAAGGGGAAAATGTGGTCTGTACCTCGCTATCGTATTGATCTGGAGAGTCCTCCATCTTAAACCACTATAAAACTTGCCTGCAAAAAAGAAAAGAGGAAAAAAGGTTGCTGATAAAGTCCGTCACCCATGAGCTCATTACCTAACAATCCTGAACAAACCCTGAATAATAAAAGACGATCCATCAATTCAATGCTTAACAATGCGACGCACGATGGATCGATGTCCATGGAGAGGTTATTGTTTCGGAGGAAAGTAAACAAGGCACCACCTGTACGATGTTTTTGTTTCGTGGATGGCATGCATGCATGTGCCAACGGTGACACAGGAAAATAAAATCTCTAGATCGTTGGATCGATCCAACTCATCCAGCTCTCTGGCTACCTGTTTTGAATGCTAGTACATACTGGGCTTCTGCCTCATATATATTGACAGCACAGTATATTGACTGCTTAACATATTAGGCATATTATATTGCCTGGCAGATCCCCCAATATTATGCTCTGTATGAAGAAAAAGGGTAGACATAAAATTGCCTCTGAAGATATAATTTGCCTACAAAACTTTTAAAATGGAAAACATGCAGTATTGCCTATAATTATAAGGTAAATATAAAATGAAATGTTCTACAAAAATCAAAATTTGCCTACACAAGAAAATGCCTGCATAAATTGTTGTCTACTTAATTGCCTACATAATCACGCAAAAGGGAACACAGGCGCACATGCAAATGGTTGCCTACCAAAAAACTCCTCTAAAAAATGCCTGTGCCATGTGAATTCTGCCTGCATATGTGTTATTTCTCTGACTTAGTTGCCTACACAACCTGTACTTGTGATAATGTACCCCCAGTAGTGTGAACTTGCCTGTCTGGGCAAAAAATATAGATAAACTTGCCTATTCCTGGTTGACAAATTGAGTAAATCACGGATACAGGAGGGGATCTCCCTGCTCTCCCCCAAATTAAGCAAGGACACTGATGCGTACTCTCTCATGTACAAACAATGCAACCTACAATCGACGGAAGGGGATCTCCCCGCTCTCTGTTTGGTGCTGTGTTGTTCAGAAATCGGGAGAAATTGGGGCTCGCAGGGTAGAAACGGATCTCTCGCAAGAAAATCTCTCCCTACAAGAACCACCCCCGCCATCTACCCCCTCCCGTAACCAGCTCGCCGACGTAGATGATACAGCCGCATCGGCGAAACCACCGCTGCCCCGCCGCGAGTGTGAGAAGAATGCAAAGAGGTTTGGCATGTGTGGCTTACCTTCTCTTCCTTCTCAGTAGACGTCCTCGTTGCCTCCCCCGTGGTCCTTCGCGTCTCCGGCGGTCCGTGCTCCCCACCCTACAACTCCTTCTCCCTCCCCTTCTACGGCCGTACGAGCGCCTCGACCTCCAAATCTAGTGGTGCTCGCCTCCGTGGTGGGTGGGGGCGGGTCGGCATCGTCGGTCTCGTCGCCTTTAGTGCTCCTGAAGCCCTAATTTTGTCGCCCTCGTCGATTCTCGCCGGCGCCGACGACCTAGGGATTTCTCTCCCTCTGCTGTGGGAAGGTGGGGAGGGTAGAAAAAGTGAGGTGGAAACTCTGGCCCACGATTTGCTCCGTCGTGAATTCGTGATCCTGAAGCATCGGACGGCTAAAACCCGTCGCCTCGCTTTGGCGGGTTCTCATCGAATTCTGATGTACTATCTCGTTCGGGTTCGGTCATGAGTCCGGGTCCGGCTCTCGTTCGAAGGGGCAAAGGTCGATCAATATAATGCGCGGCTTTCCCCGTGCAGCAGCATACTACGCCTCCCTCCAGTCTAGCTCCACCCACCGGATCATCGGAATCCCGTTCGCGAGAAGATCGGCGACGCCGCGCACCGAGCATGGCAGCCGACCAGCAGCGCCGGGTGAAGCTGATTGTTAGCTACGGCGGAAGGATCCAGCGCGCCCAGGGTCAGCCGCAGAGGTACGTCGGCGGTGAGCACCTGCTACTCAGCGTCCTCTCGTCCGTCTCGACGAGGGGCTTCCGCGACCTGCTGGCAAAGCGCGTGGGCTTCTCTGACTTCTCCGTCAAGTATTGCTACTCCGGCGAGGGGCTGGGCTCGCTCTGCCACGTGGACACGGACCAGGACCTGCGGGGGATGCTGGACCTGATGGTCTATCGGGACCTGCAGGTCCGATTGTTCAACGACCTGAACACACGGCGGTTTCGGGTCTACCTGTTTCGCGACGCCGCCGCCGCCCCGTCGCCGACCTCCCAGGCCCTTGGAAAACCAGCTCCCATGCGGCGTAGCGCGACGTCGCCGGCTCTGTTGCCGGCGAAGCCGGCCAACGTCGACGGGCGGCCGTCCCAGGGCCTGGCCGCTCCCGCTCCCTCTCTCGTGCCGCGGATCACGACGTCGCCGAATCCATTGTGGGAGACGTCGACGGCTAGCACGGTGCCCTCCAAGCCGCCGCTCGCCCCTGCTCTCGCACGGCGGATAGCGTCCTCGCCTTTGTTGATGGCAGACTCGACAGATGACACGACTTCTTTGACCACCACCACGTCGACATCAGCAGCCATAGTAGCTACCCAATGTACACAACCCCACCCGGCGGTGTTCCGGCCGACAGAGCTGGGTTATCCGGTGTGCCAGGCGGCTCCAGTATTCTTTGTGCCAGTAATGCCGCAGGTCATAATCTACCAGCCGACGATCATTCTCGTACCCGTGTTCAATTCTAAGGTGGCCATGGGTTGATAATTTTTTGAGTCACAATTGAATATGAAAATACTCGGTCAAGTGAGAATTAGCCAATCCATAGTTGGTGTAGATTAGATGTCTCACAGTTCAAGTATTAAAGTAAGTAAGTTGTAGATTTTAGGTGACAAATCAAAATTCTAGACTGATCAGTGGTTATGCACTATGGGATGTACAGTAAGTTATAGGCGTGACTTGTGTTTTTCTTATAGTTTACTACAAATGGTTCAAATATTTTATAATTAATTATGTCAATTCCTCTATATTCAGTGTTAGTATCATCACACGTGTTTTCTTGCATTTGTAAACTTATGATTGCACGCGTGTACATCCTAACTTTAGTGTGTCTTTTTTGAACTACACGCTGATATTGTATAGTACAATCTCTTTAGACGAGCTTCGCTTCCAATATCCTGTGTTTTAAGATGGGATGTGGATATTCGTTTTGGCTCTGGGTCTATATGCTATTGAAATATCCGCGGTTCATCTTCTTACAGATTTGTGCGTCAGGTTGTATTTTTCTTTGTACTATTACACAATATGCTCTTCGTTTCACAACAATAACAAGGCCCATGGCTGGTCGCAACAATAAATGAGCGTAGTCCATTTGTTAGCAGTTGTTCCAGATGAGGAGATATTCATGTCCCACGTCTTAATGTTTTGCATCACTAAATGAAATGAAAGATACCAAAGTGGACAACTCGTTGATGGAGATGTAGGTATTGAAAGAATCAATAGGTAAATTTTGTACCATGGCAGTGGCCAAGCCTCACTTAAGCTAGGTAGTCCATTAACTACACAACTTTTGGCAAAAAAAGTACATACATCAAATAGAAATAATGCCAACAAATATTATAATGCAATACATCTAACTACGCGTCTGTTACCAGTTTTGGCGCCCACGCGCCCGTGAACTGGGCCAATCCAGGTTACCTCGTTCGTTTGTCCCACGTCGGCTCATTCGCTTCCCTCGATCACGGTTGACCCGATCGATAGTTGGCCAGTTTGACTGTTCAACTTTTGACTTCTGACAAAAAACAAAAAAATATCATGAATTCAAAAATGTTGATGAATTTTAAAGAAAGCCAACAAACCTAAAAGAGATTCATGAAATTTGAAAATTTTCATTGATATTGAAAAAGAGTTCATCAACATTAAAAAGAGTCCATCGACATTGAAAAACGTTCTTCAAATTCGAAAACAAGTTCATTGAATTTGAAAAACAAAACTTCACAAACTTGAAAGATTTATCAATATTGAAAAAACAATCATCAATTCTGAAAAAAGTTCACCGATTTTGGAAAAAGATCACCGAATTTGAAAAAAAAACACAAATTTGTAAAATTCATTCATATTTGAAAAAAAGTTTAACGATTTTGAAAAATATCCACAAAATTTAAAAAATGTAGCGACCAGACCTCAAACAGTCTGATCTCCATGCATCAGTGTCATCCCTGGATCAGTAATGCTGACACGCATGGTACTCGAAGGATTTATAACACAGTAGCAATCACACACTTATTACATCGATAGTCCAACGATGAATTTATTACAAAAATCATGGTTGAAAGCCATCTAATACGATAATAGCGGAAGGCTTGGAAGATAAGTGAGTCTATCAACTTCAGCGGCATCACTGAGTATAGAACCACGACCTAAAAGGGCATCTTACTCGTCGTCTGAAAAGTCTGCAACATGAAACGTTGCAGCCCAAAAACGGGTCAGCACATGGAATATGCTCGCAAGATAACACAAGATATGCAATGAAAGTAAAGCTATACTATATGCAATATGGCTGGTGGAAAGCTCTATGGTTAAGTTTTTGCGTAAAGCCAAATTTTCCCTACTTCAAAGGAATGTATTTTAATTAACTATCATGGTAGTTGAAACATCGTTGAGAAGATAGACATCCTCTCAACCCCAATTAAAAGTAATCATTAAACCCAACAAAATTGAATTAGAGTAACATGTTGAGATGCACATGATAATCCAAGTACCAGATACTCAAGATGTCCATAACCCGGGACAGGGCTAATCATGATCAGTTTGTACACTCTGCAGAGGTTTGTGCACTTTTCCCACAAGACTCGATCGCCTCCGTTTGGTTTCTCGCACTGCATGGTGTTTGAGAAACGGATCACCGAGACATAGTCTTTCAGAAGCGCTAGCACCTTACGATCGGGCGGACCGTACCAACCTACATCGCCTACATCTGCTAGTCCATCACTGTAAGAGTTCGCACGACTTACTCATACTATGCTAGAGCCCATAATAGCATTGTGGCTGCACACGGAAGTTTATAGTATGAATAATCTCATGATCCCTTTGAGCCTGGGTGGCGGTCCAAAAGAAAAAACAGGCAATCCTGGAATACCCAGGTGCCTCAGTCCACCCAGATGTGTATTAATGTTGCCACCTTAAGTTGAACCATTAATTAAACAATCTCACATCTGTCATGGATTTCACTCACCCAATCCACGTCTACGAGCATAGCATGTCCTAGCAGCAAACGTAGAAGTAACTCCCAGGGGTTTGAATGTAATGCAGGTAATAGATACTACCTCAATCTACTTCCCAATCCCACAAGTTAATTAATCCTACTCATGCAATGTGTGAGGGGTTTGACTAATGCAATGAAAACTGGGTAATTGGAAAGCATGATCAAAGTGTTACTTGCCTTGTTGATGATCCGCAAAACCTAGAGACTCAAAGTAGCAAGCGGCGCACTCCGGGTACTCTATCGCAATCAAACAACAAGCATACAATAAGTACTTAACTAATGCACGGGTAAAACTCAAATAAGAGATCTAACCAGAAAGTTCGACTTAAGAACTCCGGTTGGCAAAAAGAATCAACTCAAAAGAAGCAACGAAACTCAAACTGCAAAAGAAACGAGCTCCGAATTACTAGTTGGCCTAAAGTCAAATTTTACAGTAGCCAAAACTTTGTTCAAGTTGGTTAAACGTAAAGAGGGCTTCGAGACGAAGATCTGGGATTTTGAATCACCTGATTCCGACTCTCGAGCAAAAAGAAAAAAGAAAAACAAGATCAGGGCAGAAATTGCGATCGGAAAAAAATCACGGATAAAATACCCCGAAAAAGAAAAACGACGAACAGGCTAACGAACGAACGTTCGCTGTCTGCGATTAACTAACGAAAACCGTTCGTTAAAACGAACGTACGGACGAACGTCTGCTATTTAACTAAACCGACGAAAAACCGATCTAAACCGAAAAAAAACCAGATCTAGGTTTTTTCTAACAAAACCGATCTGATCTTTTAAAGAAAAACCGAGGCGGCATCTACCTCGACTCCGGCGGCGGCGGCTCCGGCGAGGGGCGGCGGCGTCGGCGGTGGGGCGGGCGCGGGTGGCGGCGCGGGCGCAGCGGCGGCGGTGGCGGTGGCGGGCGCGGCTTAGGGTTAGGGTTTGCGCGGGCGGGCTGGCTGGGCGAGTCGGGCCGGCCTGGGCGCTATATAAAGCCCGGAGTCCCGGTCCGGTACGGAACTAAGTCGGTTCCCGTTTTTTTTATAGAATCCCTGCGCAGTAAAACTAATGAAAGAAATATCAAACGGACTCCAAAATTCCCGAAATAAAATTTCACCGTCCTCTAATAATATTTAGGACGAAGTGAACATTTTTCCCGGTCCTAAATGCAATTTTGAAAAACGCATATTTTTCCTATGCAAATAAATTCGAAAATAAATCCAGAAAAATACCAAAAGTGATTTTAATATTTTTCCTCCAATATTTCTATTATTTTGGAGAAGTCATATTATCTCCGCTCATTTATTTTATTTAGAAATATTTTTAGGAGAGAAAAATAATTAGAATCACACTGTCCTCGTACCGGTATTCGAGCGAACTCAAATACGAAAACGGTAGAATCCCCAACTCTCTCCGTAGGTCCTTGAGTTGCTTAGAATTTCGAGGAACTCCACGAACAAAAATGCAAAAATATGCAAATGCAATTATGATCTATGTATAACATTCCAAATTGAAAATTTGGGATGTTACAAACCTAACCCCTTAGAATGAATCTCGCCCTCGAGATTCGGCTTGGCTAGAGAACAGGTGTGGGTGGTCCTTGCGTAGATCATCTTCTCGCTCCCAGGTGGCTTCTTCTTCGGTGTGGTGACTCCACTGAACTTTGCAAAACTTGATAACCTTGCTACGGGTAACTCTACTCGAAAAGTCGAGAATCTTAACGGGCTTCTCCTCGTAGGTCAGGTCACTGTCCAACTGAATTGCTTTCAGGGGTACTGTGTCTCTAAGTGGTACATCGGCCATCTCCGCGTGGCACTTCTTCAGTTGCGAAACGTGAAACACGTCGTGCACTCCTGACAATCCTTCGGGCAACTCCAACTTATAGGCAACCTCTCCCATGCGTTCCAAAACACGGTAAGGTCCAACAAATCTCGGGGCTAACTTCCCTTTAACTCCGAAACGTTTAACTCCTCGCAGAGGCGATACCCTCAAGTACGCTCTGTCTCCGATCTCATAGTCTATCTCCTTGCGCTCCGAGTCGGCGTAACTCTTCTGCCTGGACTGAGCTACCTTCAGTCTATCTCGGATCAACCTCACCTTCTCCTCAGACTCTTTGATTAAGTCTGGTCCAAACAACTGTCGGTCTCCAACTTCATCCCACGACAACGGTGTTCGGCATCTCCTTCCATATAATGCCTCGAACGGCGCCATCTTCAAACTGGCCTGGTAACTATTGTTGTATGAGAACTCCGTGTAAGGCAAGTTGTCATCCCAACTAGATCCATAATCTAATGCACAGGCTCTCAACATATCCTCCAGAATCTGATTGACTCTCTCCGTCTGTCCATCGGTCTGCGGATGAAACGCTGTGCTAAACTCTAGCTTGGTTCCCAAAGTTTCATGTAACTGATTCTAGAACTTTGAGGTGAACTGGGTTCCTCTATCAGATACAATACTCCTCGGAACTCCATGCAGACATACAATTCTGGTCATGTATATCTTAGCCAACTTCGCACTGGTATATGTGGTTTTCACCGGGATAAAGTGGGCTACCTTCGTCAATCGGTCTACTACTACCCAGATTGAATCATACCCTGCCTTGGTCCTGGGCAATCCGGTGATAAAATCCATACCAAGCTTCTCCCACTTCCATTCGGGAATTGGCATAGGTTGTAGCAATCTTGCTGGCTTCTGATATTCTGCCTTTATTCTTTGGCATACATCGCAAACTGCTACATACTCAGCAATATCCTTCTTCATACCGGTTCACCAGAAAGTTTCCTTTAAATCCAAATACATCTTAGTATTTCCTGGGTGAATCGAGTATGGCAAATCATGGGCCTCCCGTAAAATCAACTTCCTAATCTCCGGGTCATTGGGCACATAGATTCGATCCTCAAACAACAAGGTGTCGTGCTCATCCTCACGAAAACCTTTAGCTTTTCCTTCGCTCATCCTCTCCTTTATAGCGACAATCTCCTTGTCAGCTTTCTGAGCTTCTCTGATTTTATCCATCAAGGTAGACTGGATTTCTAGTGTTGCTACATAGCCTCTCAGAACTATCTCCAAACGTAGTTCTCGTAGGTCCTCGGCTAGCTCCTTTGGAAACTCTTCCATCATTAGGGTATTGACATGGCTCTTACGGCTTAGCGCATCCGCTACTACGTTAGCCTTTCCGGGGTGATAATGCAATCTCATGTCATAATCCTTAATGAGTTCCAGCCATCTCCTTTGCCTAAGATTCAACTCCTTCTGAGTGAATATATACTTCAGACTCTTATGGTCCGTATATACATCACAATGGTTTCCTATGAGAAAATGTCTCCACGTCTTCAACGCATGCACTACGGCTGCTAACTCCAAATCGTGGGTGGCATAGTTCATCTCATGAGGTTTCAGTTGTCGTGAAGCGTACGAAACAACTCTTCCTTCCTGCATAAGAACTGCTCCAAGTCCTCGACGTGAAGCGTCGCAGTACACCTCATAATCCTTATGTTGATCTGGCAGAATCAACACAGGGGATGATACCAACCTTTTCTTCAACTCCTGGAAACTAGTCTCACATTCTTCGGTCCAACTGAACTTGGTTTCCTTCTTCAACAACTCCGTCATCGGCTTTGCAATCTTTGAGAAATTCTCGATAAATCTCCGGTAGTATCCTGCGAGTCCAAGAAAACTCCGGATCTCTCCAACGGTCGTCGGTGCTTCCCAATTGGTCACAGTCTCCACCTTGGCGGGATCTACTGCTATTCCTTCTCCGGATATAACATGTCCGAGGAATCCGACTTCCTTCAACCAAAACTCGCATTTGCTAAACTTGGCATACAATTGGTGCTCTCTGAGCTTCTCCAATACCAAACGCAAATGTTCCTCATGCTCCTCTTCATCCTTCGAGAAGATCAAAATATCATCTATGAACACTACGACGAACTTATCCAAATACTCCATAAACACTTTGTTCATCAGGTTCATAAAGTAGGCCGGTGCGTTTGTCAGACCAAACGACATAACGGTATACTCATACAACCCATACCTAGTGGTAAAGGCCGTTTTAGGGATATCTTGCTCTCGAATCTTCAATTGATGGTACCCTGATCGTAGATCAATCTTCGAAAATACCTTAGCTCCTTGCAATCTATCGAACAGATCATTGATCATTGGCAGTGGGTACTTATTCTTGATCGTTACTTCATTCAATCCCCGGTAATCAACAACCATTCTTAACGATCCATCCTTCTTCTCCACTAGAAGTACTGGCGAACCCCAAGGCGAAGAACTTGGGCGTATGAATCCTTTATCCAGTAACTCCTTAATCTGCTTCTTAATTTCCTCCAAATCCTTTGCGGGCATCCTATATGGTCTCTTAGAAATTGGTCCGGTGCCTGGCAAAAGTTCAATCAAAAACTCTATGTCTCTATCCAGTGGCATGCCAGGTAACTCCTCTGGAAACACATTCGGATAATCCTTCACTACTGGCACTTTCTCCTGTACAACTCCTGACAGGGAATTTAATCTACTCCTCTTTGACTCATGCCGGGATACATACTTGATCCTTCTTCCTTCCGGCGTAGCAAGCAAAATGGTCTTACTGGCACATTCAATATTCCCTTCATACTTAGATAACCAATCCATTCCTAATATCACATCCAGTCCTTGGGATTCCAATACTATTAGGTCCGAAGGGAAAATGTAATTACCAATCCTTAAGGGCAACTGATCACACCATGACTTGGCCATATACTCTGCTCCTGGTGAGGTTACTAACATGGGCGATCTAAGGGCTTAGGTCGGCAGTTTATACTTATCCACGAATCCCCTTGAAATGTATGAATGCGATGCGCCAGTATCGAAAAGAACGAGTGCAGTAAAGGACTTAACTAAGAAATTACCTATAACTGCATCTGGTTGCTCTTCTACTTCCTCCACGGTCACATGGTTCACTTGTCCTTTGTTGAACGGGTTGGGCTTCTTCCCGGCGCTTCCATTGCCGTTCCCATTCTTAACTTATGGGTATTCATTAGCATAATGTCCAGTCTTCCCGCACTTGTAACAAGTGACATGGCTAAAATCCCTCTTGGTGGGTGTGGACGGTGCAGGGCGGTTCTGGTTTCCATTGGCTCCATTCCCACTCCCATTACCATTGCCATTCTTGGTGCCATTGTGGTTGTGTGAGCTACTTCCTCCATGGGCATGCTGAAACTGTCCTACTGCTTTAGGGGTAAAGCGAGGCTTTTGCTGAGCTCTAGAATTATACTTCCCTTGCCCATACTTCCTCTTGTGACTCTCAATCTGTTGATGTTTCCTTTCAATCATCAGGGCTCGGTCAACCAATTCCTGAGAGTTATTGAAAGTTGCCACCATCAGCTGTACACTCATCTCATCATTTATCCCTTCCATAAAATCTCTCCTGCTTCTTGGCATCTGTAGCCACATCATCTGGGGCATAACGAGATAGGGTACTAAACTCATCTACGAACTGGGCTACTGTACGATTCCCTTGGCGCAAGTTGCGAAACTCCTGCTTCTTCATACTCATGGCTCCAGTTGAGACATGGGCGGTACGAAAAGCTTGCTGAAACTGATCCCAACTCACATTGGCTACGGGGTAAGTGGCTGTGCAATTCTCCCACCATGCTGCGGCTGGTCCAGACAACTGGTGTGCGGCAAATCGCACCTTCTCAGCATCCGAGCAATTGGAGGTGGTCAAATCCCTTCCAATCTTGCGTAGCCAGTCATCAGCCACAATTGGTTCGATGCTGCTAGCAAACACAGGTGGTTGCAACCTTAAGAAACGTGTCAGGTTGTCCACAGGTGGTGGTGGTGGAGGGTTGTTGTTGTTGTTGTTCTGGTTGTTCTGGGTGTTCTGGACAAGAAGTTGCATCAGGGTGTTCTGCTGCTGGATCAACTGGGTGAGCTCAGGGGGAAACTCGAATTCACGTCTTGGAGGCATCTGATGGGTGTAGAGGGAAGAGATTAGAATAGAATAGAGGTCTAAGGGAAAATCACTACCCATATGCACATGAGACAAACACACAATCATATCACACCAATCAATTTCAAACAAGGTCTTACAAATCTAACGATCGTTACAAAAGTGTTCTAAATCTAATACTTGGTGGTAAACTACTGGTCATAGGGTGGTCATCCAAAAATATTGGTCGGCAGAGGATTCCATAATATCTGCCCCAGCTTCATCTTCATAGTCTTCATCTTTGCTACCCCCAGCTTCTGAATCAGTGTCATCTATGATGATATAATCTTCCGGTGGAATCTCCTTGGGTTCTTCTTCCTCGTCTTCTTCTCCCATAAGTATCCCTAACTTCCGGGTCAAATCATCATTCTTCTCCACAAGTATCTTCATCTCCTCCTCATATCTGTCACGTGTAGACTTGAGTTCTTCTTCTAGCTCCAAATTCCTATTTAGGGCCTTCTTCAAATCTATCATCCCAGCACACATCTGGTGCTCCTGGCGACGAATGTGGTGGTTCAACTCCTGCGTGAATGCTGCTATGGATATACCCTTCCTAGTGCTGATCATATCCCAGTTCTCATCTCGGCGTCCACAAATCTGGTAGATAGTGTCCTTTAGCTCCTGTTTGTAGACTTCTCCAATCCTTCCCATAGCAATGTGGGCTGCCATACTCCTTCCTAGGCTCCATGTGGGCGCATTAAAGGAAAATGCTATGAGTGGGGTGACGGGTGCATACGTCCTTCCTGGAACTTGAGCTTGAATCAACCAACGCTCCTCCTCTGGTAGAGTGGCATTGTAGGTTCCAGTGAAACTTGGTAATCCAATATGTAGATATCTGGTGACCTCCTTCAGGTGTCGTCCAAAAGGTGTGTCATCATCCGGTTGCATGAACTTGTGCTTTGCTTCCACCATCCTAAAGAATAGAAAAGATGAGGAGTCAGAAGAGAAAGAGTGGAATGTGTTCTAGGGCTTGTCTTAGTGGTCGTGTCCTACAGTCAGCGTGTGCTCTGATACCATCTTTGTAGCGACCAGACCTCAAACAGTCTGATCTCCATGCATCAGTGTCATCCCTGGATCAGTAATGCTGACACGCATGGTACTCGAAGGATTTATAACAGAGTAGCAATCACACATTTATTACATCGATAGTCCAACGATGAATTTATTACAAAAATCATGGCTGAAGGCCATCTAATACGATAACAGCGGAAGGCTTGGAAGAAAAGTGAGTCCATCAACTCCAGCGGCATCACTGAGTATAGAACCACGACCTAAAAGGGCATCTTACTCGTCGTCTGAAAAGTCTGCAACATGAAACGTTGCAGCCCGAAAAACGGGTCAGCACATGGAATATGCTGGCAAGATAACACAAGAGATGCAATGAAAGTAAAGCTATACTATATGCAATATGGCTGGTGGAAAGCTCTATGGTTAAGTTTTTGCATAAAGCCAATTTTCCCCTAATTCAAAGGAATGTATTTTAATTAACTATCATGGTAGTTGAAACATCGTTGAGAAGATAGACATCCTCTCAACCCCAATTAAAAGTAATCATTAAACCCAACAAAATTGAATTAGAGTAACATGTTGAGATGCACATGATAATCCAAGTACCAGATACTCAAGATGTCCATAACCGGGGACACGGCTAATCATGATCAGTTTGTACACTCTGCAGAGGTTTGTGCACTTTTCCCACAAGACTCGATCGCCTCCGTTTGGTTTCTCGCACTGCATGGTGTTTGAGAAACGGATGACCGAGACATAGTCTTTCAGAAGCGCTAGCACCTTACGATCGGGCGGACCGTACCAACCTACATCGCCTACATCTGCTAGTCCACCACTGTAAGAGTTCGCACGACTTACTCATACTATGCTAGAGCCCATAATAGCATTGTGGCTGCACACGGAAGTTTCTAGTATGAATACCCAGGTTCCTCAATCCACCCAGATGTGTATTAATGTTGCCACCTTAAGTTGAACCATTAATTAAACAATCTCACATCTGTCATGGATTTCACTCACCCAATCCACGTCTACGAGCATAGCATGTCCTAGCAGCAAATGTAGAAGTAACTCCCAGGGGTTTGAATGTAATGCAGGTAATAGGTACTACCTCAATCTACTTCCCAATCTCACAAGTTAATTAATCCTAATCATGCAATGTGTGAGGGGTTTGACTAATGCAATGAAAACTGGGTAATTGGAAAGCATGATCAAAGTGTTACTTGCCTTGCCGATGATCCGCAAAACCTAGAGACTCAAAGTAGCAAGCGGCGCACTCCGGGTACTCTATCGCAATCAAACAACAAGCATACAATAAGTACTTAACTAATGCACGGGTAAAACTCAAATAAGAGATCTAACCAGAAAGTTCAACTTAAGGACTCCGATTGGCAAAAAGAATCAACTCGAAAGAAGCAACGAAACTCAAACTGCAAAAGAAACGAGCTCCGAATTACTAGTTGGCCTAAAGTCAAATTTTACAGTAGCCAAAAACTTTGTTCAAGTTGATTAAACGTAAAGAGGGCTTTGAGACGTAGATCTGGGATTTTGAATCACCTGATTCCGACTCTCGAGCAAAAAAGAAAAAAGAAAAACAAGATCACGGCAGAAATCGCGATCGGAAAAAAAAATCGCGGATAAAATACCCCGAAAAAGAAAAACGACGAACAGGCTAACGAACGAATGTTCGCTGTCTGCGATTAACTAACGAAAACCGTTCGTTAAAACGAACGTACGGACGAACGTCCGCTATTTAACTAAACCGACGAAAAACCGATCTAAACCGAAAAAAACCAGATCTAGTTTTTTTTAACAAAACCGATCTGATCTTTTAAAGAAAAACCGAGGCGGCATCTACCTCGACTCCGGCGGCGGCGGCTCCGGTGAGGGGGCGGCGGGGTCCGGCGAGGGGCGGCGGCGCGGGCGTGGCAGCGGCGGCGGCGGTGGCGGGCGCGGCTTAGGGTTAGGGTTTGCGCGGGCGGGCTGGCTGGGCGAGTCGGGCCGGCCTGGGCGTTATATAAAGCCCGGAGTCCCGGTCCGGTACGGAACTAAGTCGGTTCCCGTTTTTTTTTTTACAGAATCCCGGCGCAGTAAAACTAACGAAAGAAATATCAAACGGACTCCAAAATTCCCGAAATAAAATTTGACCGTCCTCTAATAATATTTAGGACAAAGTGAACATTTTTTCCGGTCCTAAATGCAATTTTGAAAAACGTGTATTTTTCCTATGCAAATAAATCCGAAAATAAATCCAGAAAAATATCAAAAGTGATTTTAATATTTTTCCTCCAATATTTCTATTATTTTGGAGAATTCATATTATCTCCACTCATTTATTTTATTTAGAAATATTTTTAGGAGAGAAAAATAATTAGAATCACACTGTCCTCGTACCGGTATTCGAGCGAACTCAAATACGAAAACGGTAAAATCCCCAACTCTCTCCGTAGGTCCTTGAGTTGCTTAGAATTTCGAGGAACTCCACGAACAAAAATGCAAAAATATGCAAATGCAATTATGATCTATGTATAACATTCCAAATTGAAAATTTGGGATGTGACAAAAAATCAGAAAAAAAATCTTTATTTTTAAAGAAAAACTTGCAAATTTGAAAAAAAGAAATAAAAAAGAACAAAAGAGAACTTAAGAGATAAGAAAAAAGGAAAAAAGGAAAAAGAAGAGAGAACAAGATGTACGTGATCACAAAAGGTAAGTGGCCGGGTTGGTTATGTCAACCCTCGTCTTGTGTTCGAATCCCAAGTCAGCGTGTTTTTTTGCAGCAGTTTCGAAAAAGAAAAAATGAAAATGTGCTGGCCCATCGCGGAGGAGGGGGTATGCGCCCTGTACCGTTAAGCCTATGACTGGCTCTTAGAGCGTCGCATCAGATTCGCGGTAGAGGACATGAAGTAGGTTGACGGTGCGAGTGTAACGTGGGTGCAGTTGTCGGTGCAAGAGTCGAGTGAGATTTAGGGGATGGTCGAGGCGCGCTGCACTAGCACGGATCAAGAAAGATGAGGCATGCAGAGGGGTAGGTCGCCCAGAGACTGGAGTAAGGAACTGAAGGAGGAGGAAGCAGTGTAATCCAACAGTTAGAAAAATGGATGTGTCTAGCTTTCATCTAGATGAGAAATAAGAGCATCTACAGCCGGACGCCTCAAACTCGCCTCATACGCCCGGGCGGGCCACCCGTTCACTGACCGCTTACATTTTTTTGACCTAGACGGACGTCTCAAACGGGCCTCAAATGCCCGGGCTGACCGGCACCCCTCATATCCAACCCAAATATGGAGCGGATATGGAGGCGCCCGGGCGTGCCCGAGCATGCCCGCCACATCGGACTTTTGAAAGGGTCCCACGCGGACTCGCCCGAAAACTCTGCGGTCCAACGGACGCTTCCTTCGTCGCCGCGGTGTGAACGCCGCGTGGCGCCGCTCCGGCTTGACGCCCGAGAGAAAATCTGCCTATTTAACCCGACCAGAGTCCCGCAACCTTAGTCCATCCACCTCCCCCTCTCTGCGCCACCAGCCCATCCACCTCCTGCCTCTCGCGCTTAGGCGCTCTGCCCATGCTTCGGTGGTCCGCCATGGTCTGGAGTAAGATAACCTACTACGCAATGCCCACGCTGGAGCGTCGCGCCCAGATCCAGAAGGAGAACCGGGCGAGACAAGCCGCGCGCGCAGCCTACATTGCTGCTGAGCTGCCTCCGGACTAGCCGGAGCCGGAGGAGGAGGAGTAGCTGCCGGGCTTCAACATGGAGCGCTTGGAGGCAGAGTTCGTCGTCGCCCCGTCCAACGATATGGCGGAGCAATAGACCGTCATGGAGTCCATCCAGGACGAGGCCTACGTGGAGGCCAACTAGGCGTTCCTCCGGCGAGAGAAGGCGGCGTCCAAAGCGCTCTTCGTCGAACTCGATGCAGAGATAGAGGCGGAGGAGGCCGGAGCGGAGCAGCCGGAGCTGCAGCTGCCACCCATGATGCCGGGGCCGAGCATGGAGATCGTCGACATCTCCGACGAAGAATAGCTAGGTGATCGACGTAGTACATACATTTACAGTTTGGATGCCTTTGTATGGATTTGAGAATCTAGTATGAGATGTCCGCATGCAAAAATGGAATTTGAGAGGGGCCATATTTGACATATCCGGCAGTAGATGCTCTATTTATGTCTCATCTAACTCCTACATAATCGGATTTTACGCGAAGATTTGGGAGGATTTTTTTTCTTTTTTTTCTTTGGTTAATTATAAGTAGTGTAGGACTTTTTTTTGAGAGTGCGCCTAGGCGTATCATATTTTTATAGAAGAGAGAAATATGTTACGAAGACTACCCATGTTGCGAACAAAAAGTATAGTGCACACTCCACTCCACACCAAGGCAAGTTTGAATACAAGACAACATACACCAGGGTAGTCCGATGACACGCCGCCACACCCATTAAAACCACAACACAAGGAGCCTATCCAAAATTGAAAGACAAAAGCCGCGTCTCGACCAATACCTGTCACCTCTGAAGACAACACACCAACTTCGACTACCCTCGTTGATGCACCATCCACCCATGAATGCCTAAAAGAGGTTGGCGAGTAGGTGGCGGGACCTGGACAGTCACGAGAAAGGCATCGTCTTGGATGCACCAGCCATGGCGTACATAACGCCCTTGTGAGGCGAAGATCAACTTGGACAGCAACAACCCGTACTAAGCACGACAATTCCGTGAAACTTTATATGCGACGGCGGTCGAGGGCGTTCGAAATTCCCTCGTCGATATAATTGCGATGAAATACCGGAACTGCATCATCGTCGCAACAATCTTTAATCTTGTTTTTAACAAGTAGGAACCTGGCCCAGAAGTGATGGACTGTTTCCTGAGGTTTATGCCGTACATACATCAAGTCATATATGTCTGGAGGGCAAGAATTACTTGGAGAGTATTGATTGGGGTGGTGGGTGTGGTAACACTTGAATCCCGACCCAAGATAGTATCCGGAGTTCGCAAAATCTCCGTGGTCGCCAGTTCGGGCCCGGGGGGATCCATGTGCTCCCTGGACTCTATATCCGACCCTGAGCTCAGAAGGTGCGGAGTCCCGCCCAAAGGAAGGGTATCCGGCTCAAAGGGTTTGCAGGTCCGAACATGGCTGATCTCCAGTTTAGGAGAACAACCTCTACCAGGTGAGTGATTGGCAAGGAATTTCTTTCCCCTTGGTCAGGTTTAAGCCCGATGCGATCATTGACCGCTGAAAGCCCTAGGGTGGCGATGGGATCTAGTAGCTCGTTTTAGGACGAGGTGTCTGCCAGATCCATCTTTTCAGAGTATTCGAGACCGATGTAGGGGTGATGCTTGGTGATTACAGGGGATGCAGTCAGCTTAATGGCCATGCGGACGCATATGGTGGAACCGCCAAGCTGGAGGACCTGTCTGAAAGTGAGGCTCCTTCCATAAGTGATATTGTCGTTGATGACAAGGTGAGCCACCGATCGCTTTTACGGAGCTCTCAATGAAAGCACCATTGTCGGTGCCAAAACCGGCAGATCTCGAGTGGGGGGCCAAGCTGTCAGTCTAAGGATCAATGGTAAGGAGGGACACTAGGGACACAGTGTTTACCCAGGTTCGGGCCCTCTTAAAGGAGGTAAAACCCTACTTCCTCCTTGATTGTTCTTGATGAGTATAGGGGTTACAAGAGTTGATCTACCTCGAGATCGTAATGGCCAAACCCTAGACGTCTAGCCTATGATTATTCTGATAGCCTCTACGGACTAAACCCTCTGGTTTATATACACACAGGAGGGGCCTAGGGTTTTACAATATTGGCTTAGAAAGGAAGGAAACATTACACCCGGACATCAAATTTGCCATTCTACACACATAGGAGGCCTACCCGGACACCGGGGAGGGTCTTCTGCTTTGTCTTCACGGCCCATCAATCCGGCCCATATCGAATAGTTCAGACACCCGAGGACCCCTAAATCCAGGACTCCCTCGGTAGCCCCCGAGCTCGCCTTCAATGACGATGTAGTATCCGGCTTCATGTCTTCGGCTTTGCAAGGCAGGTTCTTTAATATACTTCGGAGTGATGACCATCCGGTCTTGACCTTTATACCCTTCCTTGGCGATTCCTTCCCGTCGTCGCCTCGATTTCCACGCGTCGGGTGAATGCGAATGGTCCATATTTGTTTTACAAATAAACCCCTTGTCATGCAAGGGCGGCATCTATTTAAGGAGATCAGATCCCAGGTGCCCTTCCACATCGCACTAAGATTCATCAGAGCAAACCACGAAAAACCTCAAAGCATGGCAAGCACCCCTAGCTCTTCCTCGCGCCCCATGGCCCTTAAGCGGGTGATTGGGGAACCTGCTCTGTGTCTCACCTCCAGCTGAATTGACTTCAGACGGAGGGATATCTCCCTCCCATGAATCTAGTTTTCGTGCGGGCGGGATTGGCCTCAATCGGCAACGAGGCGCTAGCGGAAAATTTCGCCAACCTTAGTAAGGAGGAGAGTGCTTCATCACATTTCTTCTGAGGGGCTTAGTTTTTCTAATCCATCCCTTCCTCAGAGGTCTATATGAATTTTATGGGCTCCAACTGCACAACCTCACACTAGGTTCTATCCTGCATATTTCATGTTTTGTTGCTCTCTGCGAGCTATTCTTAGGCTGCGATGCTCATTTCTAACTATGGAGAAAGTTCTTTTCCCTCGTCCCTCGTTTCCAAGGGGGTTCCATATTGGAAGTGGGCGGCGCCGAAGTATGGCGCATAGCCGGAACAGGTTACCTTGCTGGCACTCCCAAGAAGGAACCCGAAGAGTGGACTTCGTAATGGTTTTATATTGAAGACGTTCCCCTTCCGGGCCTATTTTGGCGCGGACTACCCAAATTCTCGAGCCCCCCTTTGAAGAAACACTTCAATTGGCGCTCCGAAGCCCGAAGCAAGGAGATAGTGAAGAAATTAAGAGGTTAGTCAACAAGGTCAGGGTACTTTCCCATTCTAAACTCTCGATAATTGAAGTCATGGCTATCGTGATAAAGTGATGCGTCCAGACCCTTCAATCCAGGGGGTACCCTCTATAGTGTTACAACGGGACAGACGATTCATCTCGTCATAAGCGCGAGGGTTCGGATACACCGGCCACCCTGGCCGCCATTCTGGCGGATCTTTATAAGGGGGGGAAAGAAGAGTTCGTCTGTTTAAATTGTTGGGAAGATTTTTCCTTGTATAACCCTATCGAATGGGTAAGTTTTTTTGATTATCAACATTATCCAACCTCATTATTGAGATGTCCTAATCAAATTATTCCGGTCATTTTAAAACAGACATGGAGGAAGGTGGTCGAAAAAGTTCATTGTCCCGCACCCCAGCCAGAGGACTATGCTCGCGACAAAGACCCCGGATTACATGAGGATCCGGATATATTTATAGAGCTTGTTGATGGAGTATTTTATCAAGCGAGCCTCGATGGCTTGAAAGTGGCTATTATGGCCGACTATCCCAGCCTTCTCCCTTCCTCTGATGTAAGTACCCAGAAGACATCCTCAAAAAAGGAGCCCTCCTCTTGCGCCTCACACACTGCACTGACTCGTGATCAAAAGGGTCGGTGCTCAGCACGCCGCACTGCATCGAGGGCGGCTTCTAAGAAGACAGCGCCTACGCATGGCGAGCCTTGAAAGCGAAAAGAGACGGGGAGCATTGTCGAGCCCCCTCCTTCATCCAAGAGGTATAATCTTTGATATGTGCTTAGGCATAAGACCAGATTGTCACACCTCACCTCCCGTCTTATTTCAGAGGGAGCATATGACGAACCACGTCCGAAGACCCGGTTGGCCGATCACCAGCTAATACGGCCCCAAACTCATCAACAAGGTCGAGAGCTAATACATATGCGGCACCAAATTATCCACCTCATGAGGATTCGGATGACGTATCTGTCACAAATTCCGAAGTGGAGAGCATGATGAATTATCGGCGACGAAAAAAGGCCATGCATGCTACAACTTTTACTGAGCAGGAATTCAATGCCCTCAGCTCTGTGGATGCATATATCCGAGCTGCCCGGGATGGACTTGCGGGATTCACTCACATATTTTCAAAGGACATGAAGGTAAGAGTTTGTGTAAATTTAATAGGTATATGCCAGTAGCCCCCGAGACTTGAGCGGTTAGTCCAACCGATTTAAGGATCATTATGACCATAGGTTCTCAAAGAGAAGAACAACATGATGTCCCAGGAGCTTGAAGCAAGCCAGACAAAGCTAAATGCTGCCACCACAGAGCTAGAGGAAATGAAGAAATCCACGAGGGGAGCTCATGGTAAGGAAAAATAGTATTCGAAAAATATGATTTGCCGCAATGATATTTTAAGCATACATTGTTGTATTTTAGCAGCGGATTCTATAGGTCAACTGGAAAGAGCTTGACGGCTGCCAAGAAAGCCCATGAATATGCTGAGAGGCAAGAAGCAGCCGATCGCTGAGTACTAGCATGGGCCATTAACCAAAAGAACAAACTAGAAGAAGAAAAGGATAAGCAAGCCGAAGTAGAGAGCTTAAAGGCTCAATTATCGAATGCACTGAAGGAGAATAAAAATTTAAAAGGTGGCATATTCGGTATGACCTTTAAACCATCCAGGGAACTCATATTGTCCGGTAATTCGGAGTATTATAATGTTGTTTCCGTAGGTCTGTTAACCGGGTGGCCTGAAGAAGAAGTATCCGGATTCCGGGGCGATGTACTAAAAGAGTTTTCCGTAGTGCATGAGCAGGCTTGGAAAGTCATGAAGAGTATGGTCAAAGCATTATGGCCGTCTGATGCCCCTCCAGAAAGTATGGAGGATTTGGCGAACCTGTTCAAAGGTGCCCGATGCCGCTTTGACCTATGGAAGGTGTCAGCATGCCGGGAAGGTGCACGAGAGGCATGGGCCATAGTGAAAACACACTACACCGGGTCATATGGCCCGACTTGGACCTCAGGGATCGGACAGGCAAGAAATTCCCGTGAGCTTGGTATATGAGCAAGTGATGGTAGCTGTGAAATATTCGCAAGAAGACTGTAGCTTAAATAGTCTTATGGATGACATAGATAAAGAGTAGGCGTTTGATTCGATGTATCAATGTACTTTATCATCAAACTTATCTCCGACCGAACTTGGCAACATTTGTCATGGCAGGCCTTCGGCTTCAACCTCCGAACCAAAAGGTTCGAGTGTTTCCGGATACCATGTTTAAATGTGATAAACACTCATTATGTTCGGAAACCAGGTAATCCAGTCATATAGCTCAAGCAGACAAAATTTGTTCGAGGAGTTATGTTATATTACTATTTAATGTAGGAAACATCTTCCAAGGGAAATAGTTTCGTTAAGGGTTCCTTTCCCTGGGTCAACATGCTCGATTATGCATGCGTAGGCTTTTGATCCAAAAGATGGAATTACGAACAACCTATCCCTTAGAATTATGAAAATGTAGATATTTTGTCGTTCCTTGCCGACCAATCATTCCCTTAAGTACGCTAGCTTTCGGCTTCACCCGTCTGAGGTAAAGATCTAGATTACCCGGTTGTAACAATCGCAGAGGTGCTCCCTTTACACCCTTTAGACATCGTTTAGGTTTTTTAGGGCCACCTCACTTATCACTACACGGGCACGGAGGGTGTACGTCTCCAATTCCAACGACAATTACGAAAATTTTGTGGCTACCGAAAGTCGTATGTCTCCGGGGCCACCTATTCACTTCTTGCCCGAATCATTCGATTTTTCTACGGATTTGCTAATCCTCACAGAATCAAGAGGTGTCGGACCTAGGTAGCTTTCTTCAAGAAAGAACGGCGATCTCGCCTCCTGCCGTCAGGGCGCCTTCCTTCGCTACCGTCCTCCGGAGGCTCCCATCCGCTGACGACCTCGGTCATCGGTGGTGAGGGGGGTCGCCGGATCCACGCGTGTGGATTGTTTTAGGCATTAGTTTCTTAGGATTTTGGGTTGTTCATCGTCATGGCTTCGGCGATAGTAATGGTGGCGCCGACTAATAAATCTTCAGATCCTTCCCCAATGAGGCGATCCGCTTTTTGGGTGGATTTGGAAACCAGATTGTTCAAGCAAGGATGGTGCGGCGGCGACATCCTCGTGGTGGACATGTGTCCTTGGGCTCCGTCGTTGCGACGACGTTTGCTCCAGCGCCGGCGTGGAGCTTGGGAGGTAGTCCAAGGGCGGATGCAGATTGTGGTCTGCATCGATGGCATGTGGAAGATAGTGGATCTGGGTTCGTGGTTCGTGGCATGCAGGTATAGTTTCCTCCTCCAACGTCTTAGTTGGGCGGGGGTGCCAGATCTGGAGTTCGATGGCGTGTCCGGGGTGTTGCCCCGGTCTGATCCGTTCAACGGCAATGGCTTCGTCTTTATTGGCGAGTCACCTTGGAGGTCCGCAAAGCTGCATATCAGCGATGGAGCCGCGTCGAGCTCGAGTGTGGTGGTGATCTATCATTGTCTCCTTTTGGTGGCTGCTATGGTGGTGCCTGAGACAGGTGACGGGCGTTGGTGTCAAGCTCGGAGGATTCATCAGTCTTGTTTGTAATTTTACTTCTTGGCTGGTGTTCCTGTGTGCAAAGACTAGCGTTCTGCTGTCTTTTCAGTTTTGTTAGGTCGGTATGTACGTGACTTGTACTATGATCATTATGATATAAATGAGACATATATTACCATGCAAGAAAAAATAAGTCCTACACTACTGCATCAGTGAAGCCGACGAGCAAAGCTCGGTCGACGGACGATGGTGGCTGGCTCGCCTCCTCCTTCCTTGAGGGGGCCTCCGGCTGCTCCCGCAGCGGTATCCCTGGGCACCATGCGCGACGACGGAGCTTGGGCGTTGGGGTGGCGGCCCCAGATGCTCTCAGCGGTGGTTGCGAGGGCAGCGTGGCGACCAGCGATGGAGGTCGGTGGTGGCGGATCGGGGTTCCCCTTCCCAAATCCGTCGTACAAGAGGGTGGGGCCGGTCCAGGGCCGCAGACGCACGAGGCGGGAGCACACAAAGAAGAGGCGCGGCGGCATGGCTGGGTATCTTAGCGGAGGTGATGGCGTACGTCCTCGATCCCTGGTGGCTGCAACGTGGGTCCTGCGGTGACGCTAGGTTGCCTGGGCCTGGAGGCGGTTGTGCTACGGGGAGATTGGCGTGCCCATGTCTATGCGGCAGGAGGTGCGAGATGACCCAGGGTTCCTGGCTCTCGGTCATGTTGGAGATGGTAAGCAGGATGGAGTGCTCTCGTTTGTGTGGATTGTTGATGGACTATGGAGTTTCCGGCTACGATGACGAGGTGTTGCAACGACGGCGATGTGATGCAACATGGATTGTCTTGTCACAATCCGATGGACGGGGATGGAGGTGTGAGAAGCTACAGATGAAAGTCCTGCCAGTCTTTCGTCGATGCCGGTGGTGACTAAGGGAGTCCTGGATTTAGGGGTCCTCGGGTGTCCGACCTATTCGATATGGTCCGGATTGATGGGCCGTGAAGATAAAGTAGAAGACCCTCCCCCCACTACACAAAAAAGACACATACGTGACATTTTGGGGCAAACGATTTTTTTTTCTGTCATACTTATGACACTTCTATGACAATAATTGTGACAAAACACGGTATCATCATAGGTGAGGTGGGGTCCTACTTCTATGAAAAAAAATCATGATAGAAAATGGGCTTGTCGTCCTGGGCGGGCCGGAGACGCAGTTGCATGACATTCTTTGGGCCGTCCATGATGGAAAAAACCATGGTAGAAGCGAGGGCGAGGAAATATCGGGGTGTTCCCGGTTACGATGGGTGGTCGGGGCCGAGCGATGCGCGTTTCACTCGTACACGCACGCGCGTGGGTGCGAGGCGTTGGGCCTTAACTGAACCCGAGCGAGGCGTTGGGCTCTAACTGAAGCCAAACGATTGCACTGCAGGCTAGGCATTACTGAACCCGAGCGATCGATCGATGGCTGTTAACTGAACCCAATCAAGCGATTCCTTCGCTACTGCTGCTAACTGAACCCGATCGATGCTGCCTCTGGATGAACATTGAGCGTTGCTGGGGGGTTTGGATGAATAGTTCCCGGTGGGGGGTGGATGAACAGGACCCCATGGTATTGCCTCTGGATGAACATGACTCCGATCGATCGAGCCGGTTGGCGCTGGATGAACAGGACCCCGTGGAGGGCTGGATGAACAGGACCACCCCGTGGAGGGCAGGATGAATAGTAGACAGTGGTGGGCTGGATGAACAGTAGCCCGTGGAGGGGTGGTTGAACAGGAGCCCGTGGAGAGGGCTGGTTGAACAGTAGCCAGTGGAGTAGCGCGCGGAGGAGGCTGAACAGTCGCAGGTGGAGGCAGGAGGAGGTCGACGGTGGATAAAGAGTAGCCCGTGGAGGCTGGAGGGGGTCGACGGTGGAGATGAACAATATCCCGGGGAGTCCCATTTTGCGGTACGCCACACCCCTCCCGATGAACAGGACCCCTGTTTCGACCGTAGCGCTCCAACACAAGTCTGTTTCCTCCGTTTTGCGGTACGCCACACCCCTCCCGATCAACAGGACCCCCGTTTCGACTGTAGGAGGTCCGTTTCCTCCGTTTTGCGGTACGCCAGACCTCTCCCGATGAACATGATCCCGTTTCGACCGTGGCCGGTCGAACACAAGGCTGTTTCCTCCGTTCTGCGGTACGCCAGGCCTCGTTTCCATCGCATGTTCCGTCCAAGCCCTCCCGATGAACACGATGATGCATTCCATTCTGACCCAGCCGGTTGGCTCGCCATGAACACGACGACGCTGTTTTTCCGTTCCGACCCAGCCATGTACACGAGCCCTGGCCGTAGGTACGCGCGAGTAGGCGTTCAAGACCTCGCCCGTATGTACGTACGTGGCCGTATTTTCTTTCTTGCACCCTGGCAGTTGTACGTACATGTACATGCTATGTGCGCGCCTCTGCTACGACACGTGCGTGCCTCTACATCGACCAGTATGTACGTACACGTTCGCGACCAGAATGACAACGCTACGTACACTTCGACCAGGTGGGTCCCGATTGTCAGGCACTTCCTTGCGTGCGAAGATGTAGCTGGTGGGTCCGAGCAGTCAGGGGCGCGAATCGTTTTATTTTTTGCCCGTATGCACTTCCTTGCGTGCGAATATGTAGCTGGTGGGTCCCAACAGTCAGGGGGAAATGTTTTTTCGTGAAATACGGTGACCCATCCGGTGGGTCCCCGCTGTCAGGTGGAGGAATAATTATTTTGCACGTAATAAGGAGGCACTTCCTTGCTGCGGCCGTGGACCCAGCTCTCAGCCTCTCCACGTACAGTCCACGTTCGATGGAAGCCTTTCCTTGACCACGTTGACCATGCTGCGCCGAGAGCATGAGGGCGGTGGATGACGGCGAGGCCTAGGAAGGGGACGACACGGAGCCGGGGAAGACGCGGCAGTGGATGCCCACGTAGAGGAGTATGAGGGTTTACTGGTTCGCTGCGGTGTGAGGCTGTCGTCGCCGCAGAATAACATGGGGTGTGGGCGAGTAGAGGGATGGCCTGGCCAGCGTTGGCAGTAGTAGGGGGCGGTGAGGCCTCTGCCGCATCGTAGCTGGCCACGGGAGGCTGGAGAACGAGGCACGACCAGCGCTGGTTTGGGCAGCTGGAGCAAGAAGACCAGAGGTTGAAGAAGCACTACGGCCGTTGGATGGGCATCGTACGGTCACTGGAGCTAGAATCATGCATATTGACTAAGTTGACAAAGCCCTCCGTCCTCATCAACTTAGTAGGCCCACAAGTCAGCCTGCCACTATACTGGGTCCCAGCTAGCAGGGGGAGTATTCATTTTTTTATGCGTAATAAGGAGGCACTTCCTTGCGTGCGAAGATATAGCTGGTGGGTCCAAGCTATCAGCGACGGTAACGTTTTTTTCGTGAAATACAAAGGCCCTTTCGGTGGGTCCCAGATGTCAGGTGGAGGAATCATTATTTTGCGCGTAATAAGGAGGCATTTCCTTGCATGCGGCCGTGGACCCAGCTGTCAGCCTCTCCACGTACAGTCCACTTTAGATGCATGTCGGTCGTTGACCACGTTGACCAGGCCATGCCGAGGGCACCAGGAAGGTGGATGACGGCGAGGCCTAGGAAGGGAATGACACGGAGGCAAGGAAGACTCGGCAGTTGTTTCCCACGGGGAGAGGAGTATGACTGTACGAGGGTTTACTGGTTCGTCTACCATCGCCGGAGAACAACAACAGGTGTGGGTGAGTAGAGGGATGGCTAGGCTAGCAATGGGAATATGGTGGGGCGGTAAGGCCTGTGCGGTAGCACAGCCGACCGCGGGGAGGAGGGAGCAGGCAGTCCCGCCGACGCTTGTTTGAGCGGCTAGAGTAGGAAGAGCAGAGATTGAAGAAGCAGGACGGCCGTTGGATGGAAATCCAACAGTCACTGCTTGTGCGTCAACCTTTTTCTTAGGAAAGCCTCAAATCTGTGGAAAACAACATACAACCCATCTGCCATTATTTCTAATAATTTACAACCCATTTGCTAATTCTTAAGGTTTTTTTGCAGCCCATATTCTTTTTGTTAGCATTACAGTCCATATTGTGGCCACGGTTAAAAAGTTATACGAAATTTTGCATATTTCGGTGCGGTCCGAACTGTTTTTAATCCCGAAATTTCGAGTCACATTCAAACTGATTTTAAGAAATAAATGTATATCAATATAAAATCCAACAAATTGTCCACGCATAAAAATCAATGCAATTTACAATCTCGAAAAAAAAGAAAATTGAAACTAGTTGCCGGTTTGATCTGTTTTAAAAATGTACATCCCATTTCTCATTACTGATAGGCCATATTCTCGGCCAGCCGCGTGAAGCTCTCCTCATCTTGAAAGATTTGCAGCCCAACAGTCCCGACAAAGCGACTGACTTGGCAAATCACAAAAAAACTGGGCTGTGGCCGTGGACCCAGCTGCAGCCATGGACCGAGCTGTCAGCCTCTCCACGTACAGTACTCTTCCGATGGAAGTCGATGGCTGACCACATTGACCACGGCGCACTGAGAGCACCAAGGCGGTGGACGACGGCGAGGCCTAGGAAGGGGACGACGCGGAGCTGGGGAAGACGCGGCAGTGGGTGCCAACGCGGAGAGGAGTACGAGGGTTCACTAGTTCGGCTGCTGTCAGGGATATTACTACCAGGTATAAACCGGCCAGGAGGGTCTGGTTTAAGTTAGAAGCCCAGCTTAGTATGGAGTACGAGGTTATAGCCCAGAAGGCTTAGAGCCCATACAATAGGGCCCATAACTTGTAAACCGTCATATTATGTAAACTTGGGATGTAAGGTAGAAAGAGTAGAAACCGAGGCGGACACGATTATGAGCCGGCCTCGGGACTCTGTAAACCGGACCGGGCGTCACCTCTTATATAAAGGGACGACCCGGCGATGGTTCAGGACAAGAAACAACAGCTCGAGACATAGGCAAAGCGGATCCGCTCCCTGGTCATCGAAGCCCAAGCAATACCACACCAAACTAGACGTAGGCTTTTACCTTCATCGAAGGGGCCGAACTAGTATAAAATCCCTGTGTCCTTCGTCCTCTTTAACCCCTTTAAGCTAACCCGTAGCGATGGCCTCACGACTAAGTCCTTTTGCTAGGACATCTGCCGTGCTAAATCCACGACAGTTGGCGCCCACTGTGGGGCTATCGCACGATGGTTTCGAGTTCTTGAAGGGCAGCTTTGAAGGGCTCAAGGGCTACGCAGTGGGCCGGATGACTAAGAGTCGTCGCGGCCGGATCTACATTGACGATGCAGGCTGTGGCCCCGAGGCCGATTCAATCGAATACGGGTACTGGGTCCCCTTCGACGGCATCCACGTCTTCATCGACAAGATCGGCGGACCGGGCCCTGAGCCGGACACCTTCGCCAACATCGTCGAGTCGGTTCAGCGTGCGAGACCTGCCCGGATTCAGCCCGCCATGAAGCACGTCTTTGTTCGAGGAGTGCATGGAGTACAAGCCGAGGGCGGATCGGACTCTGGCGGCGAGACGGTTGTTTATTCCGGCGATGAATCTTCGTCCGGGGAGACCGAATCTTTCTATCTGTTGCAGGACGGACGGTCTGAGGGTTGTTCAGACGGTGACAGTATTCCAGACTCCCTCGATCCGCCAAACAGGGTTGCTGTTTTCATGGCCGGATCACAATCCATGCAGCAGCCCTCAACGACAGGGGCGTTAACCTCAGAGGCAATGGGAGCTAGAGCTGGAGACCTTCCCCCATCGCCCTCTGATGCTCTATCCACCTTGGTCGACACTTTGATAGTGCTTGCAACAGCAGAAGTAGCTCAGGCCGACAAGGAGCAGCATGATGCAGAGATCGCTTAGGTGAAGAGCCGGATTGAGCAAGCCAAGTTGGATCTGGCTGCGGAGAAAGCTAGGATGGCTACAAGGCAGGTAGAGCTGGATTCTCAAGCTTTCTGGCTCACGTTAGATCAGAACGCCTCACAAGAGGTAATGTGAAGGAGACAACGATCTCGTTTGCCGCCGGTTTATGAGGGGAGGAATCTATTTAGCACGCCAGGCGCAGGGACCAGTAACCATCCAGAGATAAACCGGGGAGGAGCACCAGGAACAGGCGCATCGGCTCACCCACCGGCCGTAGAGCCAAATCGCCAAGTTGTGCCGACCCAGCATGTGCCCACCCCTCCTGGTCATTATTCTAATCCATTGGATAACATAGTTGCTGCCGCTTCACGACTGGCCGCCCTTACCATTGAAGGTACCTCCCCCATAGCAGTGGAGGCACGACGGGCCAGGGAGTTGCTAGATACGGCGTTAACTCAACAACAAGCTTATTCATATAGCCGAGAGAGGATTCATTCAACCCCCCGCCCGAGCCGGATTTATACGAGGCGTCTGGATGAACCGGCCATATCAAGCAGCACACGGAGGCGTCATCGGCAGAGGCAAGATAATCTGGCAGGAGAGGAAGCACACGCACAAGAGGTGGTGGACCGGGCCAGGCACACTGCCCAGTACGATGCCCGTCAGGCGATGCCGGTTCATCCCACCGCCAAAGTTGAACTGGGGGTCATGTCCAGTTCCCTGGGCGTACAGTGTCTCATCCCCGCTTTATGGAACGTGAAACTACCCAAAGATTTCAAAGGTCCACGCAAGGTGCCCAACTACACGACGGATCTGGCTCCGGAGGCGTGAGTTGAGAGTTATGAGATGGCTATGGAGATGCTCGACGTGGATGAAGCAGCATGCGCTAAATACTTCACAATGATGCTTGAGGGCACGGCCTAGACATGGCTAAAGGGTTTGCCACCTAACTCCATCGGATCATGGGGTGAATTGCGGCGCCGGTTTATCAATAATTTCAAAGACACGTGCAAGTAGCCGATGTCTGTTGTCGATTTAGCTGCATGCGTTCAAGGAGAGCAAGAGTCCACGAGCAGTTGGGTGCGTCGAGTGTCCGAAATCTTGCACTCCTCCAATAGCATCAACCCAAGTACAATAATAGTAATCTTGGAAGGCAATTGCCGGTTTGAACCTTTGAGGCAGAAGTTGGGACGGCTCAAACGTGATTGCAACGACATGGGAACACTCATGGGTGCTTTGGTAAAATATGGAGACTCTGATAACACCAAGTATCCAGACGCAGATGGAGACAAGTCAGGGAAGGCGCGCAAGAACGGTATGCCGCCGCAGGCCAATCCGGCGGGCCAAGGGTACAATGGTAAGCGTAAAGCGGAGGGCAGCTCAGACTTTGTGGCCAATACCAACGCTCAGGACAATGGGCAGCGCCGCAAGGGTAAACTGCTCCCACGCAACGGGAGGCCGCCCATTAATCTAGAGCGGCAGTTGAACATGCCTTGCCCAAGGCACGATACAGTGTAAAACCCGGCTACGCATCTCTGGAAGGACTGTTTCATTATGCAAGAATTTATGAAATAGACTAAATATGATCACGCCCCCCCTGGCGGATTAGGTCCCGGTTTTCAAGGTCCGGGTTATCAAGGTGGTGGATCCGGTTCAGGATACCACTGCGGTAACAGTAACCACGGTGGCAACAATCAGCATCAACATAACCAGCAACATGGTCAGGGTGGATACAACAACCAAGGGAATCAACAGCGTCAATAACAGCAGCAATCCGGATATCAGAATAATCCAAAGGAGCTGAGCAGTGGGCAGTATCACGTCTTCACCACAAGTTTATGCAAACGGGATCAAAAGGTTCTGAAGAGGGGAGTGCACTCTGTTGAACCGGCGATACCACGTTTTTTGCGTTGGTCTGAGCAACCCATTGTGTGGAGCAGAGAAGATCACCCACCCCGGGTTGATAATCCGGGTCAGTTGGCTCTGGTGGTGGCACCACATGTGGGTGGTTATAAGTTCACCAAAGTGCTTATCGATGGAGGCAGCAGCATCAACATCCTGATCCTATATTATGAGACTTTTCGATGTATGGGGTTGACAGATAAGAAGCTCTGACAGTCCACCACAATGTTCCATGGGGTGGTACCCGGTAAATCGGCCTATCCAGTTGGCAAAATCGATCTGGAAGTTACTTTTGGGGATGAGCATGACTCTAGATCGGAGACTGTGACTTTTGAGGTTG
This sequence comes from Secale cereale, assembly GCA_902687465.1. Classification (NCBI taxonomy): domain Eukaryota; kingdom Viridiplantae; phylum Streptophyta; class Magnoliopsida; order Poales; family Poaceae; genus Secale; species Secale cereale. The sequence continues at coordinate 144,946,269 of LR738709.1, forward strand.
TAAAGATCAGGAGTCCATACAATGCTCTGTTTGGGAGGCCGGTTTATGCCAAGTTCATGGCTAGACCGTGTTATGTTTATCTGCAGCTCAAGATGTGATAACCCTCAACCGTAAGGGATCGAGATAGTCTTCATGGGTAAGAATAACCCAATTTATTGATTCGACACACGGGGAGCCAAAGAGTATTTATAAGCTTTGACAGTTGAGTTGTCAATTCAACCGCACCTGAAATATACTTACTTGCAACAAAAGATAAGTGGTAACAGTGATATGATAGTGATAATAGTGACAGTAAAAGTAAACAGCAAAAGTAAATAGTGAAGGTAAATGGCAAAAGTAGCAACTAGTGACAAGCAGGGTTCAAAACACTGTAGGCTAGGGAGATGGATGGTTGGGCGCTGCATGGATGAGATAGATTCTAACTTGGGGCACGGCACACGGAAAAGTAATGATCATCTAGGCAAATATCAAACATTAGGCATGTATCCCGTAGGTAGTTGTACGTGCTTGCAATAAGAACTTGCACAACATCTTTTGTTCTACCATCCCGCTATGAACGGGGCCAAAAGGAACTTATGGAGATTAAGGTGCTCCTGCCAAAGAGCACCGGAACAAAGCAATGAACTCAATGGATACATGTAATCCTCAAACTACGGACCATCCCCTTTGGTGTCCCAAGCTGTCACTTTTGGGATCGCCGGTTCCGAACCATAATAGGTGCAAACAACTCATAAATAGGATCACGAACACAAATATATTCATGCAAACACATATGGTTCAGATCTGAGATCATGTCACTCGGGCCCTAAGTGTCAAGCATTAAGAATAACAAGTTGAAGCAAAGATGATAAACACCATAGTAGATGATAGGCAACATGCCCCCAATGATCTGACAAACTATTACATGATCTAACTCATCCAATCCCTACCATCCCCTTCGCCTACAGCAGGGGAATTACTCACACATGGAGGGAGAAGTCATGGAGGGATGATGGAGTGGTGATGATGATGACAATGGCGACGATCTCCCCTCTCCGGAGGCCAATTCAGCCTCCAGATTAGCCCTCCCGAGGAAGAACAGAGGGTGGTGGCGGCTCCGCGACGGAAAACGGCGAAAAGAACTTCTGATCTGGGGTTTTCGCGTCGTGAATAAAAATACGAGGCAAAGTAGGGCACCAGGGGGTGTGGGCCCCACCCAAGCGACCCCCCGGCGCGGCCCGGGGGGGGGGGGGGGGCGCCCACAGGGCGCCTGGGCACCCCCTGGCCCCCCTCTGGCCCCTCTTCTGGCCCCTGGTTTCTTCGAGTGCGTGGATTTTCTATGATTTTTCGTGGATTTTTCTGAGATACCTAAAAATCCGTTTTCCTGCACACAATAAAAGCATACAGGCAGCTCTGCTGAAAACAGCGTCAGTCCGGGTTAGTTTAGTTCAAATCATGCAAGAATGAGGTCAAAACAATATCAGAAGTGTTTGGAAAAGTAGATACGTTTGAGACGTATCAACTCCCCCAAGCTTAGCATATTGCTTGTCCTCAAGCAATGCAGTTGAACGAACTGAACGCGACAAAGAAAACTTTGACAAACTCTTTTGCTTCATTAGATGTATATAAGCATGTACTACGAAAAGAGTCTAGCAAGTATTAAAACAGTACTATGAGGACAATGCAAGGAGCAATCCTTCTTTCAAGTGATTAGTCACAAATACTTAAAAGTAAATAATATACTACTGAAAATCAAGACAAGATTACATTGCACATAGCTTGAGCATACTAGGGTGGTATCTCGCTAGTCTCCATGAGTGAAGCAAAACATAAATGCAGAAACTCCTCCAGAGTTTTAAAGGAGACTAGAACTAAGAATTTCAGAATAAATCATATCACAAGTATGCAGAAGACAATGTAATACTTTGGGACAATGCACGTTACACTCAGAATGACAATTATGCTCTCCTAGTTAGTGCTTTGAAGAAAGAAGGTGAAGACTCTCGAACCGTGGCTTTTGTTGGCAAAGTTGAAAACCCGTGATCGGAAACAAAAACTAAACATGTACCAGAGCTCTTGGTTTTTAGAAACAGAGGTAAAAACGTTTTTGAGAGGTGCATATTTCGTCAACGAATGCTAGTAGATAATTCAATCACTCTTTGAGTGAACAAGTCTCGAGGAACGGCTCCCGCATGAGGACGATCACATCCTCTTAATCTCCTTTGTTTATCACTGCCAAAGTTTTCTGATTTCTCATGAACAAAGCGTGAAGGAGGGTTTGTTTGTTACATTATCTTTTTGAGCCGGGCGCACTCGATGCCAGTTCCTTCTCGTATTAAGGGTTTGCACATTAGACATGCAATCCAGGGGTGAAACTTGTCCAACTTAAAAAGATCATGAATTAACTACTACTTCCTCATGAGCTAAAACATAGGCACAAAAAGAGAAATGCTTTTGATTAATTTCGAGATGGTACACGAAAGTCTTCGTTAGGAATGGCAGGTAAATACCATGTATAGGAAGGTATAGTGGACTCATATGACATAACTGGTTTTAAGGATTTGGGATGCACAAGCAGTCAGTCCTCTTAGTACAGGTGGAAGTTTAGCAAAAGACTGGGAAGCGACCAACTAGAGAGCAATAACGGTCATAATCATGCAGAGCGACAAAGCAACATTGAATCGGGCATGAAAGTGATATAACTATTCTGAAACTCAAAGATCATCAAGGCAGAGTAGACTTTTTAGTCTTAACATGTGTAAGCATGTGCCAAGTCAATCCAAAAATTCTCTAAAGGGAAATACCACCTTAGTATACCAGACTATGAACAGTGCAATGCATGTAGATCATTTCAATAACACATTATATACTCTAGTTATTCGAGACTAGCCACAAGTAAAGCATGAACCACTGAAAGAGCATTGTAAACATAGCACTATGTCGCTACAAGCTGGTCTCTAGATCATAAGTACAAGCATATGTACAAAAGTAGAAACAAAAAGAGTTCATACCGGTCTTCCTTGTTGCTTCCCTTCAGTCGACCTTCGTCATTATTGCTTGTCACTTGCACGACCGAACGTAGGAAATATAATTAAATGCCATCACGGACTTGAGCTTAACTCTGAAAACAAAGCAAACTAAAGAGAGAAAGGAAATCTTTTTGGATTTTCCAAAGGTTGAATAAAAGCAAAAGAAAGAGAAAATCTTTTTGTTGTTTTTGCAAAGAGAGAAATAAAGAAGAACGGGCAAAAACTTCGAAAAGATCAAAGTGAATAAAACAGATAATACAATGGAAAAGTAAGAGGGGCACGTACTCCCCCAAGCTTAGGCTTTTGTCCTAAGTTGGTAGCAGCTACTGCCCCCAGGAGCCTCCTGCTCCGGGGGTATGGTGGTGAGTCCAAGGGTCGTAGAAGGATGCTGGCGCGTACACCGAACTCCTCGGAGTCTCCCACGAGGAAGGTTCCGAGCACCAAACAGAGGAAGAACCTTCACCAAACTCGGTGGCGGTCTCTTCCTGAAAATGTGGCAACTCACCGTGCTTCTCCTCGTCGGGCACAACCCCCTCCATGGGGTTATGAAACTGATGCTGGACCATGAACTCATCGAATTGGACAACATCAAAGGACCATCCGTTCCTGCGAGAAAAATCAAACAAAAGAGGTGCAGGTAGACGGATCTCGCGTTCCGCGGTAATTCCGAAACGCAAGATATAAACAAGATTATCAAGCTCAGAACCCATGGTGACAAACTTATGCCTTTTCATAGCAGCAAGATCAAAGCTTAAATAAGTAAAAGGATTATCATCAGGGTGTGGGGTGCCTCCAAGATGTTCTAAAATAAGTGTGGCATAAACGCCACCATATAAGTCCCCCTTGTTACCGTTCATAGCAAGGCGTCGAGCAATTAAGGCACCCAGATTATAATCAGACCTCCCTGAGAGGGCTGCTGCCAGGATAGCAATATCCGGAGCAAAAATGCTGCTCGTGTTGTCACGAGCTAACACCCCTCTGGCAATATAATATGCAAAATACCTGAGGTGAGGAAATAAGATGCTGGAGATCTTCGACCGATGAATATCCCTCATACCCATGCTGCAGAGAGAGTTGATGACGGTTTTCAGCTCGGAGGGCTGAGTGGCCATCCTAGCCGTCCTCCCAACGTTCTGCACACCTATTATTTCACAAAAATTTCCCAAAGTCATGGTGATAAGATCATTGTAAATTTTAAACTCAATAGCACCTGAATCAGGATTATATCTAAAACTGTTAATGAAACTGGAGGTGAGTTTTTGATACTGGGTAACACGGCTCGTGACGTGTCGTGTCAAACCTGCATTAGCACAAAGATTATAAAACTCATCCTTGATTCCCGCAGCTTCGAGGAATTCATCACATGGAAATGTCATCGCACGTGCTGGACTTGTGTCTTCCAACAACTCCAGGGGCACATGATCTTCATTATAGCTCACCCTAGCAGTCGATGGTGAAGCTGCGGCTCTAGTAACTCGATCAGAGTGTGCGGGCCTCCTCTTCTCAAGCCACCCTTTTGCCTTTCCTAACAAACTCATTTCTGATTTTTTTTTGCAATTTACAAAAATGAGGATTAAAACAAGATGAGTTAAGGCAGACTACTCAACTCACTTGCCGAAGGCATAAACTTGCATCAAAACTTGGAAAATAATTTTCTACACATGCATGCAAGCTCATCTCTACAGCACCAAGAACTACTAAATACTCACAAATGAGGCCACCAATCAAAAATCTAATTGGAGGGGTGGAGGAGTCACATACCAGGGAGTATTTGCTCAAAATTTCAGCTCAAATGAGGGGCTGTAGAGAGAGATCGAAGAATCGCCTCCAAGAATAGCAGGAACACAAGAACAAGTGCAGAACTCGCGTTTTTGGAGAAAGAGAGAGAGAGAGGAAGAAGACATACCTGGAGGGGGTCCTGTGGGCCCCAGGCGCCCTGTGGGCGCGGCCAGGGGCTGGGCCGCGCCATCTGGCCGCCTGGGCCACTGGTGGGTCCCCCTGGCTGGCCCCAAGTCCCTCTGGGTCTCTCCCGTCGTGGAAATTTTTATTTAAATTTTTCTGGAATTTTTCTGAAAACTTCACTGTTGAAATTTTTTCGAAGTTCAAAAAGCTGCGGAACTCTCTGAAAACTTGAAGTAGTGAGTAGTATTGTGAAGCTTCAAAACATAAATACTTGGTACAGCAAGTAGGACAAAAACTAAAAACAAATGAAAACATAACAAGCTCAACTTTTTATCTATATAAAACATGTTTACTAGTAAGGTTGATCAAGTCTTACCAACAAACAGGCGATATATAGAGCAAAAAGTCTCACCTCCTACGAAGTAGTTACTAAACCTTTAATTTGATGGACATTTTCCCCACCATGATAGTTTTATATTTGCGAGGCACATGTAGTGGACAGTCCCATTCTCCAATTTTCACGGTCTCGATATTCTCTATAGATTTGAGGGCATGCCTCCTGTTGATCTTCTTCGGAAAATATACCGTGTGTTCTTTATCATTCACATGGAAGGTAACCTTCCCTTTATTGCAATCAATAATAGCACCTGCGGTGTTAAGGAAAGGTCTACCAAGAATAATGGACATGCTCCCATCCTCGGGCATGTCAAGCACAACAAAATCAGTAAGAATTAAACAATTAGCAACCTCTACGGGAACATCCTCACAAATACCTATCGGAACAGCGGTTGACTTGTCAGCCATCTGAAGGGAGATATCTGTAGGAATTAGTTTCTCTAAACAAAGCCTCTCATAAAGAGAGAGAGGCATAACACTCACTCCTGCTCCAAGATCACATAAATCAGTTTTGACATAATTATTCATTATGGAGCAAGGAATGGTGGTTATACCTGGATCACCGAGCTTCTCAGGAATCTTGCCACTGAAAGAGTAGTTAGCAAGCATAGTAGATATTGCATCATTAGGAACTTTTCTTTTATTAGTGACAATATCTTTCTTATATTTTGAATAAGGAAGTAACTTAATAGCATCAGTCAAAGTGATTTGAAGAAAAAGAGGTTTAATCCACTCACAAAACTTATTGTAATGCTCTTCTTCTTTAGATTTGATGGACTTACCTGGAAAGGGCATGGGTTTCTGTACCCATGGTTCTCTTTCTTTCCCATGTTTTCTTGCGATGAAGTCTTCTTTAGTGTACCTCTTACGTTTGTCAGGTGCTTCTTCCTCTCGAACTTTAGGCGGATCATTCTTCTCACTATCCTTACCTTCAGGTTCAGCACCGTCTTCAGTCTCAGCATCGGATATAGATACACTGTTGGGATCAACAGCTGGCTCTTCATCTGCAATAGGATCATTAGAATTGTCAGTCTCCTTATGTTTCTTCTTTTTCTTTGGAGAGCCAACAATTTCTTCTTCCTTTATTTGAGAATCCTGCTCGATTCTCTTTGGATGTCCCTCTGGATAGAGAGGATCTTGAGTGCTAGTTCCTCCTCGGGTCTTAATCCCGAAAGCCTGCAAATTATCTTGTTTGGCATTGTTAGCAAGCAGATCTCTTTGCACATTAGAAATTTGGTCAAGCTGAGTTTGAACCATATGAAAATGCTTCACAAGACATTGAACATCATTAGCTGTTCTATCTAAAACATCAAGCAGTTTTTTGATAGCAAGAGAATTATCATGCAATTGACTTTGTATCCTCTCATTAAAATGGTTTTGTTTCATAATAAAATTATCAAACTCATCTAAACATTGATCAGGAGGCTTACCATGAGGGATGTCACTTTCGTTGAAATCTAAAAGAGAGTGTACCTCTACCATAGGAGGGTGACTAGTAGGCTCACACAGCTTCTCAATAGGGGGTAGATTCTTCACGTCTTCAGCTTTAATACCTTTCTCTTTAATAGACTTCTTTGCTTCTCGCATATCTTCGGGGCTTAGAAAAAATATGCCCCTCTTCTTTGGTGGTGGAGGTGGTTCAGGGACATACCAATCTTCATGGTTTTTGGCAATCCTGCCCATCAAATCCTCCGCATCGTCCGGTGTTCTTTTCCTGAAAACACAACCAGCACAACTGTCCAAATAGGACCTGGATTCATCAGTTAGACCAGCATAGAATATATCGATTAATTCATTCTTAGGAATTTCATGTCCTGGTCTAGCCCGAATCAGACCGCAGTACCTCCCCCAAGCTTTAGGGAGGGACTCATCCTGCAACTGTTTAAAGTTATAAATTCTTTGTAAAGCAGCATGTTGCATGTGAGCAGGAAAGTACTTATCAACAAAAGAGTGAGCTAAGTCTTGAGGACTCTTAATGGAACCGCATGGGAGTGAATCATACCATGCTTTAGCACCTTCCTTCAAGGATAAATGAAGAAGCTTGGTGATATAAAAGTATCGTATCTTCTCATCTGTGGTAAACAGGCCACCTAACTCACCGAGTTTAGTCAGGTGTGCAATAGCATCATCATTTTCTCTGCCATAAAAGGGGTCAGCTTCAACCATAGGTATAAGTGAAAGATCAACAGAGAAATCATAATCAGGATCATCAATGCATATAGGAGATGTAGCAAATTCAGGATCAGGAACGGTTTTGTTCTTCAAAGAGTGTTTTTCAAATAGTTTCTTAATAACTTCAGGGTCAGAGCCAGAAAACTCTGTCAGTTCCCTGCATAAATCTTCATCAAGCATATAGTAATCATCATCAAGGAGCCTCTCTTTGAGTTTACTCAAATCAGGATAATCATAAGTTTCACCAATAGGGTAGCGAGTAACAGGAAGTTCAATTCCAGACTTTTTAGCAGCAGCAGCAATTTGTTTCTCAAGAGCATAACCAAGCGAACGAATATCATCAAAAGTAGTAGAGGCATCATCAAGAGTATCGGACATAGTAACAGATTCAGTAGGAGCATCATGTGGTGGTGGTGAGGCAAACTTACTCATAACAGAAGGTGAATCAAGTGTAGCACTAGTGCTCAGAGCAGTACCTCTTCTTGTAGTAGATAGTAAGATCGGAACCTTGGGGTCTCCTTTCTTACCCATAGTGGATGAAGTGCAGCAGGTAGGATACCTCAAGTAGACTTGTAAATATTCCTATGCTCCCCGGCAACGGCGCCAGAAAACGGTACTTGATAACCCTCAACCGTAAGGGATCGAGATAGTCTTCGCGGGTAAGAATAACCCAATTTATTGATTCGACACACGGGGAGCCAAAGAGTATTTATAAGCTTTGACAGTTGAGTTGTCAATTCAACCGCACCTGAAATATACTTACTTGCAACAAAAGATAAGTGGTAACAGTGATATGATAGTGATAATAGTGACAGTAAAAGTAAACAACAAAAGTAAATAGTGAAGGTAAATGGCAAAAGTAGCAACTAGTGACAAGCAGGGTTTAAAACACTGTAGGCTAGGGAGATGGATGGTTGGGCGCTGCATGGATGAGATAGATTCTAACTTGGGGCACGGCACACGGAAAAGTAATGATCATCTAGGCAAATATCAAACATTAGGCATGTATCCCGTAGGTAGTTGTACGTGCTTGCAATAAGAACTTGCACAACATCTTTTGTCCTACCATCCCGCTACGAACGGGGCCAAAAGGAACTTATGGAGATTAAGGTGCTCCTGTCAAAGAGCACCGGAACAAAGCAATGAACTTAATGGATACATGTAATCCTCAAACTACGGACCATCCCCTTTGGTGTCCCAAGCTGTCACTTTTGGGATCGCCGGTTCCGAACCGTAATAGGTGCAAACAACTCATAGATAGGATCACGAACACAAATATATTCATGCAAACACATATGGTTCAGATCTGAGATCATGGCACTCGGGCCCTAAGTGTCAAGCATTAAGAATAACAAGTTGAAGCAAAGATGATAAACACCATAGTAGATGATAGGCAACATGCCCCCAACGATCTGACAAACTATTACATGATCTAACTCATCCAATCCCTACCATCCCCTTCGCGTACAGCAGGGGAATTACTCACACATGGAGGGAGAAGTCATGGAGGGATGATGGAGTGGTGATGATGATGACGATGGCGACGATCTCCCCTCTCCGGAGGCCAATTCAGCCTCCAGATTAGCCCTCCCGAGGAAGAACAGAGGGTGGCGGCGGCTCCGCGACAGAAAACTGCGAAAAGAACTTCTGATCTGGGGTTTTCGCGTCGTGAGTAAAAATACGAGGCAAAGTAGGGCACCAGGGGGTGTGGGCCCCACCCAGGCGAGGGTGGGGGGCGCCCACAGGGCGCCTGGGCACCCCCTGGCCCCCCCTCTGGCCCCTCTTCTGGCCCCTGGTTTCTTCGGGTGCGTGGATTTTCTGTGATTTTTCGTGGATTTTTCTGAGATACCTAAAAATCTGTTTTCCTGCACACAATAAAACCATACAGGCAGCTCTGCTGAAAACAGCGTCAGTCCGGGTTAGTTTAGTTCAAATCATGCAAGAATGAGGTCAAAACAATATCAAAAGTGTTTGGAAAAGTAGATACGTTTGAGACGTATCATGATGCCAGGCCACAAGGAAATATCACGGTTCATGGGAGCCGCAAAATTGCATTAGAGTGCGAGAAAGGAGATGCAGCTTATGCCGAGGCGGTTTGTGCCATGGAGGAGCTGAAATTCTATAAAGACAATGTTGATCCGGCGGATATGTCCCCTCTGAAGAAGCCAACAATAGAGCATGATTCGGCATTGAAATTCAAGTCAGCTGACGAGACTAAGCAGGTGGACTTTGTTCCGGGCGATTCATCCAAGCAGTTCACTATCAGCGCTAACCTAGACCCCAAATAGGAAAGCGCACTCATCAAGTTCATCCGTGAGAACCGAGATATCTTTGCATGGAAGCCTTCTGACATGCCAGGTATACCGAGAGAACTCGCTGAGAACAACCTTAATATTAATCCGAAATTTAAACCGGTCAAGCAGTATCTGCGCCGCTTCAATGAGGAAAGGTGCAAGGCTATTGGAGAAGAAGTGGCCAGGCTCTTGGCTGCATGATTTATAGTCAATGTGTTTCATCCGGAGTGGTTAGCTAATCCGGTGCTAGTGCTCTAGAAAAACGGAACTTAGAGAATGTGTGTTGACTACACAGATCTAAACAAAGCTTGCCCAACTGATCCTTTTGCTCTCCCCCGTATTGATTAGATCATTGATGCTACGGTAGGATGTGAGCGACTAAGTTTTTTGGATGCATATTCAGGTTATCATCAGATCAAGATGGCAGTTAATGACCAGGAGAAGACAACCTTCATAACTCCCTTTGGAGCCTTCTTCTATGTATCCATGCCTTTTGGGCTCAAGAGTGCCCAGGCAACCTACCAGCATTGTGTGCAGAACTGCCTACAAGGGCAGATTGGAAGAAATGTCCATGCATATGTTGCTGACATTGTGGTGAAATCTAGGAAGGAGGAGACACTAATAGAGGATCTAAAGGAACCTTTGACAACCTCCGAGTTTACAAAATGATGCTTAATCCGGAGAAGTGCATTTTTGGTGTTCCGGCGGGCAAGCTCCTGGGGTTCTTAGTGTCAAACAGAGGGATTGAAGCTAATCCGGAGAAAATCAAGGCAATCACGTCCTTGGCTAAACCGGCGTGCATCAATGATGTCCAATGCATGGCGGGCCGTATTGCAGCACTCAGCCGGTTTATTAGCCGTTTGGGAGAGAAGGCAATCCCGCTTTATCAGATGATGAAAAAGACAGACAGGTTCGTCTGGAGCGACGCTGCTGATGCTGCGTTCGAGGATTTGAAGAGGCAATTGGTAGAGCCGCCAGTCCTTGCTGCCCCGGTTGACAATGAGCCGCTGCTTCTATACGTGGCTGCCAATGCCCGTGCAGTAAGCGTGGCCATTGTGGTAGAACGCAAGGAGGCAGGCAAAGAATATCCGGTTCAACGGCCGGTTTACTACATCAGTGAGGTGCTCATTGAGTCAAAACAGAGATATCCACATTGGTAGAAGCTGGTGTATGGAGTGTTCATGGCAAACCGGAAGCTGAAGCACTATTTTCAGGGCCACCCAATCACTATGGTCAGTTCAGCTCCATTAGGGGATATAATCCAGAATAGAGAAGCTACTGGTAGGGTTGCAAAGTGGGCCATTGAGCTTAGCCCGCACGGATTAAAATATGTACCCCGTACTGCTGTAAAGTCCCAAGCATTGGTGGATTTTATCAACGATTGGACAGAGTTGCAGGCACCTGAGGAGAAGTCGGATCATACATACTGGACTATTCATTTTGACGGTTCAAGGTAGTTGGAGGGCTCGGGGGCTGGAGTCGTGTTAACTTCCCTTCCCCACGAGGTGATAAGTTTTGTTATGTCCTCCGTTTAATGTTCCCTTGTACTAACAATGCTGCTGAGTATGAAGCTCTCCTCCATGGTCTGCGGATGGCCAAGGAGATGAACTTGAGCCGGGTTAAGTGCTTCGGTGATTCAGATCTGGTGGCACAACAAGTATCTGGCATGTGGGACTCCAAGGATCCGCTCATGGCACCATATCGCCGAGAGGTGGACGCAGTCGCTGGATTTTTCAAAGGATATCAGGTGGATCACATAGACCGGCGAAAGAACGAAGCGGCCGACGCGTTAAGCCGGCTGGGTTCCCAGCGTAAACCGGTTCCACCTAATACTTTCTTGGATGAATTGCATAATCCCTCGGTGCAGATACCTTCAGAGGACGATTTGGCTATTCCTGACCCGGAAGCGCAATTGGTTGCAGCACTCCATGTCATTCCGGATTGGACACTACCTTACTTGGCATACCTGAACCGAGGTGAGTTACCAGAGGACGAAGTTGCGGCCCGGCAGATAACCCGGCGGTCCAAATCTATGACTATCATCAATGGAGAACTTCATCACCGCAGCGTTTCTGGAGCATTTCAGCGGTGTGTATCATCGGAAGAAGGTTGTGATATTCTTCGAGAGATTCATGAAGGGGATTGTGGTCATCACGCTGGTTCAAAATCTTTGGTGGCTAAAGCTTTTCGTCATGGGTTCTACTGGTTGACGGCTCACGCCGACGCAGAGGACTTGGTCAGAAAATGAGATGCTTGCGAGAAATTCTTGCGACGTGCTCATGTACCGGCGCAGGAGCTGTGGATGATCCCAATTACTTGGCCGTTTGCGACTTGGGGGCTTGATATGGTTGGACCCTTTAAGAGATCCCAAGACCAGAAAACCCACCTGTTGGTAGCAGTGGATAAGTTTACAAAATGGATTGAAGCGGAGCCTGTCAGTAAGTGCGATGCAACAACAGCGGTTCAGTTCATCAAAAAGGTGATTTTCTGGTTTGGTTTTCCACACAGTATTATAACTGATAATGGCACCAATCTATCCAAAGGAGAAATGGAGGAGTTCTGTCAACGAGAGCATATTCGCCTTGATGTATCATCAGTGGCTCATCCTCAATCTAATGGCCAAGCTGAAAGAGCCAATCAAGAGATCTTGAGAGGTATCAAACCCCGGCTTATGGTTCCTTTGCAGAGAACACCGGGTTGTTGGGTGGAAGAATTGCCTTCTGTCTTATGGAGCATCAACACTACACCTAACAGATCCATAGGATACACGCCTTTCTTCATGGTATATGGAGCAGAAGCGGTCCTCCCTAGTGATATCCAGCACGACTCGCCGCGGGTGGCGGCTTATGTTGAAGCGGATAATGAACAAGAAAGACAAGATGGCTTGGACCGGCTGGACGAGGAACGGGACACGGCAGCAGCGCGATCAGCGATTTATCAACAAGACCTGCGCCGGTACCATAGCCGCCGGGTTAAGACCAGGACGTTTCAGGAAGGAGATCTGGTGCTCCGGCTCATCCAGGACCAGACAGATATGCACAATTTATCCCCACCTTGGGAAGGACCCTTTGTGGTCAGCAAGAACCTGCACAACGGATCATACTACCTCATTGACGTTCGAGAACATAAGGACTCACGTACAGCAGAGGAGGAGACCAAGCGGCCGTGGAACATCGCTCTTCTTCGACCTTACTATACTTGAGCCGTTGGCTCCGTTTTATGTACAATATATATATATATTATGATTAATAAAATAAACCGGCGCCCTCGGTAAACCGGGGAATCAGCCATCTTCTTCACAAAAGAGTATCACATGGGGGCTTCCAGGGAAGCTTTCCATGGCCTCTTAAACCGGCGCCCTTGATAAAATCAAGGAATCAACCATCTTCTCTAACAAAAGAGTATCACATGGGGGCTTCCAAGGAAGTTTTTCATGGCCTCTTGAACCGGCGCCCTTGATAAATCAAGGAATCAGCCATCTTTTCTATACAAACAAGGGTCACATGGGGGCTTCCGCGGGCAAGGGAGTTTCCCATGGTCTCTTGAGCCGGCGGTGATATGAAGCCCATCATAAGAGCAGTGCTCTGGTTGCTTCAGCAATTTCCACATGATGATGAGGGGTAAAAGAGGGTTTGATGCCTAGCACAACTCAAACATATGCCCTGACGAGCAATGCTCACACACTACCTGGGGGCTCTTAGCGAGTTGAATACCCTTGTAGTGAACATGGCTTGGAAGCCCGGAATATACACCTAAAACCCCGGATTAACCTGCCTGGATCAAGTAAATCGCGCCATCCAGGTAAACATGGTATGACCCGTCGAACGTATCACAAGTCAATCCTTCGGGATCCTGAACTTGGTCACGTTAAATTGACGATCATCAAGTGATTACCCAAGCCAAAATCTTTATGAGATTTTGAACATTGGGTAGCTATTGACATTGATGATTTGGTTAAAGATTGCGGATCATCTTGACAGGCTTTGCTAAAATGGTTAATGACAGTAGCCTGACAGCTCATAAAAAGCCTCGAATTTGGAGCCTGGTAGCTCGTAAAAAGCCTCGACTACACGGTCTTATTTGCCTAAAAACTTTATTTTTCATTTTTTATGTTTTCACAAATCTTTATCATCAAGGTCATTGGTTCTTCAACCAAGTCCATTGATTCAAGACCGGATACCTATAATGTTGTCATTATATATATAGTCTGGGTCATGAGCACCAGTGCTAGTCTACGGTTAAACCGACATTCATTGTAACCCGGATCAGCTTCATAAGCCAACGGAGAGCCAAGGGAGTCATCAACACTCACGTCTTGGATTACCCGTGCCAGATTAATGTTTTCAGATACACTTAATCACAGGTATGATATATGATGGTATCTTATACACAGTTCAAGTTATTAACTTAGAATCATGTGTTTGGGTAGAATAACTCGTCCGGTGGTAAACCGCCAGGACATTCTTAGCATTGGTTATGCAGATACAGGTAAACATAAACTGTTGACACATTGCAAGCAGGAGATAATTTAGGAATTACCAATCAAAGTAATGCCATGAAGGACAATAGTGGAACAAAGACAGTATCTCAACTATTCTATTACAAGGCACTTGCAGGCCCAAAAGAATATCAGTTTTTGCAAAGTATTCAGCACATAAGATTCAGCCGGAGCCGGTTTAGGATTCCTCTTCGGCTCGCTGTGAAGACTGAGGGTCAGCTTGTTCCGGATCTTCGTCGGCTTCTGGCAACTGCTGGAAATCAGGAGTGCTCCAGTCAATCTTGGCAAGGGCGCGGAAATATACTTCATCGTTTATGAGTTCTGACGGGTCAATGTCAGGAGCGAAGGTATGCTTACGAACGGGTGGGATCAGATTTTCGGTGTCATAAACCGGCCGCTCCACCCGCGCATTCTCTAAGTCGTAACCCGGATGATATCTCATTAAGTCCGCTTCATCAGCAAGCTTACTGGCAAGAGGGCGCATATCTTTGGTTAAAGCGCGAAGATCTTCAGCAGAGAAGGCTGACCCGTCTTCTTTCATGCTGGGATAACCATTCATGGCCTCCGCCGGATCAAAATTGGGAACCCATGCCTTGGCCCGGGTTAATGCCATGAGAGAGCCAGCTCTTGCAGAAGATTTCTTCACTTCAACAAGTCGAGCAGGCAAGATAGATAATTTCTCCAGAGTACATTGGATGGTGGTCGGCGTCGGTTTATTGTGCGACATAGCACTGATGGCCCTCTGAGCACCAGAGTAGAGTTGTTCCACCAAGGTATAAGCAGCCTTCAGTTTCCTTCGTACATCATCTCCAAGATGAGGCACGCGCCTTCCTGTATTCAAGTGATAAGTTAAACTGGAGCAGTATAAGATTGCAAGGGTAAAAGCGTATGAAAACAAGTACTCACCGAAGATGGCAGACGTCATATCATCTATATGCTGCTTTAACCCGGATAACTCCTCCGTTACCGGGTTAAGAGCAGCCTCCGCGTCCTTGGCTCTTTTCTCTAAAGCAGCCCTCTGTACCTCCCAAGGGGACCGCTCCGCTTCAAAATCTTTTTTGAGCTTCTCCGGACTCGCTAAAGCAAGGGAAAGCTCCTCCTTGGATTTAGTTGAAGCAGTCTCTTGGAAGGCCAGGTTATTCCGGAGTTCAGTTGTCTCCGAAGCCCTCCGGTTCAAGTCAGCCTGCAGAAGATAGAAAATTTTAGAAGAATAGTTCAATCAAAAGTCTCTAGCACACAACAAGTTATGCGCTCGACACTTGGGGACTAATGTACAATTGAAGTGAAAGAAAGCAACTTTTTCAAACAAGTCCCAAAGCACATAACAAGTTATGTCCTTGGCACTTGGGGGCTAATGTAAGGTCATTCTCAAATAAAGAAGAAGTCTCGATTCACCCGCAATGGAGTAAACCGGCCCTTAGGGGCTACACATGCAAATCCAGTTATTCTTGTCCCGGTTGACCCTAAAGGCTGAAGCGACACTTGGGGGCTACAATGGCCTAAAGGTACAATTACAAGATACAAGCAGAAATGAAAGGCAAAGGAAAAGAAGTTACCTCATATTTTTCCATGATCATGTTTACTAAACCGGCCTCGTGGTCGCGACTGGTGAAGAGCCGTTTTAGATACCCAGAGTGGAGCTCCTGGGCACTGAGTTGGGCATAGCTAGACAAGTCAGTGCTCCACTTTCCCTTGTCTTTCTGGAGAACTTCCTCCTTGGCAGTGTGTCTGGCCAAGATGACAGGCTCCGCGGGAGCAGAAAAACTTATCCCGGTAATCTCGACATCTTCCGTCGAAGTAGCAGTTGGCCTGGGGGGATCATCAGTGATAGCGGGATCGGTGCGTACCACACTAACAGGAGCCGGACTAGCCCGGGGAGGACTAACCCGGACAGGGCTGGCCGGTTCAGCAGCAGTCTCCATATCATCACCCCCCCGGAGTAGCAAGATCGTCGTGGTCCATTGGGGAAGGATCATCGAGCGGAACTTCAACATTCTCTTCTAGAGGATTGGTAGCTTCGAGATCCTCTATTGATTCAGAAGCATTTCCGACTACCGGTTTATTCAACTTTGCCTTCTTGCTAGGCTTGGGCATATTGAGAAGATTAAAGCAATAATAAAAATCACAAGTCAAAAAGGAAAGATAAGCCGGACATGCTGGAAAATGACTTACCCAGGAACGGTCTTGAGCACCGGGACTTGGCTGGCAGTTGACTCGCCAGAAGAAGACATAGGAGTTTCCTGATAGTTTGGATCAGACGGTTTAAGAGTTTTGTGAATAAGACCTGCTTTTGGATGAAGAGTGGTTGGAGTAAGCAAAACCTTTGAGCAGTGTCTTCGAGCTGGCGTATGGGGTATTCCGGAGGATTCAACCACATGACCACTATGGCGTGTGGTCCAGCGAGCCTCATGCTGCTGCTTCTTCAAAAGAAAATTGGGATCCAATTGAGCATAAGGGTGAGAATATGGATACTTCCGGGCTACCCGGCGAATTTTGGGTGGCAACAGTTCTGAATCAGAAGAGAGAGAGATTACCTCGACTTCATCCGCTTTACTCCCTTCCGCCGGATCCTGGGAAAGGACATTGTTAATATAAATGTAGACAAAGGAAAGTTAAAAGGTATAAAGAACAAAACAGTACCTCAGAAGCCGGATCATCTTCGTCGGGGTTTGAACCGGAAGCAGCAACATGTTTCTTTTTCTGTTTCTTTATGGCCAAGCTTTTCTTGCGAGTTGGCTTCGCCGGTTTATCTTGAGCTTTCTTCTTCCAGAAGGGGTAATTAGCCTGTGTAAAGAAATCAGCATATACTGAAGACAAGTAATATGGACGGATTAAAATGGATGGAGGGGCAGAAGAATCTTACGGATGGAGGTTTGTTGTTCACGCGGAAAGGAGCTAAACCGGTTTCGGCTGCACTCCTCCAGAGGAATATTCAACATCTTTTTGGCAGACTCAGTAACTTCATTATCAGGAAGCACCATGTCTGTGTGACTCTGAGGGTCCTTCGGATTGCCGGTATACTCGCACATTAAACCGGAGCGCCGGCTTAACGGGAGGATGCTCCAGGAGAGCCAGCAGCGAACAAAGTCAACACCAGTTAACCCGTTGGCCACAAAGGCCCTGAGTTTGGAAAGTTGGGAGGCATATCTGGACCGGTCTTGGGCACTCGGACGTTGCGGGAAGGGATGATCCGCTGTAAGCCGATAAGAGCGGTAACCCGGTAGTGGATTCTCTCCTTCTAGTGAAGTGTCGATGCAGTAAAACCATGTCTGGTTCCAATCCTTGGGATGGCTATGAAGAGTGGCGTGAGGAAAACTGACATCATTCCTCTTCTGGATGCTCATACCGCCGGGTTCAGTATTGGGCCCGTCAGAGAATTCAGTCCGGCGATTCAGATGAAAGAAGTCCCGGAATAACTCCACGGATGGCTCCTCTTGCAGATAAGCTTTGAGAAGACTTGGAAATTACAGATATTTGATATGGAATTGGGACCTATGTCTTGTGGATGGAGTTGAAAATCGGCTAAAACGTCGGGGAAGAATTTTGAACCGGGAGGGCTAAAGCCCCGGGCCAGATGATCGAAAAAGACGATGATCTCTCCCTCTTTAGGCTTAGGAGGACACTCTTTCCCAGGGACCCGCCAATGCAGGACCTCCTTCGGACCCAAAACGTCAATTGAGGCCGCCTTCTCTAAATCTTCCTCGGTGATCCGGGACGGAACCCAGTTACAGGCAACAAACTGTTTCGCCGTGGAAGCCATCTTTTTCAAGGAGGGAATGCTGAAAAATACAATACAAGATCCGGTTTACGATCCACTAGACATAAATCGACATGTTCTATGAAGATATTAATCTAATTGACGATTTGAGCAAGGGACTAATGGTACCTACTAATCCGGACCAAGCATGAGTGAGACAGCTACCGATTTATGAAGCTTAGAAGTGGAAAGTTAAACGGCCAATTACAGGATGCAGGTCTAAGTCTAAACCGTCAGCACAAGCATATAAGGCGCAGATTATGATTGAACCGGTGACATAAGCAGATAAGTTGTAGATCTAAAGGGTGAGAAACAACTTTCACATGAGCAGTGGTAAAATATGGATCAACAGCACAGGAAAAGGTCAAATAATTCAAGTCATATTTGTTGAGGACAGCGAAGATATCTACAGATCCAATCTAAGCTAGCAGTATTGGAGGAAATAAGATTATAGAGGTGGAGCGGAGCCATGCGCAAGAGAGTTGACCTAAAAGTTTTACATCTACAGTTAAAGAACGGCCTATGGTGATGAACTGCGAAAAACAAGGGTTCGAGGGCGAGCTACAGAGAAACCCTAGAGCTAAGATCTATGGGGAAGAAGAAGTAATGTACCCAAGGAAGCAAAGGACGGCGACAAGTCTCTGGACACACTCAGGTTGATGCAGCGGCCGGGCTAGGTGACGACGACGAGCTCGAAGGACGGCGGCGGAGCTTAGGCGTTGGAGGATAGAGGAAGACGAAGCAGAGGGGATAAAGAGACGGCCCTCAGCCCTATTTATAGGCCGAAGAGATAAAACGATAGGCGCGGGAATCGAGGAGACAAAAAATTAGATATGGATTGAGCTGTCGCCTCGATCTTCGGAGCTTTAATAAATAAAGGTAACAAACATGTAGAGGCATTAAATGCACGGATGATGTCACGACGGTTTAAAGAGACCCAAGAAGATGACGTCATGCCGGTTTACCAAGCATACTGAAGCTATGGAAATGAAAAGGTGTACAAGACTTTGGATATTGACATGAACAGGTTCAAATTAATCTGGGGCCTAATGTCAGGGATATTACTACCAGGTATAAACCGGCCAGGAGGGTCCGGTTTAAGTTAACAAGATTGTATTACTAGATGCCCAGCTTAGTATGGAGTACGAGGTTACCCAGAAGGCTTAGAGCCCATACAATAGGGCCCATAACTTGTAAACCGTCATATTATGTAAACTTGGGATGTAAGGTAGAAAGAGTAGAAACCGAGGCGGACACGATTATGAGCCGGCCTCGGGACTCTGTAAACCGGGCCGGGCGTCACCTCTTATATAAAGGGATGACCCGACGACAGTTCAGGACAAGAAACAACAGCTCGAGACACAGGCAAAGCAGATTCGCTCCCTGGTCATCGAAGCCCAAGAAATACCACACCAAACTAGACGTAGGCTTTTACCTTCATCGAAGGGGCTGAACTAGTATAAAATCCCTGTGTCCCTCGTCCGCTTTAACCCCTTTAAGCTAACCCATAGCGATGGCCTCACGACTAAGTCCTTTTGCTAGGACATCTGCCGTGCTAAATCCACGACAACTGCGGCGTGAAGCTGTCGTCGTCGCAGAATAACAGGGGGTGTGGGTGAGTAGAGGGATGCCCTGGCCAACGGTGGGAGTAGTAGGGGGCGGTGAGGCCTTCGCGGCATCTGAGCCGGCCACGGGAGGCAGGAGCACGCGACACGACCGGCGCTGCTTTGGGCGGCTCGAGCAAGAAGACCAGAGGTTGAAGAAGCACTATGGTCATTGGATGGGCATCGTACGGTCACTGGAGCTAGAATCGTTCATATTGACTAAGTTTACAAAGCCCCCCATCCCCGTCAACTTAGTAGGCCCACAAGTCAGCCACCCACTATGGTGGGTCCCAACTAGCAGGGGGTATTCATTTTTTTGTGCGTAATAATGAGACACTTCCTTGCGTGCGAAGATATAGCTGGTGGGTCCGACCTGTCAGCGAGGGGAACATTTTTTTCGCGAAATACAGAAGCCCTTCCCACGTACAGTGCGTAATAAGGAGGAACTTTCCTTGCGTGCGACTATGGACCTCATGGGTCCCAGCCGTCAGGCTCTCCACGTACAGTCCTCTTCCGATGACTCTCGTATGTTGACCACGCCGCGCTGAGCGCACCGAGGCGGTGGACGACGGCGAGGCCCCAGACTGGAATGACCCGGAGGTGGGGAAGACGCGGCAATGGAGTCGTAGACGGAGAGGAGTGGGAAACTTGATTGGTTCGGGTGCGGGGTGGGCCTACACTCGACAGAGAATAACATGAGGTGCGGAGTGGAGGGATGGCCTCGCCGTTGGCGGGGTAGCGTTTCGTTGAGGAGCGCAAAACAATGCCGCTGGACGCCGAAGGCTAGAGTAGGCGGTCCCGGCAGCGCTGGGGGAAGAAGACGAGAGATTGAAGAAGAATGTCGGCCGTTGGATGTACATTCAACGCCACTTAGGCTTCGACCTACTGGCTCACATGTCAGCCAGTTCATTTTTTAGTCCATTTGGTGGGCTGGGTGGAACAATGATGTAGCATCTATGTAGCCCATTTATATATATGGTAGAATTTAAAGCGCATTTGCATTTTTCTCAAAATCCGCGGATTTACTAGGCTGGGTGAAAATATCATGTTGGGCTAGACGGAGAAATGTTATAAAAACATAAACACATGATTGCACGTCTATTACTGCATTGGTCAGTAAAATCTTTGCAAGCTTATGTACGCAATCACTAGGAGTTAACTTGCCAAGTTATATATAAACAATTATTATTATTATTTTATAAGAACTTTCAACTTACAAAATAAAATATCATTTAAATTTGATGAGTTAATAGTACGTGGGGTATTATTATTTTTAGGCTAGACGTGGGACAGTTCAGTTGGTTCTAGGGAAAAGTACCGGGAGAAAACTCAGTTTACATCGAAAAAGAAAGTGGGAGAAAATCCAGATATAGGATTAATGAAAACGAAAAATAGAACTGAGTTGTGCATCATCTTGAAAAAACAAACATAACTTGGGATGCTGATGTTATAGACAAGCTAGGTTGGGAGGCCCAGAGGCCGCTTGATACCTGTTGGATCCAAAAAATGTTGAAACATATCGTGGGCTGCCCATGTTAAACAACAAACCTAGGCCATGGACCTGGTGGGCCCGGGACTGTCAGCCTCTCGACGAACAGTTGTCTCCTGATTCCTCTTGTTTTGCTGAGCATGTTGGGAACGACAGACGGCGGCGCAGCGGCTAGAGCACCAAGGCGGAGGACGACATCGAGACCTCGGACCGAACGAACCGGAGCGGGGGAAGACGCAGGCGGAGGGGAGTACGAGGGTTGACTTGTTCGGGTGCAGGGTGGATTCAGAGGTACCTCCCATGCCCTCCTGGCCATTTAGGTTATGTAGGCTAGATTCAGAGCTGCCTCCCGCGTGTTCAAGTCCTTGGTATCGTTGTCTTCTTTCATGTTGGCGTATCAGGGGTCGATGATGGTCTCGGCGAGGTCAACCACGGAGTCCTTCTCCTGCCCGTTGATGATGATATTGTATTTCTTCTGGATGTCGACAAGCTTGTTGCACCAAATGGCCGAATCGTCGCGTTCTTCCTTCTCTCCACCGTAGCGAAGGTGCAGTCGGCGATGCCGATGAAACGGGCGAATGCTCCAGAACCTCTGATGGCCCTACAGAAGTGGTAGATGAGAACCTCACCCCACACACATACCTGGGCCACGACGCTCCGCTGGTCCCTGTTAGGAGACGAATGGATGGACACAAGGTCTAGTCATGCAACCTTGTGCTTTCTCGTCCTGTAGGTACTGCTTGAACTCGGCGAGGCAGAGCTTCACCGAGTCCGGATCGTTGGTGTACATCACATTCAACTTGGTGCAGCCATAGGACTGAACGACGAACTCAAAGGGGAACTCCTTGCTAAAGTCCATATCCAACAGGCTCACCCCTCGGATCGCCATTGGAGTCTCTTCAAGTGAACAAATGTGTAGGCGGCGACAACTGTTCGTTTTTCAGCTCTTGGGGAACTGGATTCAACAGCAAACTGAGTGTGTACAGGCGACAACAGTTACTACCCCTCCCTCGTCTGCTGCACGCCCGGCAGAAGATGCACCCTCGGCGCATTCAAACGCCTCCATTAAGAAAACTACTCCGGCCACACGTCGGTTCACGAGCGGGTTTGTATTGGTACTGTAATAACAGGAGTTAGTGGTCACTTTACTTAAATTTAATTAACTTTAATAGAAATTTACACTTAAAAGAAGCAATGCATTGGCTTGTTCTATCAGTGCCACAGGATCAACATGCACAACAATTAGAATTATTGTTCTCAGGACGCACACGATCAGCACATTTGTCGCACTTTCACAAAGATAATACTACCAAGTTTGAACTGTTTGTTATGGTTGTTGTCCTCTGCATCATTATGCCGTGTTTCCCAGCTTGCAAGATTCAGAACCAACAAATAAGATCCAAATAATAAGTACAACAAAGATGCCTACACATCTCATTGATTCCCATCTTGCAAGATTCAAAACCAACAAATAAGGTCCAAATAATAAGTACAACAAAGATGCCTACACATCTCATTGATTCCCAGCTTGCAAGATTCAGAACCAACAAATAAGATTCAAATAATAAGTACAACAAAGATGCCTACACATCTCATTGATTCCCAGATTGCAAGATTCAGAACCAACCCATTAGAGCCTTTAGATAAAGTGAATATCGGGATTAAATCCATCTTGTCTAGCCGTGTCATACAACCCAAGAACTTGGCGAATGCTCTTGACCATCACAACATCTATAATTGAGTATTCCTGTTTGCATAGATAAGAAAGAGCATGATTACTATAACAGTGGCACTAGTTGAAGCAAATTTTATTTCCAAAACGAGAAAAGATTGTGATAGAATAGCTTTAATTAAAAAATAGAACATTAGCATAGTATGACAAAGCACAATCATGTTGATAAAGGACAGTACTGACCGGTGTGAGGGGCCCTATGCTGCCATGACTCGATGTGGTGAACCTGCAAATCCACTCGGATGAGGCCAACCTGGAGATCCATGATTTACTTCATGCGCCTTTTTCTGCAGTTCACGTGAAATGAAGCAAAGATTGCATCATTGAGCTAGCAAGAAGTACTTGCTCTTGTGAGATGGTAGGTTCTTCTTTAGTAGTTACACAAAAATTGAGCAACATTAAGGTTGGTTGTCCTGCTCATGTAAGGTGCAACAATAATTTGCTTATCCTTTTGTGCAGTTCCACTAAAATAAAGTGCTATTGTGGTGACAGTGATCTTGCAAAGACTAATAAAATGTTGCACGAGATTACCAGCAGAATTTGATGGAGATTTTGGAAACTCCAATCATCATTTTGTGCAGTTCCTCTGAAATTGAGAGATGTTGCCGACGTGACATTTTAGTTGAACTGCACAAGACACTCATTCAAAAAAAAGTGTTTTGTGCAGTTCACCAAAAGGTCACAATAGCAACAAGGTGAAATGGATATCCCTTTTTGCACAAAAAGATAGAAAGTAAACAGTTGCTGGTCAATAAGAATATACGAAACATATACGAAATGAAAAGAAGAATCTTAATTATGTTCATGGCAATCACGCAAGGACAGTAGAAATTTTAAAACATCAGCAATGCTTCATGTTACCAGAAGCATTACGATCAACAATGAGATTCCTCAAATATGGGATTACTTTAATGGTGGCATTGCTTGTTTACCAGATACAGTAAATCAATAGCAGCTAAAGAGTTGGTTTAAGGGCATGGGACCGTGGGGACACCAGGACACTCAGCAACGTAAAGGAGAAACTTACTTATCATACCGGGGAAAATAGCAGGGGTGCCATTTGTAACACAGTTTAATTGCATCTTATCACTGGAGGCATTAGATTAACAATAACACTGGTTAGACATGTCCCTAAGGTAACAGTGTGATCGCTTCATTTTACATGCACCCTTACATTAATAACAACAAAAGGTTGGTGTAAGGACATGCGATAGTGGACGCATCAGCACAATGTACCTACAAGGAGGCATAAAGTGGTGATGCCGAGTTTGTTCATGCTATATGAGGGCAGCAAATCTAATCCTGGAGACCTTTTACTATGTGAGGGCAGCAAACCTAATCCTGGAGACCTTGTACCATGTGAGGGTAGCAAATCTAATCCTCGAGACCTTTTACTATGTGAGGGCAGCAAATCTAATCCTGGAGATCTTTTACTATGTGAGGGCGGCAAATCTAATCCCGAGACCTTTTACTATGTGAGGGCAGCAATTCTAATCCTGGAGACCTTTTACTATGTGAGGGCAACAAATCTAATCCTAGACATACTCCGTTGACTTGTCCACCAGCCGCCACTTTCTATCCCTTTTTCAACCAATAATAGATCTGTTCCTTATCTAGTTTGTACTACATTTTCCCATTATTTCCCTTTTCAACCAAGAGACCGGTTGGGTATCCGGTCTCTACTACTTTCACCATATTATTTCCTCTTTGAATCAAGTCCTAGATTCATGCTACAACTTTCCCCCCTTTCTTCATTGTTTGAACAAAGCCCTAGATTCGAATGCATGAAGTAGCTTTACCTCTAATAATACTAAAAATTTAGGTGGCTTTGCAAGAGCTGATGGGAGTAGAAAAAGATGCACATGCAGACACGTGGGGAGCTGGGGCAGTAGAGCAAGGCCGCTTTCGAAGAACTTATACCTGAGGGTCGTCGGGATGTCAGCGGCGGTAGGTCAGATTTGCGGACAATACGATAGGTCGCTCTATCTACATGCGGGACATCAAAGCATCCGGGCCCGCGTGCCATCCACCAAATCACAGCGAGGTGCCACAGTCGAAACTCACCGGTCACCCCGGTATGGCCGTCATGGCCCGTCATATCACAAAACCCACACCTTTACCAGCAGTGGTAAAGTGACCTCAAAGTTGGACTGGACGAAGCAACCTTCATTTCGCTGGAACGCTCGTTGAAAGCCCTTTATCCCCTTTCTTGAAGAAAACCTCACTCCAGGCTACTCCTACCATTTTTCTTCTATATAGACGAAGGAAAGGTGGGCGAATCAGTGATGCTGCTATATTTTCATTCCAAGAATATTCTTTTTGCGAAGCACCGACCGATTCTCACAGCCTATTCTTTTCCCGTTTTCATTGCGATTGTGGTTTCCTTTTGATTGCTTTTTGTTTGTCAGTTCATTGATGGATCCTGGAGCACTAGGCAAAGAGTTGCCGGCGGACAACCCACTGGAGACAGCGATCTCCAGGAAGCAAGCACCGACCAACGAGTTGACCATGTTGACGGGCCAACCCATAGAACTCCAAGAAACAAGCATTGGCCAAAGAGTTGACGATGTTGGTGGACGAACTCCTCAGAGAAAGTTGGAAGAACAGCAAGGGCCCCACCGTGCCTACCCCATACACTCTGATGGCCACCTATGCGAGGCTCAAGGCCGAGTTTGAGGAGATAGTCGCCGTTAAGAAGCAGTATTCCCCTGGCAAGGTGATGGCCCCCGGAGGGATGGGATCCCCCGGTGAGCTGCACAAGGTAAAAAATAATGGCTTATTACCAAAAGTTGTGGTTTTTGATTATTTGCAATGTGCTTGCTAATATGTTAGGGTTGTGCAGGTGCCGGTGGACGTCCTTCATGATTCCGATGTCGCGACCCGTCCTGTGGACAACGCCCCGGAGATCGATTCTGATGCCACTGTCCATCCCGTGGACATCACCCCACAGATCGATTCCGATGTCGCGGTCAGTCTTGTGGACATCGCCCCAGAGGTCGATTCCCATGCCGCTGTCCGTGCTGTGGTCATTGCCTGAGAGATCGATGACAAGAAATAGTTGGTCGCGCTAATCCTTCAGGGTAGTTTGCATTGCCCTGTGTTTAATTACCAGAACAATGCGTGTTATCAAACCATCATAGGACTAGTGCACTGTCTTGTGTGGGCGGTACTTGCTACTTTTGTTTGATAGTAAATCATGCGAACCCTCTCCGAGTTATGGAAACATATGTATCCTCACCAGCTTTTGATGTAATATATGGCATGCTTAGATGTAAGTTTGAACTGTTTATCATATCAGCATGGCTTATTTGAGGATTCTTGGTGTTAGTAGGCTAGCTACTGTGCGAGCTGTAGTACTTGCAAAACACTCACCGAAGAGAAATGTTGGGGCTGATGAGCTCATGGTACGCTTATACTGATCAGTCGTCGATCGACCAATAGCCCAAGCTCCTAAAATTGTAGGCTGAGCGATCGATCAGACAATAGTCTACACGGATACATTCAAGCCTCATTTGGTTCATAGGGTAGGAAAATCGTAGCAAAAGTATAGAGACGTACAACACAAAATCATAGCAGTACAGAGACGTCCCTCCGTTCCAAAATAGATGAGTCAACTTTGTACAACTAACATTGAAACGGAGGGAGTACAAATCCTAGGCGGGCTAGTTTGGCCTAGTGGGTTTTAGTGATATGACGTGGTACAGTGCCGTCCAGTCTTCGCGTGTGGTAGCAGTACTGCGGGTAGAGTAAGTTTTCATGAAGAAGCGGAATTCAACAAAGTCATGATGGTTCCTTTGTCCGACTAACTTTGTGCATGGTAGGTGGACCAGGATAATTTTGTGCATGGCAGGTGGACCAGGATGGTCGACGTCCCACATGTCGGTGAATGAAAGTATTATTTCCGATATAATGGACGAGCAACGAGTATTCATTGTTTATTTTTTAATGAAACCTATTCTCTCCACTGTTACGACGAAGGAGTGTGAAACACGGCAGCCCAGTGAACTTGACATGTGCACCACTCCCTCCTTCCTCATGTAATACTACCATAGTGTTGACTATAAGGTTACAACTTTTTCTCACTCTCTCTCTATCTATTTCCTGTCAAATGTTTTTTACCTTTCTTTTTTTAGACACAATTGTTTTTATGCCTTTTTTTTGGAATTAGTTTTTTATACCTACGAGCACGTGTAGAGATGGGCTCCTGCAGATCCCACTCCTTAACTTTGTCAATGCCTCTCTCTCCTCCACATAAGCGGGCTTGTCGAGAAGACAAGATATGATCTCTTAGCACAATATGTTTCACCATGTTTTTAGGAATAACTAGTTATTGAAGATAAGACTAAGAGATGATCCATTGTACACATGTTTTTTTGTCATCTCTAAATTACATGCAAGACTTATGATAATACTATCTTATCAGCCATTGTACATGCCCTTTATAGGCCAGAATTTTACTGGTACTACTTGCTATGAATGCGGGCAATTGGCCTCTGAGGGGGGAGCGCGCGCGGGGAGGTGGTGGGGTTGGGGAGGGGTTCTGGTGGGCCATGGCGGTAAGAAGCGGGCTTGGAAGTGGTGCGGACTCCCGCATGACCCACCTCACATTTTCACCACATATTTCTTGGAGTCCGTGCACGGCGGGCGGGCGATCTCTTCTCCCTCCCCCGTATCTCTCCTCTTAGCCGACGCCCGCCGAGTGATTAGATTTCGGCTATCGACGGTTTATTCAATTGCAGTCCCACATGTCAGTGAAAATGCAAGACAACGAGTGTCCCCTCTGGTGAGCGGCGTGCGAGCCGGACTGTTGGGGGTGCGACGTGAACGCAACGCGTACGAGTTGTAAGTGTGCCGCCTTTTCCTATTGAACTTGCAAAGCGTAACATTTTCGTGCAATCAATTGATAGAAATCCAGAACAAAATGACGAGGGCGGTGCTTTCCCGCGTCTTAGGCGGGCTAGTTTGAGTGATATGATGTGCTACAGTGCCGTCCACTTTCTCCATTTTTATGTAAGCAAGAGTCTACACTCTTACGTGGGAGGAGTGTGAAACACGGCAGATCTGATTTTGATCGAGGGATAACAGTTCCCTGTGAAATAATGGAGCACTGTTAGAGCATCTCCAATAGCATGTGTATATTTGGATGTCTATATATTCATATAGACAATGGACTAAAAAGATTATCTCATACACACATCCAATTTTCCATCAGAACGTCTATATACACGGACCATGACAGGTGGGCCGCCGCTGGGGAGAGGAAAGAATCATGACTGCATCTGAGTTTAGACCAACGCCTTCACATTGTCCAAGCGTGGACATTGTCGAGGTAGATTGAGAGGATGTGTATATTTGGACGACCATATAGACAAGCTGTTGGACGCCTGTTTTGGGCTCACATAATGGAAAATGAGTATAGACATCCATATAGACAAGCTATTGGAGATGCCCTTAGCGATTATAGCATGATAGTTAGGGCATCTCCAGCGCTGGCCCTCAAATTTACACCGGTCTATCTGAGGACACTGATGGATGCCATCCAATGCTGCCCGCATACCTTTCGACAACTATATGAACTAACCAGACGAAATTCGTGCAAACAAAGCAAATTTCAAATTGACCAGATGAAATTCATTACATTTTGAGAACTTTTCCTATAAACTGGACGAAATTCATTACATATTTCGCACAAACTGTACTAAAACCTACTGTAAACCTAATGT
This sequence comes from Secale cereale, assembly GCA_902687465.1. Classification (NCBI taxonomy): domain Eukaryota; kingdom Viridiplantae; phylum Streptophyta; class Magnoliopsida; order Poales; family Poaceae; genus Secale; species Secale cereale. Next base: position 144,974,844 of record LR738709.1, read on the forward strand.
AAATGATCACCGGACCCCGACCACCATGTCCGGCCCTGAACCAAAGAAAGCCGGCCATTGCCTTTGCCTCCTCCTTATCCGCATCAATAACCTCCTCCTACGGAGCACAAGGTTATGAAGATTTCCGCCTCCACGTCGCCGTCAAGCGGCTAATCGGCCGCCGATTTTTATCCCACCAAGCTTGGCGTCAACTGAGTGGAGGAGCAGTGGCAACCTACCGTGTACTACTCTTCCTTGCTGCCGGCTGCGCCCGCGCATGCGCGCCAGCTACGTGGTCGTGGCGGCAAAGGGCGGCCGGGGGCGGAGCCGGCGATCACCTTCGTCTGCTCCTGTGAGAGTACATCCAAGAGAGCTTTGGAGCGCGCCCGGAGCGGAGCCACCGATGTCCTTCGTCTGCTCCTGCGATAGTACGTCCAAAAGAGCTTTGGAGTGCTCGAAGGCCATGGTTGGAGTGGTGCCAATAGAAGGAAGGGATCGGAGGAGAATGAGTGTGGGTCTTTGGCTACGGCTGGGAGCTGGGACTCAAGTTAATATAGTGGGCGAATGGCAATGAGCCGCGGCTGATGGATGGACGGCTGGCACCGGAGTCGGTTCATCGGCAGCCGTGGTGTCATTAACACGGAGCAGTCGCTTGCACAGGGATGCCGCGCGGGTGGCGCTCTCTCGGCCGTCACGCTGCTGCAATGTCGGCGCCAGTGAGAGGTCGCGGCGGGCGTGAATGCGGACGCTGCTTCAGTGACTTAACCTCAGGTGCGTTGTCTCACTGACATGTGGGCCCAACGAGCATCAGGCCTGCATGTCAGTGACACACCAACTGCACCTGCTGTTAAGGCCGATGAATGAGGCATTGATGTTCTAGAGAGACGGTGATCTGTTCAGGCGGGAAGCACGCGCTAGCGATGGAAGGGGTTTCGGTAGGCCAGGGCGGTCAGACGCTGGCATGGTGGTAAAAATGTGAACTCATAGATGACGAGCCTTTGAAGCGTATGCGGCACGTATTGACAACCAGACATCCATGCAACCGCTCTTGTCGCCAGCTAGCATTCGACAACCACCATTAGGCACCACACAACCATACATAACTTATGAATAATGGAAAAATCGATCAGACACACACTCGTGTGTAGTGGCACTATGATCGGTTGCTCACGATAGTACATGGAGTACTCCGCATCATAGTACCCTCTCTAGCTAGGCTGTTTTATAGTTTTTCATTGTGATGGACAATATACATGAGCAAGGAACCGAGTCACGAGTATGACCGTTGGTGTTGAGCCAGGTGAATACATGCTCGGTGTTCGCGGAGGCCTCCAACAAACGTCTAAACAGTAATGTCACATAGGCATAATTTTGGTTTTTATTTCTTTCTCCACTGACAGGTAGGACCGCATAGATAGATAGATAAAGAACACGAGCTGATGAGGCGCATGCGGACTATTTGACTGGTCAACCAGACAAATACAGAGCTATACGCTGAGCCAGTGACCGTATAATCACCATATCTCGTATATAATGATCAAAGTGAGCTATCAAGACAAGTTCAATGACCGCCAATGCATTTTACTCGGTAATAAATGACCAGGATTGAAAGGGAATCCAAATTTCCTTCGTCTTCTGTCCTTGAGCTCTTGACAAACCAATGAACTTTATGGTTGTCCGGCCACTCCACCCCAGAGCTATCACCAAGCGTCGTTCATGCCACCGCGCCGCACACTAACCGGTAAGAAAGCAATGGCATCCCGCCGCACCGAGTTCCTCGCCGCCCACGACCGCACACAGAATGGTAGGCAAGCGGTGGCATCCCGCCGTGCCGAGTTCATCGCCGCTCGCGACCTCACACCTATGTGGGCGGAATTTGAAGCTGCCAAGGCCGAATGGGAGGTAGAGCAAGAGGCGGCCAAAGCCGCACAGAGGGAGCGGAAAAGTTAGAAAAATCTCAAGAAAAGAGAGGCCCACCGCCGCAAGAAAGAAGAGGACGCACGCACTGTTGCGGAGAGGTCGGCGGAGATCCAAGCACGATGGGGCGTCGCTGACAAAGCCGGGAAGGAGAACGACGACGTCTGGCCAGCATGTGAGAAGTAGTAGTACTAGTAGTTAGTGTGTGTGTCTGTGTCGCCCGTACATTTGTTTAATTAATTTCGAGCATGTAACAGTACTACTAGTTACTACTGTAGTTTTTAGAGCAAATTACCAGTACATTAGCCTAGAATCAATGGAAAAATTCCTATCCTATGCATCAAATGGCATCTCTTTCTCTATAGGAATTGAGATGCATGCCATCTCACTTCCTATGGTTTTCATATTCCTATAAAATTCCTATCCTATGAACCAAAGGAGGCCTCTGCTGGAGTAACTACTGTAGCTAGCAGTACTGCTGGTACAGTAGTTTTCTTCAAGAAGCGGAATTCAACGAAGTCATGATGGTTCCTTCATCCGAGCAACTTAACAGTGGGTAAGGTTGGGCCTGTGATTTGACGGCTCATTAGTAATTATTGCGGCACGATGACCGGGGTGACTCTCCCTTGGAGTTCTGTGGGCATGGCAAGTGGACCAGGATGGTTGACGTCCCACATCTTGGTGAGCGGAAGTATTCTTTCCGATATCGAGGAGCAAGGAAACCGCGTGGTATAGTATCACTTGTGATTTATATTTATTTTTTATTTCTAATGAATGCTAGCGTTTCAACACTTACGATGAAGGAGTGCCAAACACACGACACATGCTGGATGTCGCACATGTCAGCGAAAGGAGTGGGACATGAACAACGTGGTAGAGCGTCTCCACTTCTGGGTCGGAGACCACACATAGTAGTACTACTGTACTAGTGGTATGAATGATACAAAGTGCGACCCGGAGAGAAAGACACGTCTAGTTGGAAGGTCTCGGGGCATACACGTAAACAAATATAAAACCTAATATGTACCTCCAATTAATATAGTAGTAGTAGAGTACTTAGTCACGTACTCTATAACATCACCGGGCATTGCACGTACAACATTTAGTGGTAGTAAGAGACAAATGCCTATATGCCACGCATGCTCATACTATTTGTGCCTTTCTACTTCACTTACTGCGCTACGTTACACAGGTTCGCACATCCACTCCTGGGTACATGTCCGTCTCGTAGTTCCTGTCCCACGTGTTCTTCATATAGATGGAACGATCCTTGCATGACACGTGCACCTTGATGCTATATGTGTTGCGTGTTGGCAAAAGGATGAACAAAGCTCACGTAAAAAAATAGAGTGGAAGAACATAGATCCCCGACGACCGAGAAGGAGCAAGGAATCTCGGGGTGGAGCCTCTGCACTCATAATATTTTATATTATTCTGTGATATAAAATCAACCAATCATCTCCACAGTGGACTGGAAGAGTACGAAACACGTTAGCCCAGTGTAGTTACATCATACTAGTACATGGCTAACCCACGCTATCACCGTATTTCTTGGCTTCCGTGCGACATCTATCTCTAGTAATCCAGCAGCCCATATCGCTTCTCCCTCCTCGTCTCTCTCAAAGTGCGGAGGGCTGGCGTTTTGCCATCTATTGAGGTCGGTTAACTAATCACATGTTAGCGACATACCAAGAGCATTCTAAAAAAAATTCCTTTCACGTTCCGTTTTCAAAAAGAAAAAAAATCCTTTCACGTACGAATTTGACTGTATGCTTTGTGCAACTTGCATGTCCTATACTGCTCCTGTTTGGATACTCTAACTTAGCTAGAGGTTAGACTAACTCATGACTAACCCTGAACTAACTGTAGTCAAAGAGGTGTTTGGGTGACCGGGTTAGATTGACAATAAATGCACTTGATGGAGAGAGAGAAGTGATTTTTCAGTGGTCCCAATGAGAACTATCTCCAGCTAGCACCTCTTGGATGGGATAGTTTTTTTTGGTGGGTTTGGTGCAACTTGCTCCAATTTAAACCCTCATGCTTGGATACTTTAGGGCTATTTGAGCCCCAACTAGTTCAAACTAACTCTAACCCATGGATCCAAACAGAGACTATGGCCAGCCTTGACGCGGAGCAGTCGATGCACCGGGAAGCGGCGCACTCTCGGTAGTCGCACCACTTAGCCGGCGCCAGTGAGAGGTCGCCTCCGCTCTGGCCGGGCATTAATGTGGCACTGACGCTCCAGGGAGACGCTGACTGTTTCACGTGGGAAGCGCGCGTTGGCAAGGGAGTATAGGTTTTGAACCATTTGATGTGTTGTACTGGTAGTTTGCAAAACTACTCAATTATTGCACTCAGTTTCCTAAGAAATTGTGGTAGAAAACGTTACTCCACAGCCCGCTTCCCTTCTCCTTCCTCTTCCACGGCCCGCGCACATCCGTGGGAAGCGACCGGTCAACCCTTATAGAGGAGTGCTAGCACAAAAAGATGCATGCATGACCACTAAACTTTCCAGATTAAAGATCCGCTCCAGCGGGAATATGGCGTATGTTGTTACCTTCGGCCGGGCCATGGCTACCGGGCGACGGCGACCAGAGAAGAGGCGGCGGGAGGGGAATGAATGTACCTACTGTTTGGGTTCGCCATCCGGCTTAAATAAATGCGCAGCATCACGTGTACCCGCGGGTGCACAAATTGTAACATACGTGTCTGCTTAAGTGGGCGTCACGTAACTGGTGTGTGTGTGTGTGTGTGAGAGAGGGATTCTGAGAGACAGAGTGCGTGTGTGCGACTCTACTCTTCGGACATGCACTCAACCTTTTGCATCGGGATATATGTATAATGGTATTTACTTTAGCTAGTGATTTACGTGGCCATGTTAACGTGGTTGTGTAAAAAATATGTCACTTCCTGCTCGTGATTTGCGTTATATAATTACAAGCAAGATGCCCATGCATTGCACGGAACATGAATATGCATTTTTTTTACAAAATACATGTTATGATTTACCCATGCAGGAGTAATCCCATGTGTAAAAACTAATGATATTTCGAGAATTTTATCTTGAGAATGTCATCGAAAAAAATGAAAGATGAGAGATAAGGTGAGGAGGAGTGGAGCGTGGTGGTGACTGGTGGTCGGAATAGTAGGAGGCATGGGGATGGACGGCGCCGGCAGGCGGCAGCGGCCATCATGCTAGATTTTTCTGGAGACTTCCTTTTTTAAATTCTCAGCAATGAGGTGTGGGAGATAAGGATGTGAGAGAGGTGCGGCTATCTTTTATAAAATTATCGTAGTTTGCTTTCTATCCGTCAGATATAGACCAGACGGTCTATATTACAAGATGGCAGGCACATCATCATTGCCAACTCGGTTTTTTATAAGGGTACAGATGATAAGTTTGCTAACTACTAAAGTAAAGTGGAATTTGTCCATGTTATACAAGTAAATTAAGGTGATTGTTTATCATATGGGTAAGGGTGGATGAAGGGCGGTAGTAACAAATGCTCTGCCTAGAGCATGTGTGTGTGAGATGGAGTCTCAGTGTGTGTGTGTGGGGAGAGAGAGAGAGAGAGAGAGAGAGAGAGAGAGATGGAGTCTTAGTGTGTGTGTATGTGTGTGCGTGTGTGTGTGTGTGTGACGGAGTCTTACTGTGTGTGTGGGTGGGTGCGTGGGTGCATGTGTGCGTGTGTGTGTGTGGCTGTGTGTGTGTGTGTGGCTGTGTGTCACGGGGTCCTCGGTGGCGGATGTAATTTAAGTGTGCATGACTTCATCATAGAGAGGTGATGTGTATGGCAGAGGCCACCAACGATGGGGTGCAAGAGAGAAAATGCCCATAGAGAGGGAAGAGAAGGTGTGTGCACGTGATAGTAGTCGTCATCGAGAGAACGTGTTTGTTCGAGAGACACCGAGGAATACTACTATATATCGATGGTGCATGTAGGCGGGAATTAAACGAAGGGATGGTCTTATTGGTTTCGGGGATATAGGGGAAGAGTGAGAGGGGGCTAGCTACAAGGAGATTGTTAAGTGTGAGTGTGAGTTTTACCCATCCAGGCGGAAGTTATGTGCACACAAGAAGAGAATGATTAGATGTGGCGTTAGGGTTGAGGGTAATTAACTACGTATGGAGACATAGAGATCTTCAATGTGCATGTGTGAGAGGTATACATGTATACGTGGGATGTGTGTGTGTGTGTGTGTGTGTGCGTGTGCATGATCGAGATTATAGAAAGAAGACATAAGTCATAAGCTAAGATCAACGACATGGGAGAGATGGAACGGTATGACAATATGCATGCATGCAAGAATGCAGGGAAGAAGGCCCGACAATTGAGCATGTGTTTTTGTCTTTAAGAGATAGTGGCGTGCGCTGGAGCATGCATCTATGGCGAGCAGAGGGAGTGAGGCACAACGATTGTGCAAAAGAGATCAACCTATAAATAAAAGAAGGTTGATGGAGAAACAGATAAATAGAAAGATAAAGATGCTAGCTAGTGTGCGTTAGAGATAGGAGTCGAGTGGATCAGAAGGCTGAGTTATGGGTGTGGGTGTGAGAGAGATGAAGAAAGGGTGCATGTGACTCACATACAAACAAATATCGGAGAGAAATGAGATCCCGAGGGACGGAGTTTTGTGTCTGCGAGAGAGAAAGATATTTCAAAACGAGAGTGATAGCTAGAGAAACATATGAGGGAACGCAAGATATCTCTAGGGAGAGAGAGTGTGTGTGAGCGACATACAAGAGAACAATGGAGAAATATGAGACCCTGGGAGACAGAGTTTGTGTTTGTGTGAGAAAGAGATATTTAAGAGGAAGAGTCGTAGGTTCTCATACCTAAGGAGCGAAAGATATCTCTGTATGAGGGGTGTGCGAGTGGCACACAGGGGAATAGTAGAGAGAAATGAGACCCCGAAAGACAAAGTTTTGTGTTTGTGTGAGAGAAAGAGATTCCACCTGAAGAATCATAGTTAGAGACACATAGCAGGGAGTGAGATATAATTAGAGAGAGATAGAGTGATGAAGGTCGAGGGAGAGAGTACCGTCAGTGTGTTACGAAGATAAAAGATCATTGTCGACATACATGTAGCACAAGAGATACCCGAGAGACGATGAACACGTATAGGTTAGAGAGATAGTCCTATATAAGCATGAGTGATAGTTATATGAGATGAATATCTGGATTAAATGGGATTCAAATATTTAAACTGGAGATCACGACATCGATAATATCATAACGCAAATTGGTGTATCAAACATGCATATTCATTTGAATTTGGGGACACGTGTAATGTTATATAGTTTATAAATATTGGTGAGATTCTTTAATTAGAAATAATGCATGGTTTATATGTAATTAATGTCTAAACGGGATTACACTATATGTTGCGTGTGTGAAACACATTATACATGTTTGAGAAGTAAAAATACCCAGCATGAAACACACATTAATTGGAGACAGTTAGCCAGGAATGCATACATTGGATTTTAACATAAAGTGGTTTCAAATATTTGAAAATCCAAATTGATGGATACAACCTTATGAATCTGAGATCATGCCATTTGTAAACCATATTTATGTATAAAGGGTGTTGTGCTTTTGAAAGTATATATAAAAAATGATGTATATAGAATTTTATTCCAATCGAAAATGGATCCCCCCCGGAAAAAATAGAATACAAACGGGATTCGAATTGAGTTGGCACGGTAAACGTGCACTCTGCAAAATTTGAACGAAGTGGGGAAAGTCGCAGTAACCGTCCGAAACCAAAATCTGTGAGATGGAACTTACTACTGCCTATCCCTGCCACGCAAAGCCTATCTGCTCGATTTATATAGGTTTCGATAGGGGTAGGTTTGTAATTTCACTCAAACGTGACATAACCGCCTCTCACCCGGATTCATACACGGTGGGTGCCAAAACACAGTGTGTCCTCGACCGAAATCGACTCCCTCCCCGATTCATACACGGTGGGCGCCAAAAACAAACTCTCGTCGGCAAATATTCGGGGTATGCGAGATTACCATCCTATCCCCAACTGACTAATATTGCTGTGATGTAGAAAATTTGAAACGGCAGCTAAGTTTGCAAATTTCCTCGCATTTGAGACAAGCGCGCCCTGCAGACATGGTTCCCCCTTCCTCTCCACCTCCATTTCCCCATTCGTACTCTGTAGGCGCCAAAACACCCTCTCCACCCCAGCCTCCTCCGTCCGCCACCCCATCCACCGCCGTCCTCCTCCACCATGCCGGAGCTGATACCCCGACGCCGCCGTCCATTACAAGAGACCGACCTCTCTTATCCACGGCTTCGGATCGGGATCCTTGCATCCCATCCTCTCACTTCATCCCCGCCGTCGTCCACCTTGCCAGCGCTGCTCCTACGACCGTCTCGTCCCCCGCGCCCTGCCGCCACTGTCTACCCTTGTAGATCTGCTTCCACGCCACCGACATCCATCGCTACCGCGGCACCATCAAATTCTCAGCAGATGCATACACGGCGCCGCACCAGAGGCGATACTCTTTCGTATCTGCTCAACTTATTTATCGTAGCAAGAAAATAGATCGCCACTGCTTTACTCTGATTTCTTGTCCATCACTTTCTTGCTAGTTGAGAGCAAACATTGGTTGCGAAGTTTCCTTTGTCCGGTTTGCACCTTCAGATCCGCCATGGCACGCTCAACACTATACTCCCAATGCTTATGATTTTCTTCTTTTATATTCCACACTAGTTAAATCATAGTAGACTAAATTTCAAAATTGGGTCAGTCGATTTTTTAGAGCTCCCCGGAGTTTGCCGGTGCGAATGAATGGGCTCGGGTGGTGTCGTGGTTTTGTCACGGCAGATGTCCTAGCAAAAGGACTTAGTCGTGAGGCCATCGCTACGGGTTAGCTTAAAGGGGTTAAAGCGGACAAGGACACAAGGGCTTATACTAGTTCGGCCCCTTCGATGAAGGTAAAAGCCTACGTCTAGTTTGGTGTGGTATTGCTAGGGTTTCGATGACCAGGGAGCGAATACGCTTGCCTGTGTCTCAAGTTGTCGTCCTCCTTGAACAGTCGCCGGGTCATCCCTCTATATACACAAGGTGACGCCCGGTCCGGTTTACAGAGTCCCGAGGCCGGCTCATAAACATGTCCAGCTCGGTCTCTATCTTTCCTATCTTACATCACAAGTTATACACCGTATGGCGGTTTACAAATCATGGGCCCTAACACCTCTTGGGCTTTAAGTTTTCTGGAATGAAGCGTCATGCTCCCTGCTCCGCTGGGCTTCAGTAAAGTAATCTTGATAGGCATAAACCGGCCTCTCCTGGGTAGTTTATACCCAGTAGTAATATCCCTGACATTAGGCCCCAAATTGATTTGAACCTGTTCATGTCAATCTTCAACGTCTTGTAAGGATTTCACCTTTCGTAGCTTCAAATGCTACATAAACCGCCGTGACGTCATCTTCCTGGATCACATTAAACCGTCGTGACGTCATCTTCCCATTTAATACTTGTACCTGTCTTTATTTTTTACTCATTAAAAGCTCCGAAGACCGAGGCGACAATATCGGCCCATATCCACTTTTCTGGCTCCTTGATTCCCGCGCCTGCTGTTTCATTTTTCGGCTTATAAATAGGGCAGAGGGGCATCTCCATTCCCCCCCTTGCTCCTTTGCCTCTTCTTATTCCTTGCGCCCGCTTGTGCTCAAGCTCCGCCGCCGCCGTCGATCCCTGCATCTTCATCGAGCTTGGCCGCTGCATCAACCTGGTTGGATCAGAAATCACCGGCGCGCCTCCTTGCTCATCGGCTCCAGTAAGTTCTTTCCTCCTCCCTTACATAGATCTCATTAGGATTTTCATGAGCTCACTGGTAGGCGCTTATTCTTCGCTGTTCTTCGTCACGCTTCAATAACTAGGACAAATTTAATCCTCCCGCTTCACAGCTGTAGTAATAACTCCGCTTCTTTAGTGTGCCTTTATTCTTCCCAAAGTACTAGTTTTAATCTGCGTTTGTTAGAACCATTGCTGCCTCCGTTGAATACAGATCATAAATATTTCCGAATTTCTGACATGATGTAGATCCGTAATCTCATCACTGTTTTTACGAAACCTATTTTTCCATAACTTCATATCTGCATCTGTCGTACTCTCATCGGCGGTTTAGCTTTTAGAAAGGACTATAAACCGGTAGATACAATTAGGCCCCTGCTTAAACCGCCGTTTGTAAATACCTTCAAACACTTCCGGTTTAACTTTGCAAAAATCATAAACCGGCCATTCACTATATTGTCAGCTTTTTCGTTTGAAATGGCAAAGCAAGCCAAGCAGTTCACTTCCTTCAATTGGGTCCAGTCCCGGGTTACTGAGGAAGAGTTGCAGAACCGGGCTGAGATTGGCGCTTTAGGCCCAAAGAACGTCCTTCACTGGAGAGTCCCTAGACCGGAGTGTCCTCCAGAACCCAAGGATGGAGAATTCATTGTTTTTCTTGATAATTTAGCCCGGGGATTTAGTCCTCCCGGGTCAAAGTTCTTTCGCGATGTGCTAGCTGATTTTCAACTTCATCCTCAAGATATAGGGCCCAATTCTATGTCCAACATCTGCAATTTCCAAGTCTTTTGTGAAGCTTATCTGCAAGAAGAACTGTCAGTTGAATTATTCAGGGATTTCTTCCATTTAAACCGTCGCACGAAGTTTTCTGACGGTCCAAACACTGAACTCGGCGGAATGTCTATTCAGAAGAGAAAAGACGTTAGTTTTCCTCACGCCAATCACCATAGCCATCCTAAAGAGTGGAATCAGACTTGGTTTTATTGTCTCGATACTTCTCCGGAAGATGAGAATCCTCTGCTGGGTTATCGCTTCCACCGGCTTTCGGAGAACCACCCCTTTCCTCAACGGCTAAGTGCTCAAGAATGAGCCAAATATGCTCCTCAGCTCTCAAAGCTTAGAACCTTTACTGCAAATGGGTTAACATGGGTTGATTTCGTTCGTTGTTGGATTTCCTGGAGTATTCTCCCGCTGAGCCGGCGCTCCGGTTTAATGTGCGAATATACCGGAAACCCCAAAGATCCTCTGCGCCATACAGAAGATGTGCTAGCAGAGAATGAGATCAACGAGGTTGTTAAGAAGCTGCTGAATGAGCCAGTAGAAACTTGCAGTCAAACCGGACTGGCTCCCTTCTGTGAGCTCAATAAGCCGCCATCGGTAAATTTTTCTCTTGTATTGTTTTGCTCTATTTCAATCCATCTTTAGTACTCTTCTTTAATGTCTTCATAATCTTCAACAGGTTAATGACCCATTCTGGAAAAAGAAAGTCCAGGATAAACCGGCGAAGGTGCCTCGCCAGAAAACCAAGGCCGTTAAGAGAACCGTCAGGAAGAAAACTACTGGCGTATCTGAATCCAATCCGGAGGATGATGAACCGGCCTCAGAGGTATTACTTGACTCTATTGGCTCTCTTTTCTTGCATTTTATTAACAATGACTATACTCAGGGACACGCTGAAGGCAGCAAGGCAGGTGATGTCGAGGTAATTACCCTTTCTTCCGGTTCAGAACCTCCGCCGACACAAAAAATTTGTCGAGCAAGACGGAAAGTACAGTTTTCTCACCCTTTCGCTTACTTGGATCCAAACTTTCTTTTGAAGAAACATCAACATGAAGCTCGCCGCACTATGCGGCACAGTGGCCATGCCATTGAGTCCACCGGTTTACCATATACCCCAGCCCGGAAACGTCGATCAGAGGTCTTACAAACTCCAGATGCTCTTTATCCCAAAGCGGGTCATATTCGTCAGCCTCTTAATCCGTCTAATTCCAATTATCAAGATACTCCTCGTTCGTCATCTGGCGAATCAACAGCCACGCAGATTCCTCCTCTTAAGACTGTTCATGGGTAAGTTTTTCTTTTTGTTGTTTTAACCTTTTTTTCTTTCACTCTTGTGACTATCGTCACTCTTATCTTTTTGCTATAAGCCCAAGCCTAGTAAGAAGGCTAAACTGAATAAACCGGCAGGTGATGACGAGATTCTTGAACCGGCAAAGGATCCTGAACCTGCTGAAGCAAATGTTAATACTTTGCATGATGATCCTCCTCCCATGGATCATGAAGTTTTTGTTGATCAAGGAAGTGCCCCAATGGATCATAACACTAATCCGGCCAGTCCTGTCCGGGCCAGCAATACTCCAGCTAGCCCTGCTAAACCTGCTACCGCTTCAACCGAGGAAGTTCAAATCACTGGATTCGGTTACACTGCTCCTAGTGAACCTGTTGCCTTATCCAAACATACTGCGAAGGATGAGACTTTTGGAAAGGACAAAGGCAAAAGGAGTGCTGACCTGTCCAACTATACTCAACTTAGTGCTCAAGAGCTCCATTCCGGTTATCTGAACCGGCTGTTCACTAGCCGTGATCATGAAGCCGGTTTGGTAAATATGATGAAGGAACGCTATGAGGTAAACTTTTGCTTAACTTCCCTTAACTTTATTCCTGCTCAAGTCTTGTAGCTTGCCTTTACTCCATCATAGCCCCCAAGGGCTGGTTTACTCCTTTAGGATGAACCGGGACTTCAGAATATCCATTATATAGTTGTTTCACATGCGTAGTCCCAAAGGGCCGGTTTACCTTGTCAAGATGAACCGGGACTTTAGTTTGTAGTCTTTGCTGAACAATGTCGCATTAGCCCCCAAGTGCCGAATTTATAAATTGTTATATGCTTGGCTCTTTATTGAAAAATGTCTGATAACTGCAAATACGCATTAGCACCCAAGTGCCAAGTGTATAACTTGTTATGTGCTTGGGACTTTAAATATGCTTCATCAATGTATAATATGCTCTTCTCTTGACAGGCTTATTTAAACCAGAAAGATTCTCAATTGGCCGAGCTCCAAGATACTTTGAAGTTTCAACAAACCGCCAATTCCAAAGTCAAAGATGAGTTAACCCTTGCTTTAGCAAACATGGAAAAGCTGAAGAAGGACTTCCAAAAGGAACGGTCGGATTGGGATGCTGAAATAGCCACCTTGGAAAAAGGGCAACTGATGTAGAGGATGCTCTCAATCCTGTGACAGAAGAACTATCTGGTTTAAAGCAGCAGATAAGCGCCATGGCAACTGCTATCTTTGGTAAGTGTTCTTAACATAATTCTGAAGATGATAGTTGTGCACTTTCTGGTTTAACTCACACTCTTTTGATGTAGGAAAACGTATTGCTCATCTCGGCACTGATATGCGGAAGAAGTTGAAGGCTGCATACACTCTCATAGAGCAGTTGTATTCTGGTGCTCAAAGGATTGTCTATACTGCTTCCCATAATAAACCGGCTCCCACAACGATCAAAGGCACTTTGGAGAAGCTATCAATTCTACTTGCCCGTCTTGGAGAGCTGAAGAAATCATCTGCAAGGGCAGGTGCCTTGATGGCATTAACTCGAGCGAAAGCTTGGGTGCCTGACCTTGATCCGGCAGATGTGATGAATGGCTATCCCAGTATGAAGGAGGATGGATCAGCATTCACATACAACGATTTACGCGCTTTAACAAGAGAAATGCGGCCGTTGGTCAGCAAACTATCTGATGAGGCTGATCTGTCCCATTATCATCCGGGTTATAATGCTGAAAACTTGCGGGTCGACCCTCCGGTCTACGAGGTGGAAGATCTCATCCCGTCCGTCCGTAAGCATACTTATGCCCCTGACATTGAACCGTCCGAACTCGTAAGTGATGAGGCTGTTTTCAAAGCGCTGACAAAGATCAACTGGTCAACCCCTGACTTCCAACCGCTGGATGAGGACGACGAGGAGACGGAGCAGGATGATCCACAACCTTCAAGTCGAGCTGATGCAGATTCATAAACCGGTGTCGGTTTAGCTATTATGTCATAGTACTTTAAGCAAAGAACAGATCATTTTGGGCTGCCAATCGCCTTATAATAGGGTAGTTAAAACACTTTGGTCATGTCCTCACGCATACCATTGCTCCATCTCGCAACCTCATAATTTCTCTGCTTATGATGTTTTTAATAGTTTACTTGGCCTGTTTCTGCATAAGACAAAGTTGAAAGTGTCCTGGCGGTTTATCGCCGGACGGGTCATAATGCCCAAAAACATGGTCTAGGTTTATAACCTGAACTATACGTAAAATATGATACATATATCATACCTGTGATAAATTTTGGCGCTATTGACTTTAATCAATAATCGGTAGTAAATGGAATGATCCAAGTTGTAAGTATTGATGACTCCTTGATCATCCGCGGTTCATGATGGAACCATACCGGGTTATGATAAACACCGGTTTAACTATAGATAGCACTGGTGATTTATAATCAAACCAGACCAGGTTCTATAGACACTGGTTTATTGTAGTGGCAACTTATAGTCATCCACTCCTCGAATCAACGGACTTGGATAAAAACGAATGACTTTAAAGATTTAGAAACTTTAGCAAAATCAAAGAAACATTGTCAAAATAAAATCCTATAGTCGAGGCTTTTTACGAGCTGCCAGGCTCCAAATTCGAGGCTTTTCATGGGCTGCCAGGCCACTAAATTAACCATTTCACAAAGCCTATTAAGATGGACCTCAATCCTTAACCAATCGTCAATTCAACATTGCCAAGTTCAGGGTCTGTAAGAAGATTGACTTGTGAAACGTTCGACGGGTCATACCAGGTTTACCTGGGCGGAGTGACTTACTTAATACAGGTAGGCTAATCCGGGGTTTTAGGTGTATACACCAGGCTTCCAAGTTGTGGCTTGATAGCCTACTATAAGGGTTGTCAACTCGTTGACGCTATGAGTCAGGAGCCCCCAGGTAGCATTGTGAGTTATGCTCGTCGGGTGCTTATGTTTGAGTTGTGCTATGCATCGAACTCTCTTTTGCTCCTCATCATCATGTGGGCTCTGATAGACATATTACCGAAGCAACCAGAGCTATGCTCTTATGATGGTCTTGGTTTAATAGCCAGTTTAAGAGGGCCATAGGAACTCCTTTGCAGATAGAAGCCCCCATGTGACAAACTCTTTGAACAAAGCAGCAGATACCCCGCTTTAACGGGGATGCTGGTTTATTATATTGATCATAAAATATACATTGCAATTTTTATGTACATAAAGCGGAGCCTATGGCTCAGGTGTAGTAAGGCCGAAGAAGAGCGATGTTCCACGGCCGTCGGGTCTCCTCCTCCGCAGTACGTGAGTCCTTGTGTTCTCGAACGTCGACGAGGTAGTATGATCCGTTGTATAGATTCTTACTGACCACAAAGGGTCCTTCCCAAAGTGGGGATAGCTTGTGTATATCTGTCTGGTCTTGGATAAGCCAGAGCACTAGATCACCTTCTTGAAACGTTCTGGTTTTAACCCAGCGACTATGGTATCGACGCAGGTCTTGTTGATAAATCGCCGATCGAGCTATTACCATGTCACGCTCCTCGTCCAGCCGGTCTAACGCGTCCTGCCATGCTTTCTCATTACCAGCTTCCATGTAAGCCGCCACTCTTGGCGAATCATGACGGATATCATTAGGGAGGACCGCTTCAGCTCCATATACCATGAAGAAAGGCGTGTAACCCGTAGACCTGTTAGGTGTGGTGTTGATGCTCCATAACACAGAGGGTAATTTCTCCACCCAATAACCCGGCGTCCTTTGCAAAGGGACCGTAAGCCGGGGTTTGATGCCTCTCAAGATCTCATGATTGGCTCTCTTAGCTTGACCATTGGATTGGGGGTGAGCCACTGAAGATACATCAAGACGGATGTGTTCTCATTGACAGAACTCCTCCATAGCCCCCTTGGATAGATTGGTACCATTATCAGTTATAATGCTGTGTGGAAAGCCAAACCGGAAAATCACCTTCTTGATGAATTGAACCGTCGTTGCCGCATCACACTTGCTGATCGGTTCCGCCTCAACTCACTTGGTAAACTTATCCACCACCACCAGAAGGTGGGTCTTCTTATCTGGAGCTCTCTTAAAGGGCCCGACCATGTCTAGCCCCCAAGTCGCAAACGGCCAAGTAATTGGAATCATCCTCAATTCTTGAGCCGGTATATGAGCACGCCGTGAGAATTTCTGGCAAGCATCACATTTTCTGACCAAGTCCTCTACATCAGCATGGGCCGTCAGCCAGTAGAACCCATGACGAAAAGCTTTAGCCACCAACGATTTTGAACCGGCATGATGACCACAATCTCCTTCATGGATCTCTCTAAAAATATCGCGACCTTTGTCTGGCGACACACATCGTTGAAACGCCCCAGATACGCTGCAATGATGCAGTTCTCCATTGACAATAGTCGTTGATTTGGACTGCCGGACTATCTGTGTAGCCAAGACTTCATCTTCTGGTAGCTCACCTCGGTTCATGTACACCAGATACGGGACCGTCCAATCCGGAATAGCATGAAGCACCGCCACCAATTGAGCCTCCGGATCCGGAATAGCCAAGTCCTCTTCTGAAGGTAATTTCACCGACGGATTATGCAATACGTCCAGGAAGACATTGGGTGGAACCGGTTTACGTTGAGAACCCAGCCGGCTTAATGCGTCGGCCACTTCATTCTTTCGCCGGTCCACATGGTCCACCTGATAACCCTTGAAGTGTCCAACAACAACGTCCACCTCTCGACGATACACTGCCATGAGTGGATCCTTGGAATCCCATGTACCAGATACCTGTTGCGCCACCAAGTCTGAATCGCTGAAACATTTAACCCGGCTTAAATTCATCTCTTTAGCCATTCGTAGACCATGGAGGAGAGCTTCATACTCAGCTGCATTGTTAGTACAAGGGAACATTAAACGGAGGACATAACAGAACTTATCACCTCGTGGGGAAGTTAATACGACTCCAGCGCCCGAGCCCTCCAATTGCCTGGATCCATCGAAGTGAATAGTCCATTACGTATGATCCGACTTTTCCTCTGGTGCTTGTAACTCCGTCCAATCATTGATGAAGTCCACCAATGCTTGGGATTTGATTGCAGTATGAGGCACATACTTCAACCCGTGAGGACTAAGTTCAATGGCCCACTTTGCAACCCGACCCGTCGCTTCTCTGTTCTGGATTATATCGCCTAGAGGGGCTGAACGGACCACGGTGATTGGATGGACCTGAAAATACTGCTTCAGCTTCCGGTTTGCCATGAAGACTCCGTATACCAATTTCTACCAATGCGGATATCTCTGCTTCGACTCAATAAGTACCTCGCTGATGTAGTAAACCGACCGTTGAACCGGATATTCCTTTCCTGCCTCCTTGCGTTCTACCACAATGGCAACACTTACTGCTCGAGCATTAGCAGCCACGTATAACAATAGCGGCTCATTATCAACTGGTGCAGCAAGGATAGGCGGCTCTGCCAACTGTTTCTTCAAGTCCTCGAACGCAGCATCAGCAGCATCACTCCAGACAAAGTGGTCTGTCTTTTTCATCATCTGATAAAGCGGGATGGCCTTCTCTCGTAAACGGCTGATAAACCGGCTAAGTGCGCAATTCGGCCTGCCAAACGTTGGACATCGTTGATGCACGCCGGTTTAGCCAAGGATGTAATCGCCTTGATCTTCTGCGGATTAGCCTCAATTCCTCTGTTAGACACCAGGAAACCTAAGAGCTTGCCTGCTGGTACACCAAAAACACACTTGGCCGGATTAAGCATCATCTTGTAAATCCGAAGATTATCAAAGGTTTCCTTCAGGTCAGCTACCAATGTTTCTTCCTTCCTGGATTTTACCACAATGTCATCCACATAAGCATGAACGTTCCGCCCAATCAGCGTATGGGTCTAATCAGGCCTAGCACTGCACACAACATTGATAGGTCGCATGGGCACTCTTGAGCCTGAAAGGCATAGATACATAGCAGAAGGCTACAAAGGGAGTGAAGGCCGTCTTCTCCTCGTCCTTAACTGCCATCTTGATATGATGATAACCGGAATATGCATCCAAAAAACTTAAACGCTCACAACCCGCCGTAGCATCGATGATTTGATCAATATGGGGAAGGGCAAAGGGATCAGCTGGGCTAGCCTTGTTCAGATCTGTGTAGTCAACACACATTCGCCAAGTGACGTTCTTTTTAAGCACCAGCACCGGATTAGCCAACCACTCCGGATGAAAAACCTCAATTATAAAGCCTGCTGCCAAGAGCCTGGCCACTTCTTCACCAATAGCCTTGCGTCTTTATTCATTGAACCGGCGGAGAAACTGTTTGACCGGTTTAAACTTGGGATCAATATTAAGAGTGTGCTCAGTGAGTTGCCTCGGTACACCTGGCATGTCAGAAGGTTTCCATGAAAAGATGTCTCGATTCTCACGGATGAACTCGATGAGCTCGCTTTCCTACTTCGGATCCAGGTTAGCACTGATAGTAAACTGCTTGGATGAATCGCCAGGGACAAAGTCAACCTGCTTCGTCGCATCAGCTGATTTGAACTTCAAAGCTGGGTCGTGCTCCGTGGTTGGATTTTTCAACGGAGACATGTCTGCCGGACCAACATTATCTTTATAAAATTTCAACTCCTCGGTTGCACAAACCGCCTCAGCATAAGCTGCATAACCTTCCTCACACTCCAAAGCAATCTTACGGCTCCCATGGACCGTAATAGTTCCCTTGTGACCCGGCATCTTGAGCTGCAGATAAACATAACAAAGCCTCGCCATGAACTTAGCATAAACCGGCCGCCCGAACAGGGCGTGATACGGGCTCTTGATCTTTACCACTTCAAAGGTCAAAGTTTCAGACCTCGAATCATGCTCATCTCCAAAGGTGACCTCCAAGTCTATCTTACCGACCGGATATGCCAATTTACCAGGCACCACGCCGTGAAAAACGGTGTTGGACTGTCGGAATTTTTTGTCTGTTAAACCCATGTGACGAAAAGTCTCGTAATACAGAATGTTGATGCTGCTTCCTCCATCCATGAGTACCTTGGTGAACTTATAGCCCCCGACCTAAGGTGCCACAACCAAAGCAAGCTGACCCAGATTATCAACCCGGGGCGGATGATCCTCTCGACTCCACATAATGGGATGTTTCGACCAGCGTAAATAACGTGGCACCGCCGGTTCAACGGAAAGTACTACCCTCTTGTAAACTTTCTGATCACGTTTACATAGGCTTGTGGTGAAGACGTGATACTGCCCACTACTCAACTGCTTTGGATTACTCTGATATCCTGACTGCTGCTGTTGCTGTTGATTGCCCTGATTGTTATAACCACCCTGGCCGTGCTGCTGGTTATGCTGATTATGCCCATTCTGTTTGCTGTGATTGTTATGGTTACCTTGGAACCCTGAACCAGAGCCACCACCTTGATAACCCGGCCCGTGGAAACCAGGGCCTGAACCGCCGGACGATCCATGATCATACTAGGACCGGTTTATAAATTCCTTCATAATAAAGCAGTCCTTCCAGAGGTGCGTGGCTGGCTTTTCCTGCGTACCGTGCCTGGGGCAAGGTATATTCATCTGGCGTTCTAGATTAATGTTCGGTCTTCCACCCCGTGGGGGTGGTCTGCCCTTGCGGCGCTGACCATCCTCTTGGGAATTAGTGTTAGCCACAAAATCTGAATTGCTATCCTCTTTACGCTTACCATTATGTCCTCGACTCGTCGTGCTAGGCTGCGGCGCCTTACCATTCTTCTTTGCCTTCCCTGACTTCTCATCATCAGATTCTGGATATTTGGCACTATCTGAATCTGCATATTTCACTAAAGCGCCCATGAGCGTTTCCATGTCATCACAACTACGTTTGAGCCGTCCTAACTTTAGCTTCAGGGGCTCGAACCGACAATTGCCTTCCAACATTATAACTGTTGTGTCCGGGTTGATGCGGTTGGAAGAATGTAGGATCTTCGATACTCGTCGCACCCAATGGCTCGCTGATTCGTACTCTCCTTGAACACAGGCAGCTAAATCGACGATAGACATCGGATGCTTGCATGTGTCCTTGAAGTTATTGATAAACCGGCGGCGTAACTCGGCCCATGATCCGATGGAGTTGGGCAGTAAGCTTTTTAGCCAAGTACGAGCTGTGCCCTCCAACATCATATTGAAGTACTTAGCACACGCCGCATCGTCTACGTCCAGCATCTCCATTGCCATCTCGTAGCTTTCAACCCATGTCTAAGGGGATAAATCCGTAGTATAATTGGGCACCTTGCGCGCTCCTTTAAAGTCCTTGGGCAGTCGTACGTTGCGTAAAGCGGGGGTGAGACAGGGCACTCCTAAGGAGCTGGACGTAACCCCTGGTTCAACTATGGTAGATGGACGAACCGGCGTCGGCTGACGTGCCTCGTGCTGTGCTGCTAACTCAGCCTCTCGGCGCTGCCTACCCTGATCCACCACATCTTGAGCGTTTGCACCTCCTCCCGCCGGGTTATCCCTCCGTGGCGGATTACGATTCCGCGCGCTGCTCGACACGGCTGGTTCCTCCAGGTGCCTGCTATAACTCCGGCTTGGGTGAGGGGTGGAGTGAATCCTCTCGCGGCTATGAGAATATGCTTGCTGCTGAGTTAAAGCCGTCTCCAGAAAATCCCTGGCTCGCCGTGCCTCTACTGCTATAGGGGATTCTCCTTCAACGGGAAGGGCGACCAGTCGTGACGCGACGGCAACTATGTTATCCAATGGGTTGGAGTAGTGACCAGGAGGGGTAGGTACATGCTGCGACGGAACGACCTGGCGGGTTGGCTCTGCGGCCTGTGGCTGGACTGATGCTCCTGTGCCAGGCGCTCCTCCCTGGTTTACCCCCGGCTAGTTACTGGTGCCTGCTCCTGGCATACTGAAAAGGTTACTCGCCTCGTAAACCGGCGGCAGGCGGGATTGTTGCCTTCTCCTCATTACATCGCGTGAAGCAGTCTGATCCAACATGAGCCGGTAAGCCTGAGCATCTAGCTCGGCCTGCCTCGCAATCATCCTGGTATTCTCAGTAGCCAGGTCCAATTTTGCCTGATCTATCTGACTCTTTAGCTGAGCAACTTCTGCATCATGTTGTTCCTTCTCGGCCTGGCCGACCTCTGCAGTTAACAACGTTGTCAAAGTGTCAACTATGGTGGATAATACCCGAACCGGTGATTGAACCGGGCCACCAGCCCTAGTTCTGCTGTCGCCAGGTCTGATGTTAACGTCGTCGCAGTCGAACTCTGTTGCACAGGTTGCGATCCGGCCATGAAGACTTCAACCCGGTTTGGCGGATCCCGGGGGCCCGGAATACTGTCACCATCGGAACGGCCCCCAGACCGGCCATCATGTAGCAAGTATAAAGATTTTGTTTCTCCGGTGGATGACTCATCCCCGGAATAAACAGCGATCTCGCCACCGGAGTCCGATCCATCTTTAGTCTGCGCTCCGTGAACCGCTCCGACGTAGACGTGCTTCACGGCGGGCCAAATCCGGGCAGGTCTCTCACGCTGAGCCGACTCGACGATGTTGGGGAAGATGTCCGGCTCAGGGCCTGGTTCGCCGATTTTGCCGATGAAGACGTGGATGCCGCCAAAGGGGACCCGGTACCCATATTCGATTGAATCGGCCTTAGAGCCCCAGCCTGCATCATCGATGTAGATCTTGCCACGATGACACTTAGTCATCCGGCCCACTGCATAGTGTAATGCCCAGGATGGGATTATACCTCCTACGTGTCGAGGCACGACTTAAAGGTATAAGCCCATTCTAGAATGATCTCAAGTTTGGTATCTTTGCACGACTCATGTAAAAATAGGGATGAAATTGCAAAAGGATAGTTGGCTTACACTCGCCACGTCACACAATACATTAAATAAGCAACTCATCATCCAAATAACATCACAACCCGTCTACGGGCGAAGATCCAAATGAGAGATACCAAATACATAAAGGCACAGGTCCGAATCGCCCCTAGTAGAAACACTACTGATCATCGGGATAGTGCACATAGTATCGACTATGCTCTTCATCGTACTCCCAGTATAGATCCGTGCCGTCACCTGAGTAGTCCACCATAGTACCTGCATCTGGTGTTGTGTAGAATCTGTGAGCCATGGAGGACTCAGCAATCCCGTTCCCGGGTAGCACAACTATCTAAGCCTTGGGTGTGGAATAAGGCTGAAGAAAGATAAAAGGTTGCAGCTGCACTAGCACTAGCTTACGTGTTTAGAGCGAGAAGAGAAGTGCCACGAGCGTCAAAGTAATCACGAAGTGATCCTATCTAAGCACGTCAACCATAACCCCACCATGTTCACTTCCCGAACCCCATTAGGAAAATGACCGTCACGGTACTCACGCTGATAGTGTGTTCTGAACATGGTGTCAAGTTTTCTACAATCGGATATTAACAAATTCCCATCTGCCACATAACCGCGGGCACGGCTTTCAAAAGTTCAAAACCCTGCAGGGGTGTCCCAACTTAGTCAATTACAAGCTCACGATCCGCGGAGTCGTAACTCCAAGGTGGGAAGGCCCGAGTATTCTCGGAATCCCGTGCTCAAGATATTCCGACATAGGTAAAACTAATCCAGCAAGACCTCCCGGCGTGCCGACACCCTGACAGTAGCCGTGCGTATCTAGTCTCAGGCCACGACCGGATGAGCACAGCGTACAGTGACCAAAACCCAAGTTGCCAAGGGGGGTACCGCACACGACTCTAGTTTGGACCAACACTCAAATCGAGCACTGGCACAGGGGGGTTGATTAATTAATCCTCGGGTTAATTACTCCCTAGGCAAGTTTTAGTTGTTAGGCAAATGGTGTACCAATGTCGGGCCTCGCTGGAAGAGTTTTAGCGCTAAGCGGGTTATCGAGGGGGTCCCATAACCCCAACCGTGTTAGGAACGCATAATCAAGGAACATAACACCGGTTTATATGGTTCCTAGGGCGGCATGAGAGGAACAAATCACCAAGCAAGAGGCTTAGCCTTCCACCCATTGCCAAGTATATAGATGATTTAGTTAAGAGTTTATATAGTGTGATATCCCAACAAAAACTTCAACATGAAGCAAGAATCTTCAAATCTTCTCCTGCAACTAGCAATGCTATAAGAGGGGCTGAGCGAAGCTTACGTAGCCAAACAACGGTTTTCTAGGTTGGGTGGTTAGACAGATTTATGGTTACAATAGGAGGCTGACAAACAAACATGGGCATCGAGGCAATAAGCTAAAGAGCGAGACTTCTAGCAATAGGCAAAGATAGTAATGATATCTGGGTCAGGTCATCTTCCATGTCGAGTCGTCGATGGGATCGTAAGACGGATCCTCGTACTCAACCTCAGTAGTAACCTCGTTCTCGTGCTCGGTCTCGGCTTTCGGCTCTACTCGACACAAGAACACAACGAGGCACGAAATCTAAACAAGGTGCAATGCACATCCAACATGATGCACGTATGATGCATGACAAGTCTATATATGATGCAATACATGGAAAGGTAGGAAGCACAGAGAAACAACACAAGAACATGACAATATGCTCAAGCAAGTATGATGCAAGACAAGTCTATATATGATGCAATACATGGCAAGGTAGGAAGCACAGAGAAACAACACAAGCCAACAAGTTTAAATGAGCCGGAAACTACATATAACAAATCCGGTAAGTCCTCATATGCATAGTTTGAAATTAGTCCAGATCTGAACAAACCTTAAGTTAAAGTTGTTAAACAGCAAGTTAACATGCACCATGATGATCTACACGAAATTCTAGTCAAGTTTCATATAAAGTTTGTTTAAATCGGAGCTACGGTCTAGAAGATATGAGAAAAACAAGACAAGCATGAAAACGGTGCAAGATGCACCCAAACATCAAGCAAACTGACTCCAAACAAGTAAACAAGATTATATTATGATTCTACATGCAAAATCACACAAGTTTTATATAAGGCACGCTCAAAACGGAGCAACGGGCTAAAAGATACGAGCATCACAAGATACAAGGCAAAGCTGAAATTAACAGCCACATAGCAACTTTGGAGCAAGAATTATATACTCTACAACACTCAAACATGGTGACAAGAAGCATGGAAATTAAGTAGACATAACCTACACCAAAGAACTCCATAGGAGGCATGGATCAATAGTAACAAGCTACAACATTTTGGACATGACATTAAAAACCTAACAGTTATATTTTATAGCAATTTGGGAGCAAAATTAAATAAGCTACAGCAAACCATATGAGCAAGTGAGGGCATGGATGGATAGACAACAACATGTACAACAAGGAAAGATCAATGGCCACCCCAAAACTAACATGGATTTGCCTAGGGCATGAAGCAAACCTAGCATCAGGATATGGCAGATTCCAGACTTAGTAGAATTTTCACTAAGTGTTAAAACAGTAACATTGGCATGGCATGTTTGCAAGCATGTTTAAGTCACCTCAAGGTATATCATGGAAAATGGTTTGCACCACAGCAAGGTCCACATGATGAAGATTCTAAAACATATTAACATGTGACATGGGGACAAACGCATCAATAGCAACGAGCACTTCAAATCAGCATCTCATAACATGTTACAAAACTTAACAGCCACATGCACTTTTTCAACCAAGTTTAACATGGCAATATGAACCCTAACATGCATGATACAACAACCATCATGTAGAGCATTTCACAAGGAACATTTTGACATCTCATTTGCTTCATTTGGATAAACATGCACCAAGTTATCACATCTCAAACATGGCATGAAAATAACAAGTAGCAGCAGTTTATATCAAGTAGCACTCTTGTCACGAAGATTAACACATCTAGTTGATCTCAAACAAGCATGGAACAAAGGAACAAATTGTAGAGCACATCACCATGATCATTTTGATATATCATATGCACAAAACGGACCTACGAGCATAAAGTTACGGGCATGCAAAGGAGGCAACAAAATAAGCAAAAACTGGGACTTGGTGGAAAATCACCTCCGCGAAAAGTCAACGCGGGACGGGATGGACCCGGGACGGAGGAATCCAGGCGTTTGGATCGGGGACGGGTGGATCTCGTCCCGATCTGGAGGTTCGACGGAGAAGTTGCCGGAGTTGGGGAAGAAGAAGACCGGAGCGGCGAGGAGATGGCCGGAGGCGGCCGGAGACGGGCGGCGCTGCGGTTGGAGGGCGCGCGGCGGCGGCGGTCAGAGGCGCCGGCGGTGCGCATTGAAGAAGGGCGGCGATGGCGGAGCTTCGAAGGAGGCGGCGGCAAGCTTCGAAGGAGGCGGCGGCGCGCTTCGAAGGAGGCGGCGGCGTGCTTCGAAGGAGGCGGCGGTGCGCTTCGAAGGAGGTGGCGGCGTGCTTCGAAGGAGGCGGCAGCGAGGTCCGGCGATGGCGGCGGCGAGGTCCGGCGGAAGTCCGGCGGTGGTCCGGCGAGGCTCCGGCGGCCGGCGGGTGAGGTGGTGGCGGTGGAGATGGGGTGAGGTGGCGCGGCCAATGAGAGGTCGCCACGTGGCGGCGGGGATAACGTGGCGGCCTCTGGTTGGTTGGAGTGATGTGGCCGCGGGTCGGACGTGTCCGGCGGCTGCGCAGACGTGTCCGGCGCGCGGAGCGGGAGGAAAATTAGGGTTGCACCAGGATTTCGGGGATGTGGACTAATTTATAGATTCTGGGAGCTAGGAAACTCCAAATGAGGAGAGGTTTTCGGCCACACGGTCACAATTCGACGACCCAGATGATGGGAGTGGTTGTGCTGGGTTTGTGGGCTGTTGTGGAGGGGGTCTTGGGCCTCAAAGAAGAGGTTCTTTTAGCGCACTAGGTTAACCGTTGGAGTACCAAACGAACTCCAAACGCGACGAAACTTGACAGGCGGCCTACACGTACCAAAACAACATCGCACGACAAGTCTCACGTCATTCCGGAAATGTTACAGGGCCACACACGAAAGAAGGACTCGGGGGTGCCACGGGCACATGTGTGAGCGTCGGAACTCGAAACAGACAACGGGAAGAAACGAGTGGGACCGGATGCAAGTGACAACACAAATGCAATGCAATGCACATGACAACATGACATGAATGAAAGGCACACACGCACATGACAAAACGAAGAAACCCGAAATGAAAGAAGAGCCCGGAAAGGAATTGATGAAGTCAAAGTTTATATATTGCCATATTGGGAAAGTGTTACATCTGGGGCATTACAAACTCTCCTCTACTACGAAAAGATCTTGTCCCGAGATCTAGGACTGGAAGAAGGAAGGGTACTCGGAACGAAGGTGATCTTCTCGTTCCCACGTAGCTTCTTGGTCGGTATGGTGTGACCACTTAACTTTGAAGAACTTGATTGACTTGTTGCGGGTCTTGCGCTCGGTTTCTTCAAGAATAGCAACGGGGTGCTCATGGTAAGACAAGTCTTGTTGAAGATCAATCTCCTCGAACGAAATGGTGCGTTCAGGTGTCTTGAAGCACTTGCGGAGTTGTGACACGTGAAACACATCATGAACATTTGCAAAGTTGGAGGGGAGCTCAAGTTGGTAGGCTAGATCGCCTCTTTTGCCAAGGATCTTGAAAGGGCTGACGTATCTCGGAGCAAGCTTTCCTTTGAGACCGAATCTTTGGGTTCCTTTCATAGGAGAAACACGGAGATAGACATGATCCCCAATGTTGAAGGCCAAATCACGATGCTTGCCGTCATAGTAGCTCTTCTGACGCGACTGAGCGGCCTTGAGATTCTCATGTATGACTTTGCACATTTCTTCGACTTCTGAGATCAAGTCATTGCCAAGAAGTTGACGTTCACCAGTCTTGGACCAGTTGAGAGGAGTACGACACTTTCTGCCATAGAGGATTTCAAACGGAGCTTTGCCGGCACTTGCTTGGAAACTGTTGTTGTAAGAGAACTCGGCAAACGAAAGGAAATCTTCCCACTTCATGCCAAAAGAGATGACACAAGCTCTGAGCATGTCGTCGAGGATCCGGTTCACTCTTTCGACTTGACCACTAGTCTGAGGGTGAAACGCAGTGCTGAAACGGATCTTAGTGCCCATGGCTGACTGAAAGGAGTCCCAGAACTTGGATGTGAACAAACTTCCACGGTCTGAGGAGATAACTTGAGGAATGCCATGTAACGACACAATTCTGGAAGTGTACAACTCTGCCAGCTGAGCTGCATTGATGGATTCTTTGACTGGAAGAAAGTGAGCTACTTTGGTTAGCTTGTCAATCACAACAAAGATAGAATCATTCCCCTTCTTGGACTTGGGAAACCCAGTGACGAAATCCATTTCAATGTGGTCGAATTTCCACTCGGGAATAGGAAGAGGTTGGAGGAGACCGGCTGGATGTTGATGCTCCGCCTTTACTCTTCTGCAGACATCACATTCATTCACGAATTGGGCAATCTCCCTTTTCATGCGAGTCCACCAGTAAGATTGCTTGAGGTCTTGGTACATCTTGGAACTTCCAGGATGAATTGAGAGGAGGCAGTCATGTGCTTCGTTCAATATGAGCTTTATGAGATCACCCTTGGGAACCACACGTCTGTCCTCAAAGAACAAGGTGTCCTTCTCATCAACGCGATAGCACTTGTATTTGGGAGTACCCTTTGCAATACCATGTTTCACTTTCTGCACCATAGCATCACTGAGTTGGGCCTCACAGATATGATCTTCCAAGGTAGGAGCAACTTGAACATTTGCAAGAAAGCCTTGCGGAACAACTTGGAGGTTGAGCTTCCTGAATGCTTCACAAAGCTCAGGCTGAAATGGCTTGATAAGGAGACTGTTGCAATATGCCTTTTTGCTCAAGGCATTTGCAACGACATTGGCCTTGCCAGGTGTGTATTCGATGCTTGGATCATACTCTTGGATCATTTCAACCCAACGAGTCTGGCGAAGGTTTAGGTTCGGCTGTGTGAAGATGTACTTCAAGCTCTTGTGATCGGTGAAGATGTCGACTTTTTTGCCCAACAGAAGGTGTCTCCATGTGATCAAAGCATGTACCACTGCTGCTAGCTCTAGATCATGTGTGGGGTAGTTCTTCTCATTTGGCTTCAATTGACGAGAAGTGTATGCCACAATTTTCTTGTCTTGCATTAGCACACCACCAAGTCCTTGAAGAGAAGCATCACAGAATACTTCATAGGGCTTGGACTCATCTGGAGGAGTAAGAACCAGAGCAGAGATGAGCTTTTCTTTGAGAGTTTTAAATGCCACATCACAATCCGGAGACCAGTTGTACTTGACATTCTTCTGCAGCAAGTTGGAGAGAGGCTTGGCAATCTTGGAGAAGTTCTCAACGAACCTTCTGCAATAGCTAGCAAGACCAAGGAAGCTTCGGAGTTGCTTGACGTTCTGAGGGGGTTCCTAGTTGACAATCGCTTCAACTTTCTCGGGGTTGACCGCAATACCGTCAGTAGAGATGATATGGCCCAGATACAAGACCTTATCGAGCCAGAATTCGCACTTGGAGAACTTGGCATAGAATTTATGTTCATGGAGTCTGTCTAGAACCAGACGGAGGTGCTTTTCATGATCCTCTTCATTCTTGGAGAATACCAAGATGTCATCCAGATAAACAAGCACAAATTTGTTGGTGTAGGGGTTTAATATGTAGTGCATCATTCTCGAGAAGGTGGGTGGAGCATTTGCGAGGCCAAAAGACATGACTGTGTATTCATAGGAGCCGTAGCTTGTTCTAAATGCAGTCTTGTGAATATCTTCTTCTCGGATACGAATCTGGTGATAACCCATCCGGAGATCGAGATTTGAGAACACTTTTGCTCCTTTAAGCTGCTCGAACAATTCATTGATGTTAGGGAGCGGATACTTGTTCTTTATTGTCTTCTTGTTCAATGGCCGGTAATCAACGCAAAGGCGCTCCGTGCCATCCTTCTTCTTGACAGATAAGACACCGCAGCCCCAAGGAGAAGTGCTAGGCCTGATTAGACCCATACGCTCTTGCTCATCGAGTTGTTTCTTCAACTCCTTCAACTCTTCAGGGGAAAGCTTGTACGGACGCCGGCATGCTGGCTTAGACCCATACGCTGGTGCAGCAAGGATAGGCGGCTCTGCCAACTGTTTCTTCAAGTCCTCGAACGCAGCATCAGCAGCATCACTCCAGACAAAGTGGTCTGTCTTTTTCATCATCTGATAAAGCGGGATGGCCTTCTCTCGTAAACGGCTGATAAACCGGCTAAGTGCGCAATTCGGCCTGCCAAACGTTGGACATCGTTGATGCACGCCGGTTTAGCCAAGGATGTAATCGCCTTGATCTTCTCCGGATTAGCCTCAATTCCTCTCTTAGACACCAGGAAACCTAAGAGCTTGCCTGCTGGTACACCAAAAACACACTTTGCCGGATTAAGCATCATCTTGTAAATCCGAAGATTATCAAAGGTTTCCTTCAGGTCAGCTACCAATGTTTCTTCCTTCCTGGATTTTACCACAATGTCGTCCACATAAGCATGAACGTTCCGCCCAATCAGTCCATGAAGAAAATTCTGCACACAACATTGATAGGTCGCATGGGCACTCTTGAGCCTGAAAGGCATAGATACATAGCAGAAGGCTACAAAGGGAGTGAAGGCCGTCTTCTCCTCGTCCTTAACTGCCATCTTGATATGATGATAACCGGAATATGCATCCAAAAAACTTAAACGCTCACAACCCGCCGTAGCATCGATGATTTGATCAATATGGGGAAGGGCAAAGGGATCAGCTGGGCTAGCCTTGTTCAGATCTGTGTAGTCAACACACATTCGCCAAGTGACGTTCTTTTTAAGCACCAGCACCGGATTAGCCAACCACTCCGGATGAAAAACCTCAATTATAAAGCCTGCTGCCAAGAGCCTGGCCACTTCTTCACCAATAGCCTTGCGTCTTTATTCATTGAACCGGCGGAGAAACTGTTTGACCGGTTTAAACATGGGATCAATATTAAGAGTGTGCTCAGTGAGTTGCCTCGGTACACCTGGCATGTCAGAAGGTTTCCATGAAAAGATGTCTCGATTCTCACGGATGAACTCGATGAGCTCGCTTTCCTACTTCGGATCCAGGTTAGCACTGATAGTAAACTACTTGGATGAATCGCCAGGGACAAAGTCAACCTGCTTCGTCGCATCAGCTGATTTGAACTTCAAAGCTGGGTCGTGCTCCGTGGTTGGATTTTTCAACGGAGACATGTCTGCCGGACCAACATTATCTTTATAAAATTTCAACTCCTCGGTTGCACAAACCGCCTCAGCATAAGCTGCATAACCTTCCTCACACTCCAAAGCAATCTTACGGCTCCCATGGACCGTAATAGTTCCCTTGTGACCCGGCATCTTGAGCTGCAGATAAACATAACAAAGCCTCGCCATGAACTTAGCATAAACCGGCCGCCCGAACAGGGCGTGATACGGGCTCTTGATCTTTACCACTTCAAAGGTCAAAGTTTCAGACCTCGAATCATGCTCATCTCCAAAGGTGACCTCCAAGTCTATCTTACCGACCGGATATGCCAATTTACCAGGCACCACGCCGTGAAAAACGGTGTTGGACTGCCGGAATTTTTTGTCTGTTAAACCCATGTGACGAAAAGTCTCGTAATACAGAATGTTGATGCTGCTTCCTCCATCCGTGAGTACCTTGGTGAACTTATAGCCCCCGACCTGAGGTGCCACAACCAAAGCAAACTGACCCAGATTATCAACCCGGGGCGGATGATCCTCTCGACTCCACATAATGGGATGTTTCGACCAGCGTAAATAACGTGGCACCGCCGGTTCAACAGAAAGTACTACCCTCTTGTAAACTTTCTGATCACGTTTACATAGGCTTGTGGTGAAGACGTGATACTGCCCACTACTCAACTACTTCGGATTACTCTGATATCCTGACTGCTGCTGTTGCTGTTGATTGCCCTGATTGTTATAACCACCCTGGCCGTGCTGCTGGTTATGCTGATTATGCCCATTCTGTTTGCTGTGATTGTTATGGTTACCTTGGAACCCTGAACCGGAGCCACCACCTTGATAACCCGGCCCGTGGAAACCAGGGCCTGAACCGCCGGACGATCCATGATCATACTAGGACCGGTTTATAAATTCCTTCATAATAAAGCAGTCCTTCCAGAGGTGCGTGGCTGGCTTTTCATGCGTACCGTGCCTGGGGCAAGGTATATTCATCTGGCGTTCTAGATTAATGTTCGGTCTTCCACCCCGTGGGGGTGGTCTGCCCTTGCGGCGCTGACCATCCTCTTGGGAATTAGTGTTAGCCACAAAATCTGAACTGCTATCCTCTTTACGCTTACCATTATGTCCTCGACTCGTCGTGCTAGGCTGCGGCGCCTTACCATTCTTCTTTGCCTTCCCTGACTTCTCATCATCAGATTCTGGATATTTGGCACTATCTGAATCTGCATATTTCACTAAAGCGCCCATGAGCGTTTCCATGTCATCACAACTACGTTTGAGCCGTCCTAACTTTAGCTTCAGGGGCTCGAACCGACAATTGCCTTCCAACATTATAACTGTTGTGTCCAGGTTGATGCGGTTGGAAGAATGTAGGATCTTCGATACTCGTCGCACCCAATGGCTCGCTGATTCGTACTCTCCTTGAACACAGGCAGCTAAATCGACGATAGACATCGGATGCTTGCATGTGTCCTTGAAGTTATTGATAAACCGGCGGCGTAACTCGGCCCATGATCCGATGGAGTTGGGCAGTAAGCTTTTTAGCCAAGTACGAGCTGTGCCCTCCAACATCATATTGAAGTACTTAGCACACGCCGCATCGTCTACGTCCAGCATCTCCATTGCCACCTCGTAGCTTTCAACCCATGTCTAAGGGGATAAATCCGTAGTATAATTGGGCACCTTGCGCGCTCCTTTAAAGTCCTTGGGCAGTCGTACGTTGCGTAAAGCGGGGGTGAGACAGGGCACTCCTAAGGAGCTGGACGTAACCCCTGGTTCAACTGTGGTAGATGGACGAACCGGCGTCGGCTGACGTGCCTCGTGCTGTGCTGCTAACTCAGCCTCTCGGCGCTGCCTGCCCTGATCCACCACATCTTGAGCGTTTGCACCTCCTCCCGCCGGGTTATCCCTCCGTGGCGGATTACGATTCCGCGCGCTGCTCGACACGGTTGGTTCCTCCAGGTGCCTGCTATAACTCCGGCTTGGGTGAGGGGTGGAGTGAATCCTCTCGCGGCTATGAGAATATGCTTGCTGCTGAGTTAAAGCCGTCTCCAGAAAATCCCTGGCTCGCCGTGCCTCTACTGCTATAGGGGATTCTCCTTCAACGGGAAGGGCGACCAGTCGTGACGCGACGGCAACTATGTTATCCAATGGGTTGGAGTAGTGACCAGGAGGGGTAGGTACATGCTGCGACGGAACGACCTGGCGGGTTGGCTCTGCGGCCTGTGGCTGGACTGATGCTCCTGTGCCAGGCGCTCCTCCCTGGTTTACCCCCGGCTAGTTACTGGTGCCTGCTCCTGGCGTACTGAAAAGGTTACTCGCCTCGTAAACCGGCGGCAGGCGGGATTGTTGCCTTCTCCTCATTACATCGCGTGAAGCAGTCTGATCCAACATGAGCCGGTAAGCCTGAGCATCTAGCTCGGCCTGCCTCGCAATCATCCTGGTATTCTCAGTAGCCAGGTCCAATTTTGCCTGATCTATCTGACTCTTTAGCTGAGCAACTTCTGCATCATGTTGTTCCTTCTCGGCCTGGCCGACCTCTGCAGTTAACAACGTTGTCAAAGTGTCAACTAAGGTGGATAATACCCGAACCGGTGATTGAACCGGGCCACCAGTCCTAGTTCTGCTGTCGCCAGGTCTGATGTTAACGTCGTCGCAGTCGAACTCTGTTGCACAGGTTGCGATCCGGCCATGAAGACTTCAACCCGGTTTGGCGGATCCCGGGGGCCCGGAATACTGTCACCATCGGAACGGCCCCCAGACCGGCCATCATGTAGCAAGTATAAAGATTTTGTTTCTCCGGTGGATGACTCATCCCCGGAATAAACAGCGATCTCGCCACCGGAGTCCGATCCATCTTTAGTCTGTGCTCCGTGACCGCTCCGACGTAGACGTGCTTCACGGCGGGCCAAATCCAGGCAGGTCTCGCACGCTGAGCCGACTCGACGATGTTGGGGAAGATGTCCGGCTCAAGGCCTGGTTCGCCGATTTTGCCGATGAAGACGTGGATGCCGCCAAAGGGGACCCGGTACCCATATTCGATTGAATCGGCCTTAGAGCCCCAGCCTGCATCATCGATGTAGATCTTGCCACGATGACACTTAGTCATCCGGCCCACTGCATAGTGTAATGCCCAGGATGGGATTATACCTCCTACGTGTCGAGGCACGACTTAAAGGTATAAGCCCATTCTAGAATGATCTCAAGTTTGGTATCTTTGCACGACTCATGTAAAAATAGGGATGAAATTGCAAAAGGATAGTTGGCTTACACTCGCCACGTCACACAATACATTAAATAAGCAACTCATCATCCAAATAACATCACAACCCGTCTACGGGCGAAGATCCAAATGAGAGATACCAAATACATAAAGGCACAGGTCCGAATCGCCCCTAGTAGAAACACTACTGATCATCGGGATAGTGCACATAGTATCGACTATGCTCTTCATCGTACTCCCAGTATAGATCCGTGCCGTCACCTGAGTAGTCCACCATAGTACCTGCATCTGGTGTTGTGTAGAATCTATGAGCCATGGAGGACTCAGCAATCCCGTTCCCGGGTAGCACAACTATCTAAGCCTTGGGTGTGGAATAAGGCTGAAGAAAGATAAAAGGTTGCAGCTGCACTAGCACTAGCTTACGTGTTTAGAGCGAGAAGAGAAGTGCCACGAGCGTCAAAGTAATCACGAAGTGATCCTATCTAAGCACGTCAACCATAACCCCACCATGTTCACTTCCCGAACCCCATTCGGAAAATGACCGTCACGGTACTCACGCTGATAGTGTGTTCTGAACATGGTGTCAAGTTTTCTACAATCGGATATTAACAAATTCCCATCTGCCACATAACCGCGGGCACGGCTTTCAAAAGTTCAAAACCCTGCAGGGGTGTCCCAACTTAGTCGATTACAAGCTCACGATCCTTGGAGTCGTAACTCCAAGGTGGGAAGGCCCGAGTATTCTCGGAATCCCGTGCTCAAGATATTCCGACATAGGTAAAACTAATCCAGCAAGACCTCCCGGCGTGCCGACACCCTGACAGTAGCCGCGCGTATCTAGTCTCAGGCCACGACCGGATGAGCACAGCGTACAGTGACCAAAACCCAAGTTGCCAAGGGGGGTACCGCACACGACTCTAGTTTGGACCAACACTCAAATCGAGCACTGGCACAGGGGGGTTGATTAATTAATCCTCGGGTTAATTACTCCCTAGGCAAGTTTTAGTTGTTAGGCAAATGGTGTACCAATGTCGGGCCTCGCTGGAAGAGTTTTAGCGCTAAGCGGGTTATCGAGGGGGTCCCATAACCCCAACCGTGTTAGGAACGCATAATCAAGGAACATAACACCGGTTTATATGGTTCCTAGGGCGGCATGAGAGGAACAAATCACCAAGCAAGAGGCTTAGCCTTCCACCCATTGCCAAGTATATAGATGATTTAGTTAAGAGTTTATATAGTGTGATATCCCAACAAAAACTTCAACATGAAGCAAGAATCTTCAAATCTTCTCCTGCAACTAGCAATGCTATAAGAGGGGCTGAGCGAAGCTTACGTAGCCAAACAACGGTTTTCTAGGTTGGGTGGTTAGACAGATTTATGGTTACAATAGGAGGCTAACAAACAAACATGGGCATCGAGGCAATAAGCTAAAGAGCGAGACTTCTAGCAATAGGCAAAGATAGTAATGATATCTGGGTCAGGTCATCTTCCATGTCGAGTCGTCGATGGGATCGTAAGACGGATCCTCGTACTCAACCTCGGTAGTAACCTCGTTCTCGTGCTCGGTCTCGGCTTTCGGCTCTACTCGACACAAGAACACAACGAGGCACGAAATCTAAACAAGGTGCAATGCACATCCAACATGATGCACGTATGATGCATGACAAGTCTATATATGATGCAATACATGGAAAGGTAGGAAGCACAAAGAAACAACACAAGAACATGACAATATGCTCAAGCAAGTATGATGCAAGACAAGTCTATATATGATGCAATACATGGCAAGGTAGGAAGCACAGAGAAACAACACAAGCCAACAAGTTTAAATGAGGCCGGAAACTACATATAACAAATCCGGTAAGTCCTCATATGCATAGTTTGAAATTAGTCCAGATCTGAACAAACCTTAAGTTAAAGTTGTTAAACAGCAAGTTAACATACACCATGATGATCTACACGAAATTCTAGTCAAGTTTCATATAAAGTTTGTTTAAATCGGAGCTACGGTCTAGAAGATATGAGAAAAACAAGACAAGCATGGAAACGGTGCAAGATGCACCCAAACATCAAGCAAACTCACTCCAAACAAGTAAACAAGATTATATTATGATTCTACATGCAAAATCACACAAGTTTTATATAAGGCACGCTCAAAACGGAGCAACGGGCTAAAAGATACGAGCATCACAAGATACAAGGCAAAGCTGAAATTAACAGCCACATAGCAACTTTGGAGCAAGAATTATATACTCTACAACACTCAAACATGGTGACAAGAAGCATGGAAATTAAGTAGACATAACCTACACCAAAGAACTCCATAGGAGGCATGGATCAATAGTAACAAGCTACAACATTTTGGACATGACATTAAAAACCTAACAGTTATATTTTATAGCAATTTGGGAGCAAAATTAAATAAGCTACAGCAAACCATATGAGCAAGTGAGGGCATGGATGGATAGACAACAACATGTACAACAAGGAAAGATCAATGGCCACCCCAAAACTAACATGGATTTGCCTAGGGCATGAAGCAAACCTAGCATCAGGATATGACAGATTCCAGACTTAGTAGAATTTTCACTAAGTGTTAAAACAGTAACATTGTCATGGCATGTTTGCAAGCATGTTTAAGTCACCTCAAGGTATATCATGGAAAATGGTTTGCACCACAGCAAGGTCCACATGATGAAGATTCTAAAACATATTAACATGTGACATGGGGACAAACGCATCAATAGCAACGAGCACTTCAAATCAGCATCTCATAACATGTTACAAAACTTAACAGCCACATGCACTTTTTCAACCAAGTTTAACATGGCAATATGAACCCTAACATGCATGATACAACAACCATCATGTAGAGCATTTCACAAGGAACATTTTGACATCTCATTTGCTTCATTTGGATAAACATGCACCAAGTTATCACATCTCAAACATGGCATGAAAATAACAAGTAGCAGCAGTTTATATCAAGTAGCACTCTTGTCACGAAGATTAACACATCTAGTTGATCTCAAACAAGCATGGAACAAAGGAACAAATTGTAGAGCACATCACCATGATCATTTTGATATATCATATGCACAAAATGGACCTACGAGCATAAAGTTACGGGCATGCAAAGGAGGCAACAAAATAAGCAAAAACTGGGACTTGGTGGAAAATCACCTCCGCGAAAAGTCAACGCGGGACGGGATGGACCCGGGACGGAGGAATCCAGGCGTTTGGATCGGGGACGGGTGGATCTCGTCCCGATCTGGAGGTTCGACGGAGAAGTTGCCGGAGTTGGGGAAGAAGAAGACCGGAGCGGCGAGGAGATGGCCGGAGGCGGTCGGAGACGGGCGGTGCTGCGGTTGGAGGGCGCGCGGCGGCGGCGGTCAGAGGCGCCGGCGGTGCGCATTGAAGAAGGGCGGCGATGGCGGATCTTCGAAGGAGGCGGCGGCGAGCTTCGAAGGAGGCGGCGGCGCGCTTCGAAGGAGGCGGCGGCGTGCTTTGAAGGAGGCGGCGGTGCGCTTCGAAGGAGGTGGCAGCGTGCTTCGAAGGAGGCGGCAGCGAGGTCCGGCGATGGCGGCGGCGAGGTCCGGCGGAAGTCCGGCGGTGGTCCGGCGAGGCTCCGGCGGCCGGCGGGTGAGGTGGTGGCGGTGGAGATGGGGTGAGGTGGCGCGGCCAATGAGAGGTCGCCACGTGGCGGCGGGGATAACGTGGCGGCCTCTGGTTGGTTGGAGTGATGTGGCCGTGGGTCGGACGTGTCCGGCGGCTGCGCAGACGTGTCCGGCGCGCGGAGCGGGAGGAAAATTAGGGTTGCACCAGGATTTCGGGGATGTGGACTAATTTATAGATTCTGGGAGCTAGGAAACTCCAAATGAGGAGAGGTTTTCGGCCACACGGTCACAATTCGACGACCCAGATGATGGGAGTGGTTGTGCTGGGTTTGTGGGCTGTTGTGGAGGGGGGCTTGGGCCTCAAAGAAGAGGTTCTTTTAGCGCACTAGGTTAACCGTTGGAGTACCAAACGAACTCCAAACACGACGAAACTTGACAGGCGGCCTACACGTACCAAAACAACATCGCACGACAAGTCTCACGTCATTCCGGAAATGTTACAGGGCCACACACGAAAGAAGGACTCGGGGGTGCCACGGGCACATGTGTGAGCGTCGGAACTCGAAACAGACAACGGGAAGAAACGAGTGGGACCGGATGCAAGTGACAACACAAATGCAATGCAATGCACATGACAACATGACATGAATGAAAGGCACACACGCACATGACAAAACGAAGAAACCCGAAATGAAAGAAGAGCCCGGAAAGGAATTGATGAAGTCAAAGTTTATATATTGCCATATTGGGAAAGTGTTACATCTGGGGCATTACAAACTCTCCTCTACTACGAAAAGATCTTGTCCCGAGATCTAGGACTGGAAGAAGGAAGGGTACTCGGAACGAAGGTGATCTTCTCGTTCCCACGTAGCTTCTTGGTCGGTATGGTGTGACCACTTAACTTTGAAGAACTTGATTGACTTGTTGCGGGTCTTGCGCTCGGTTTCTTCAAGAATAGCAACGGGGTGCTCATGGTAAGACAAGTCTTGTTGAAGATCAATCTCCTCGAACGAAATGGTGCGTTCAGGTGTCTTGAAGCACTTGCGGAGTTGTGACACATGAAACACATCATGAACATTTGCAAAGTTGGAGGGGAGCTCAAGTTGGTAGGCTAGATCGCCTCTTTTGCCAAGGATCTTGAAAGGGCTGACGTATCTCGGAGCAAGCTTTCCTTTGATACCGAATCTTTGGGTTCCTTTCATAGGAGAAACACGGAGATAGACATGATCCCCAATGTTGAAGGCCAAATCACGATGCTTGCCGTCATAGTAGCTCTTCTGACGCGACTGAGCGGCCTTGAGATTCTCATGTATGACTTTGCACATTTCTTCGACTCCTGAGATCAAGTCATTGCCAAGAAGTTGACGTTCACCAGTCTTGGACCAGTTGAGAGGAGTACGGCACTTTCTGCCATAGAGGATTTCAAACGGAGCTTTGCCGGCACTTGCTTGGAAACTGTTGTTGTAAGAGAACTCGGCAAACGAAAGGAAATCTTCCCACTTCATGCCAAAAGAGATGACACAAGCTCTGAGCATGTCGTCGAGGATCCGGTTCACTCTTTCGACTTGACCACTAGTCTGAGGGTGGAACGCAGTGCTGAAACGGATCTTAGTGCCCATGGCTGACTGAAAGGAGTCCCAGAACTTGGATGTGAACAAACTTCCACGGTCTGAGGAGATAACTTGAGGAATGCCATGTAACGTCACAATTCTGGAAGTGTACAACTCTGCCAGCTGAGCTGCATTGATGGATTCTTTGACTGGAAGAAAGTGAGCTACTTTGGTTAGCTTGTCAATCACAACAAAGATAGAATCATTCCCCTTCTTGGACTTGGGAAACCCAGTGACGAAATCCATTTCAATGTGGTCGAATTTCCACTCGGGAATAGGAAGAGGTTGGAGGAGACCGGCTGGATGTTGATGCTCCGCCTTTACTCTTCTGCAGACATCACATTCATTCACGAATTGGGCAATCTCCCTTTTCATGCGAGTCCACCAGTAAGATTGCTTGAGGTCTTGGTACATCTTGGAACTTCCAGGATGAATTGAGAGGAGGCAGTCATGTGCTTCGTTCAATATGAGCTTTATGAGATCACCCTTGGGAACCACACGTCTGTCCTCAAAGAACAAGGTGTCCTTCTCATCAACGCGATAGCACTTGTATTTGGGAGTACCCTTTGCAATACCATGTTTCACTTTCTGCACCATAGCATCACTGAGTTGGGCCTCACAGATATGATCTTCCAAGGTAGGAGCAACTTGAACATTTGCAAGAAAGCCTTGCGGAACAACTTGGAGGTTGAGCTTCCTGAATGCTTCACAAAGCTCAGGCTGAAATGGCTTGATAAGGAGACTGTTGCAATATGCCTTTTTGCTCAAGGCATCTGCAATGACATTGGCCTTGCCAGGTGTGTATTCGATGCTTGGATCATACTCTTGGATCATTTCAACCCAACGAGTCTGGCGAAGGTTTAGGTTCGGCTGTGTGAAGATGTACTTCAAGCTCTTGTGATCGGTGAAGATGTCGACTTTTTTGCCCAACAGAAGGTGTCTCCATGTGATCAAAGCATGTACCACTGCTGCTAGCTCTAGATCATGTGTGGGGTAGTTCTTCTCATTTGGCTTCAATTGACGAGAAGTGTATGCCACAATTTTCTTGTCTTGCATTAGCACACCACCAAGTCCTTGAAGAGAAGCATCACAGAATACTTCATAGGGCTTGGACTCATCTGGAGGAGTAAGAACCAGAGCAGAGATGAGCTTTTCTTTGAGAGTTTTAAATGCCACATCACAATCCGGAGACCAGTTGTACTTGACATTCTTCTGCAGCAAGTTGGAGAGAG
Organism: Secale cereale; assembly: GCA_902687465.1. NCBI lineage: Eukaryota > Viridiplantae > Streptophyta > Magnoliopsida > Poales > Poaceae > Secale > Secale cereale. Next base: position 145,014,467 of record LR738709.1, read on the forward strand.
GCTTGGCAATCTTGGAGAAGTTCTCAACGAACCTTCTGCAATAGCTAGCAAGACCAAGGAAGCTTCGGAGTTGCTTGACGTTCTGAGGGGGTTCCTAGTTGACAATCGCTTCAACTTTCTCGGGGTTGACCGCAATACCGTCAGTAGAGATGATATGGCCTAGATACAAGACCTTATCGAGCCAGAATTCGCACTTGGAGAACTTGGCATAGAATTTATGTTCATGGAGTCTGTCTAGAACCAGACGGAGGTGCTTTTCATGATCCTCTTCATTCTTGGAGAATACCAAGATGTCATCCAGATAAACAAGCACAAATTTGTTGGTGTAGGGGTTTAATATGTAGTGCATCATTCTCGAGAAGGTGGGTGGAGCATTTGCGAGGCCAAAAGACATGACTGTGTATTCATAGGAGCCGTAGCTTGTTCTAAATGCAGTCTTGTGAATATCTTCTTCTCGGATACGGATCTGGTGATAACCCATCCGGAGATCGAGCTTTGAGAACACTTTTGCTCCTTTAAGCTGCTCGAACAATTCATTGATGTTAGGGAGCGGATACTTGTTCTTTATTGTCTTCTTGTTCAATGGCCGGTAATCAACGCAAAGGCGCTCCGTGCCATCCTTCTTCTTGACAGATAAGACACCGCAGCCCCAAGGAGAAGTGCTAGGCCTGATTAGACCCATACGCTCTTGCTCATCGAGTTGTTTCTTCAACTCCTTCAACTCTTCAGGGGAAAGCTTGTACGGACGCCGGCATGCTGGCTTAGTACCGGGCTCGAGTTCAATGACGAATTCAACTTTACGATGCGGAGGCATGCCTGGAAGCTCTTCAGGGAAAACATCTTCGTATTCATTGACCACCGGAATTTGAGAGATGGCATTAATCTCGCCCATGTCATTGAGAGAGAATAGCCTGATTGTGTTATCTCGAGAGGCGAAGATAATCACGTCTTCGTCAAGATGGGTAAGCTTGACTTCCTTATTTGCACAATCAATGTGAACATCATGCTTGGAGAGCCAATCCATCCCAAGAATAAGATCAATGTCGGAATTGCCGAGAATAACCGGAGAAACGAGAAAGCGATAATCACCCATGTAAATAGATACATCCGGAGCAAAGTTGTTGGAGTTCATTAGCAAACCCGGGGAAAGCACATACATTGGACTAGGCAAAGCTTGCAATGGCATATCATGTGACAATGCAAACGGTATTGACATGAAAGAATGTGATGCACCTGAATCAAACAAGACTTTTGCAGGAATAGAGTTAACTCGAAGAATTCTCTGCTTGAGCTGCATTCATCAGATTCACTATTGCTGACTTGGGGTTGTGCTTGACAATAGCAGTGCTGACAGGTGGAGGAGGCGGAAGGCGTCTTGGGTTGGGGCACTTGTTAGCATAATGACCCTTCTGAGAGCACTTGTTGCAAACCACTTCTGAGAGAGGACGGTGATAAGGAGCACTTGAATTTGAAGCTTGAAAGTGATTCTTTGACTGATTGCTTGGGTTGGGTGGGTGGGAGAAACCACGGCCACCAGAATGCTTGTTGTTGTTGTTGGGAGGTCGGATCACTGGTGGAGGTGGAAGCAAAAACTTCTGTTGCTTTGTGACCACTTGGGAAGAAGAGGAGGAGTGAACAGCGTCTCTGATCCTCTTTTTGGAAGCTTCCATCTTGAGCTAGGCTGCCTCTTGCTTAAGTGCCATGTTATAGAATTGATCAAACTCATCAGGCTCGAACAAGGTGAGAGCTAGTTGGAGTTCATCCTTCAGACCACCACGAAACTGATAGATCTTGCTCTTGGCATCTAGGATGTCTTTCTTGGCATAGCGGGCAAGGTTCTGGAACTTGACATTATATTGATAAACAGTCATTGAGCCTTGCTTCAGGTTGCAGAATTGCTCACGCATACCCTCGATGACACTTGTTGGAATGTGGTGGGAGCGAAAATCCTTGCAGAATTCAACCCACGAGATTTCACGCCCTTCTCTGGAATCTTTGTACTGTTGCCACCAATCAGCGGCTTGGTCCTTGAGTTCGAAGGCGGCAAACTTCACATAGTCCTCAGGCCTAACGTTACTGCACTCGAAATGCTTCTTGATGTCTGTTATCCAGTCTTCAGCATCTAGAGGGTCCACACAGTAACTGAATGCCTTTGGTTGGTTTGCCAGGAACTGGTTGTGTGTAGCAAAGTGAGGTTGGTTGAACAAATTGCCTTGGCCTTGGTTCCCATGAGCACCTTGATTTGCTTGAATGTTCTGCATCATTTGCAAAAGCCTCTGGGTGTTCTGGTTTGTCGCTTGCATAATTGCTCTCCAGGCCTCAGACGGAGGAGGAGGGGAAGGAGGACGATCAGGAACCTCTTCACCCTCTGGGTTAGCGTTGGGAACCCTTTTAGGAGCCATCCTGAATGAGATGACAACTATTAGCCATTGATTGAGAGAAATATATAAGCTAAATCAACGACTAGAAATTGCAACATAAGTCTTCACAATAACATTCGAACAAGATGAACGGATGCAATCCACAGTTTAATAGTAACAACAATCTTCACGAGAAGCCACTTGGGAGAACAAAAGGTAAATAAAAACAACAAGGAGCAGGTAGAACAAATACAAGATAGAAGCTTTGTTTGACAAATTTGTGCTGAAAGCTTATGGAACGTCTTACAAAAGGGTTTTGCAATCCCCGGATCAGCATAGCCAAGGACCCTTTAAGATGCAACTCCTGATCGGAACAACGCCCATAAAACTACTTCACTCAATGTAGAACCCCGAACTCCATATCATGCATTCGTTGGAAGAATGCCTACGAACTACTAGATGAACCCACCTATTAATTTCCGAAAGTTTCCAGTTATGCAATCAGGTGTTGGGGATACAGGGGAAGCATCGCGCACTCAACTCTAATCCTACATCCAGCTGTATCCATCCTTCAACACATAACCAGTTATTTCCGGAAACCGTTCACCTCGGACCTTCGAAACGCATCTACTATACAAGCTATGGCAATACTCCCGAACTACCTCCCCAGTACTGGGTGATGTCGGGGTTATCTTGCCACTAACCGCATAGGAGAGTTTTCGATGTCGGCCGTCTTAAGTATTCTAGAACTGCTGCGATATATTTGTGACGACAACACCTCGGAGCTCAACTCCCCGGGACACTGCCACAACCCCTAAATGACAGGAGGCATCGAGAACAATGTTCTCGTCACAAAGACATCAGAACAATCCAAACAATACTCGCGTGAACCTAAAAAAAAATTTGGTGAATTTTTGAGAGTAGAAGAGACAAGAGTAATCGTCAGGAGTCCTCACCAGAGTGAAAAGAGATGAGGAGCAAAAGAAATCCTACTCTCCGATATATATAGGACTCAAAACATTTTCAAGTGTGTGCCTAGACTCAACCGTCAACGATTCGATCAATCAGTGGGGCTTCTAGGTCGGAGAAGGCTCTGAATACCAACTTGTAATGCCCAGGATGGGATTATACCTCCTACGTGTCGAGGCACGACTTAAAGGTATAAGCCCATTCTAGAATGATCTCAAGTTTGGTATCTTTGCACGACTCATGTAAAAATAGGGATGAAATTGCAAAAGGATAGTTGGCTTACACTCGCCACGTCACACAATACATTAAACAAGCAAATCATAATCCAAATAACATCACAACCCGTCTACGGGCGAAGATCCAAATGAAAGATACCAAATACATAAAGCCACAGGTCCGAATCGCCCCTAGTAGAAACCACTACTGATCATCGGGATAGTGCACATAGTATCGACTACCCTCTTCATCGTACTCCCAGTACAGCTCCGTGCCGTCACCTGAGTAGTCAACCATAGTACCTGCATCTGGTGTTGTGTAGAATCTATGAGCCACGGAGGACTCAGCAATCCCGTTCCCGGGTAGCAAAACTATCTAAGCCTTGGGTGTGGAATAAGGCTGAAGAAAGATAAAAGGTTGCAGCTGCACTAGCACTAGCTTACGTGTTTAGAGCGAGAAGAGAAGTGCCACGAGCGTCAAAGTAACCACGAAGTGATCCTATCTAAACACGTCAATCATAACCCCACCGTGTTCTCTTCCCGAACCCCATTCGGAAAATGACCGTCACGGTACTCACACTGATAGTGTGTTCTGAACATGGTGTCAAGTTTTCTACAATCGGATATTAACAAATTCCCATTTGCCACATAACCGCGGGCACGGCTTTCGAAAGTTCAAAACCCTGCAGGGGTGTCCCAACTTAGCCCATTACAAGCTCACGATCCGCGGAGTCGCAATTCCAAGGTGGGAAGGCCCGAGTATTCTCGGAATCCCGTGCTCAAGATATACCGACATAGGTAAAACTAATCCAGCAAGACCTCCCGGCGTGCCGACACCCTGACAGTAGCCGCACGTATCTAGTCTCAGGCCACGACCGGATGAGCACAGCGTACAGTGACCAAAACCCAAGTTGCCAAGGGGGGTACCGCACACGACTCTAGTTTGGACCATCACTCAAATCGAGCACTAGCCCAGGGGGGTTGATTAATTAATCTTCGGGTTAATTACTCCCTCGGCAAGTTTTAGTTGTTAGGCGAATGGTGTACCAATGTCGGGCCTCGCTGGAAGAGTTTTAGCGCTAAGCGGGTTATCGAGGGGGTCCCATAACCCCAACCGTGTTAGGAACGCATAATCAAGGAACATAACACCGGTTTATACGGTTCCTAGGGCGGCATGAGTGGAACAAATCACCAAGCAAGAGGCTTAGCCTTCCACCCATTGCCAAGTATATAGATGATTTAGTTAAGAGTTTGTATAGTGTGATATCCCAACAAAAACTTCAACATGAAGCAAGAATCTTCAAAACTTCTCCTGCAACTAGCAATGCTATAAGAGGGGCTGAGCGAAGCTTACGTAGCCAAACAACGGTTTGCTAAGTTGGGTGGTTAGACAGATTCATGGTTACAATAGGAGGCTGACAAACAAACATGGGCATCGAGGCAATAAGCTAAAGAGCGAGACTTCTAGATAGTAATGATATCTGGGTCAGGTCATCTTGCATGTCGAGATGTCGATGGGATCGTAAGACGGCTCCTCGTACTCAACCTCGGTAGTAAACTCGTTCTCGTGCTCGGTCTCGGCTTTCGGCTCTACTCGACACAAGAACACAACGAGGCACGAAATCTAAACAAGGTGCAATGCACATCCAACATGATGCACGTATGATGCATGACAAGTCTATATATGATGCAATACATGGCAAGGTAAGAAGCACAGAGAAACAACACAAGAACATGACAATATGCTCAAGCAAGTATGATGCAAGACAAGTCTATATATGATGCAATACATGGCAAGGTAGGAAGCACAGAGAAACAACACAAGCCAACAAGTTTAAATGAGGCCGGAAACTACATATAACAAATCCGGTAAGTCCTCATATGCATAGTTTGAAATTAGTCCATATCTGAACAAACCTTAAGTTAAAGGTTTTAAACAGCAAGTTAACATGCACCATGATGATCTACACGAAATTCTAGTCAAGTTTCATATGAAGTTTGTTTAAATCGGAGCTACGGTCTAGAAGATATGAGCAAAACAAGACAAGCATGGCAACGGTGCAAGATGCACCCCAAACATCAAGAAAACTCACTCCAAACAAGTAAACAAGATGATATTATGATTCTACATGCAAAATCACACAATTTTCATATAAGGCACGCTCAAAACGGAGCAACGGGCTAAAAGATACGAGCATCACAAGATACAAGGCAAAGCTGAAATTAACAGCCACATAGCAACTTTGGAGCAATAAATATATACTCTATAGCACTCAAACATGGTGACAAGAAGCATGGACATGAAGTATACGTAACCTACAGCAAACAACTCCATTGGAGCAACTCCATAGGAGGCATGGATCAATAGCAACAAGCTACAACATTTTGAACATGACATTAAAAACCTGACATTTATATTTTATAGCAACTTGGGAGCAAAATTAAATAAGCTACAGCAAACCATATGAGCAAGTGAGGGCATGGATGGATAGACAACAACATGTAAAACAAGGAAAGATCAATTGCCACCCCAAAACTAACATGGATTTGCCTAGGGCATCAAGCAAACATAGCTTCAGGATATGACAGATTCCAGACTTAGTAGAATTTTCACTAAGTGTTAGAACAGTAACATTGACATGGAATGTTTGCAAGCATGTTTAAGTCACCTCAAGGCATATCATGGAAAATGGTTTGTACCATAGCAAAGACCACATGATGAAGATTCTAAAACCTATTAACATGTGACATGGGGACAAACGCATCAATAGCAACGAGCACTTCAAATCAGCATCTCATAACATGTTACAAAACATAACAACCACATGCACTTTTGCAACCAAGTTTAACATGGCAATATGAACCCTAACATGCATGCTACAGCAACCATCATGTAGAGCATTTCACAAGGAACATTTTGACATCTCATTTGCTTCACTTGGATAAACATGCACCAAGTTATCACATCTCAAACATGGCATGAAAATAACAAGTAGCACTCTTGTCACGAAGATTAAGACATCTTGATGATCTCAAACAAGCATGGCACAAAGGAACAAATTGTAGAGCACATCACCACGATCATTTTGATATATCATATGCACAAAACGGACCTACGAGCACAAAGATACGGGCATGCAAAGGAGGCAACAAAATAAGCAAAAACTGGGACATAGTGAAAAATCACCTCCGCGAAAAGTCAACGCGGGACGGGATGGACCCGGGACGGAGGGATCCGGGCGTTTGGATCGGGGACGGGTGGATCTCGTCCCGATCTGGAGGTTCGCCGGAGAAGTTGCCGGAGTTGGGGAAGAAGAAGACCGGAGCGGCGAGGAGATGGCCGGAGGCGGCCGGAGACGGGCGGCGTGGCGGCGGCGCTCAGAGGCACCGGCGGCGCGCGTTGAAGAAGGGCGGCGGCGGCGGAGCTTCGAAGGAGGCGGCGGCGAGCTTCGAAGGGGCAGCGGCGTGCTTCAAAGGAGGCGGCGGCGCGCTTCGAAGGAGGCGGCGCCGCGGCGGGGATGCTCTGGCGAGGCGGCGGCAAGGTCCGGCGGAAGTCCGGCGAGGCTCCGGCGGCTGGCGAGTGAGGTGGCGGCGGTGGAGATGGGGTGAGGTGGCGCGGCCAATGAGAGGTCGCCACGTGGGGGAGGGGATGACGTGGCGGCCTCTGGTTGGTTGGAGTGATGTGGCCGCGGGTCGGACGTGTCCGGCAGCTGCGTGGACGTGTCCGGCGCGCGGAGCGGGAGGAAAATTAGGGTTGCACCGGGATTTCGGGGATGTGGACTAATTTATAGATTCTGGGAGCTAGGAAACTCCAAATGAGGAGCGGTTTTCGGCCACGCGATCACAATTCGACGACCGAGATGATGGGAGTGGTTGTTCCGGATTTGTGGGCTGTTGTGGAGGGGGTCTTGGGCCTCAAAGAAGAGGTTCTTTTAGTCCACTAGGTTAACCGTTGGAGTACCAAACGAACTCCAAACTCGACGAAACTTGACAGGCGGCCTACACGTACCAAAACAACATCGCATGACAAGTGTCACGTTATTCCGGGAACATTACATGGCCACACATGAAAGAAGGACTCGAGGGTGCCACGGGCACATGTGTGAGCGTCAGAACTTGAAACGGACAACGGGAAGAAACGAGTGGGACCGGATGCAAGTGACAACGCAAATGCAATGCAATGCACATGACAACATGACATGAATGAAAAGCACACACGCACACGACAAAACGAAGAAACTTGAAATGAAAGAAGAGCCCGGAAAGGAATTGATGAAGTCAAAGTTTATATATTGCCATATTGGGAAAGTGTTACATCTGGGGCATTACACATAGCCCTTGAGCCCTTCAAAGCTGCCCTTCAAGAACTCAAAACCATCGGGTAATAGCCCCACGGTGGGCGCCAACTGTCGTGGTTTTGTCATGGCAGATGTCCAAGCAAAAGGACTTGGTCGTGAGGCCATCGCTATGGGTTAGTTTAAAGGGGTTAAAGCGGACAAGGACGCAAGGGTTTATACTAGTTCGGCCCCTTCGATGAAGGTAAAAGCCTACGTCTAGTTTGGTGTGGTATTGCTAGGGTTTCGATGACCAGGGAGCGAATATGCTTGCCTGTGTCTCGAGTTGCCTCCTCCTTGAACCGTCGCCGGGCCGTCCCTTTATATACACGAGGTGACGCCCGGTCCGGTTTACAAAGTCCCGAGGCCGGCTCATAAACGTGTCCGGCTCGGTCTCTATCTTTCCTATCTTACATCACAAGTTATACACCGTATGGCAGTTTACAAATCATGGGCCCTAACACCTCTTGGGCTTTAAGTTTTCTAGAATGAAGCATCATGCTCCCTGCACCGCTGGGCTTCAGTAAAGTAATCTTGATAGGCATAAACCGGCCCCTCCTGGGCGGTTTATACCCAGTAGTAATATCCCTGACAGGTGGGGACTTTGGTTGTGGGGGCGGTGGTGGGGCCTCGCCGAACAAAGAAAACTCGACGTGGGCGGGGGCGGGGGTGGGGGTGGCGGAGGAACATAGGCGGTGGGGGCCGGTGGTCCGGCCGGCGGCCCATGCGGTGTTATGTATGGGAAGAATCAGAGACGAGGAAGAAGAAGGGTTAGGAGACGTAGGATCTTCATCCAACCGCCTGAAATGGTCGACTGACCCAAATAACAAAAGTCACGCGACTTGCATGCAGACGTGCCTTTATATTCAGTACCATCATCGTACCTGCTTAGCACTGCTCCTGAATCCATCAAGCTAAACAACGTGCCACTCATAATTCCAAACTTGTTGCTCAAGTATGAATTTGATATGATGTTGATATTACTAAAACATATAACATTTAATTGGCCGACTAATGTTCCTACTTTACATTCGAAAAAGCACGTGCACCACATATAGAGAGACATCAGGGAGTTGCTTTCTCAATGCACTCTGGTTCATCATGTGTGAGCACTGCGCAATGAACATTTTATTATCCAAAATCTGCTTGCTCTTCTTTAGCATGTTCCTCTTCCGTTCTTCTTTAATAAGTACTCTCTCCGTTCCTACATACAAGTCTTTGTATAGATTCCACCATGGACTACATATGGAGCAAAATGAGTGAAACTACACTCTAAAATGTATCTGGATACATCTGTATGTGATCCATAGTGGAAATCTCTACCAAGACTTACATTTTGGAACGAAGGGAGTATGATAGTAGTTCAGTATGTTCCTTGTAGTGAAGATGAGCAGGGACATTTCCAATGTAGAGGTCTATACGGTCGGTTGGTATGGACACTTTGAAATCTTCGGGCCTCTTTGATTCGTAGGATTTTGTAAACATGGGAATATGATTTGTAGTGGCCTGCCACTTGAATCCTATAATAATAGTAAGGAAATGCGGGGAGCTGTGTCGCCTTTGAGAGTTACATTAATATTAACAGTACCACACCTTCAGTTGAAGGGAGCTGGTATCCGAAGCCTTTCTAGCCGTACCGGCAATACTAGCACATATATTCTAGCAAGTTCCACTTTGCTGATTTTACTCTGATGCTTACGGTTTTCCCGTTATATCTACACTATGATCTGTGTAGCTGCTTTGTGTCGCACTAGCAGCAGTCCACTCTTGAAGCTAAATACTACAACGACTTACAAAATTGGCACCAAGGCATTAAGCGCCATTCTGGATGCAATGAAACTCATATGCTCCGCACCTGTTGACTCTTGTTCAGAATATGATCCTAATGACTCTTGTTCAAAATTGCCACATATATAGAGACAACATGGAATATGCTTCCTCTTCTGTTCTTTAACATGTTCCTCTTTTGTTATTCTGTATTTAGTATGCACAGTATGTTCCTTGTCAGGAAGGGGAGTAGGGACATCTGTAGTCAACAGCTGATAGAGCTGGCACGTACTTGATCGATAGGCTTTCAATTACTAGCGGCAATACAACACCGTATTTTCAAACCAGTTCCACTTTCTTGATTTATATATCGTGGTTATGGTGTACCCCTTTTATGTACACTATAATCTGCCTAGTTGCTGTGTGCTCTTGTTATCATGGTTTGGCAACAAACTCTCTATATAGTATATTTTGAACCTATCATCTGCCAACTATCCTTACTTCTTGAGCCTATTTTTGTGTGTACTTATGCCAGATTATATAAATGCACACACCATATTATAGCACACATGAGCTCTCTCATCAGAATCCAGTGATAGCACACAAGTGTTTACAGGGGCGCCCCTATATTAGAATATCCTCTGCATTACAAAGATAATCTCACAACTATTTATGTTTTCATGGTTCTCAGATATTATACGTAATTACAGTGAATATCAGAATCCGCGCATCAGAAGAATATTGTGGAACACTGCAATGACTTACAAAATTGGCACCAAGGCATTGAGTGCCATTCTGGATGCAATGAAACTCATACACTCCCCACCTGTAGATTCTTGTTCAGAATATGATCCTAATGACTATTCTAACCTCGAGGAGTCAAAGGCAGATGGCCTGCCATGTTCATCCATCAAGGTGCCTACTCTAATTTGGCAAGGTTTTATTGATTGCGCGTATCTTGCATATGTTGTCTTGCATTTCTTCTACTTTGTTGCACCGCCATCTGCTTAGTTTACTCATCATATATGTCGAGATGCCATGCCCATCCATTATCAATACATATTTGATCTGTCATCATACCATGTTTTTCCACTCAAATGCTGTTCTTGTGCATTAGACATCAAAAAGGAAGAGGGTGATTGCCGAACCTGAAGGAGCACCAGCAAAGTCCTTGAAAAACGTGGTTGTGCCGTAGAAATCAGACAACACCCCACTTATATTGGCTGTACAACGAGTGACACAAAATGTAGGACCGGCTCCAGCAGACTGTACCCATACTTCACTCGCCGCACCACTAGTCCCACCACACATGAACTGCACTCCAGCAAAAGGTATGCCGATTTCAGTTGCCATAGCACTAGCCATACTACAGAAAAATCCCACTCCTGCAAAAAGTACAGCAAGTCCACCGGCCGAAGACCTATCCCAACTGCATAGACGGCCAATTCCTGTAGATTGGAACCCCATTCCAGTTATTCCCAGTTTAAAAGACAATGCTTTCAATGTTGTTAGGGACTACGTGCATATATTCCCATCATTGGAAGATTATAGTGAAGACAAACACCATTTTCACATCTTCCTGTCCCACTTACATGTAAGTGCTATTATTCATGGTGATTATTTTCCCGTTTTCTACTGATTGAACACATCAATGATTTACATTACATTGTTGTAAGTAGGCGAGGGTCAATCTGGATAGTCATGACGAGCAAAGCTTGCTTGCGCTTTTCAAGGAAGCATTGCAGCAGTATTGGTGTTACCTGAGGAAATCACACATTGATGGCAAGTCTATAAACGAATTTCTGGTGAAGTCTCCTGTGCTAAATTTAGATGACATTGAATGGAAAAACCTTGTTATGCACTGGTCTTGTTCCGAGGATGAGATACTATCTATGATATCGCATGACAATTTGAACTTCTACTTTTCCGTATGTGCCTTACGGATCTTTTTTGCAGGAACTCTGCTCGAAAAAGAATTCCGGTTTGAAAAGAACGACAGGATATCACAAATATGCTGCCCGCTGCTTTGCTCTTGTTAGTACCTGTTGTCCTGTATCACTGTACTTGCATACATGCTTGGTTCATTATGTGACAACAATATGCATGATAGCTTGCATATCAATTGTTCGCTCCAAATTATCTGATCTGTATGAATGGTTACATTAGTGTATAATATATCCAATGCCAATGAATTTTTTTAGCTCTGCATTGTTCTTGTAAGTATCTGCTGTCCTTTATCAGTGTACTTATATTGAAAGGTAGTTGTTCATGTACCATCACTCTATATCTTATTTTCCTTCGCCCTCCATTTTCTACACATAAGATCTATATTTACTCTTACCATAAGGTTGGATAACACCGATGGTACTGAAGAAGTTTAGCTCTGCATTGCTCTTGGTTGTAACTTTTGCCTGTATCGCTGTACTTACATTTATAGCTAGTTGGTTATGTAGCATCACTCTTCATCTTATCTTAAATATTCTCCAGTTTTTCTTATATTGTCACATCTATATTTACTCTTAACAAAATGTAGAATAAAGGCAATGCTTATGAACAAGATTCTCTGGTAAACTTCTTGAATTGCCCACCCCCCATCAGCATGGACAGGGGCTTTATAGAGCCTGCCTTCACCAATAATGTAAGTTTGTCCTTCTCAAGCCTTCAAGCTTTGTTATGTATATTTGGTTAGGCATGACTGCAACAGCTGTTTATTTTTGGTGTTTGCATCAAATTGCATGTTTAAAGTTTATTATGTACTCCAGTTCATAAACAAAAGTTTGTCCTTCTCAATTTAAGTTTTCAGTTGTACAACCTAGTTCCTTCTTCATACCATGTAAATTAAACTATATAGAGCAAGTGATCTTATTTTGCCAATCTGAAATGGGATAAATTGACAGCACACTAACCATTGATACTTATGAGTTCTTGATCTGTAATCCAGTGGTGTCGTGAAGCTGCCAACTCCTTCACAATGTCATTTCCTGCCATGTCTTGACCTGAACAATACCATATTGTGTTAATGCTATTTTAAACTGTGTCACTTTATTCGTCAGTAAGAAATGTGACGAATTGTGAGCACTGATACTTATATGTGCAAAACCTATCATCTGCTGCTTGTTTATATTTTAGAGTGAGGAGGATATAAGTGTCAAACAAGTGCAGTCTCACCAGCTTGCTCAGCTGCTTGCGCTGCAGCTCCCGAGCAGGGCTAACCTTTCTTGAACTCTATTGAAGTGTTGTCGGTATTGTATATTATTTTGTCGGCGTGTTTAGTTGCACTGGTGGCGATCTTTGATGCCCAGTGTATGTAATCTGCTGTCTGCTTGTGCTTTATTATCATAGTGGCGAACTTTGATGCCCAGTGGATGTAATATGCCATAATTTCTTTACTGTATAGTCTAGGTTTTTTTTTCTTATTCATGATGTTGCAGTTATTTTACTGCATATATATCCTGTCTTCGTAGTAAACTGGCCAAACCGTAAAATTACGGTACATAATCGGGCCGTCAGGCAAATCACCATGTATGATCCGCATCATGTGCCCCGTCATCTTGGTCCATTAACATGCCTAAATGTAGACTGGCCCACTAGTACATTCGGGCCTTTAATAGGCCGAGTAAACCGCCGGCCCTATTTTCCCAAGAAAACTCAGTGGGCCTTTAGGAGGCTGAAAACTAGGTTGGGCCTGAAACGTGCCGAACAGCTCACGGGCCGACAGTAGGCCGAAATAGACCCGGCCCATGAATGTGCCAATCAAATCACGGGCTTATAACAGGCCAAAATTGTCTCTGTCCTTGTTTGGCCCAATCAGATTATCGGTTGCGAGCAGGCCGGATGCAAACCCGGCCGTAGTTAGGCCCAACTATATGACGGGCTTTTAACAAGCCGATATTAATATAGGGCCAAAATGTTAAACGGGCCCTTAACAGGCCGAAACTAATATTAGGCCGAATTACTAAATGGGCCTTTAGCAAGTGGGCCCAAAAGCATAGCGTCCAGTTGACGGGCCGAATCTGATATGGGCCATAATTTAGCACAAAGCCTCTTAAAGGGTCGGACCTGATCTGGGCCGTAATTTGGCCCAGAATGTGGTAGGCTTTTAACGGGCCGGATCTCATATGGGCCATTATTAGGCCCGGAACATGGCATGTCATTAATGAACCGGATCAAATATGGGCCGACATTTGGCCCAAAACATGGCAGCCAGTTAATGAGCCGGCCTACTAGGGTCCTCAAAATCTTGTGGGCCTACAGCTGGGCCGGCCCATTAATGTCGGCGAAATCTCGTGGGCCTTTAGCTGGGCCGGCCCATTATGGTCCACAAAAAATTTGTGGGCCTTCACCTTGGCTAGCCCATTATGGCCCGCAAAAATCTTATGGGCCTTTACCTGGCCCGACCCATTATGCCCCACAAAATCTTGTCGGCCTTTAGCTGAGCCGACCCATTATGGTTTGCAAAATCTTGTGGGCCTTTAGTTGGGCCGGCCCATTATGGTCCGCAAAATCTTGCGGGCCTTTAGTTGGGCTGGCCCATTTAAACTTTATGGTCCACTTTTGTGCCGGTCCATGTGTCAACATATCATAGGCGCATCTCGCCCATTGGATGAGTGACACCTGTGCCAACGCGGAGCTGACATGTGTTTCCGTCAGCCAATCAGAATTTTACACGTGGAAAAACCCCATTGGTCCGGGCTGTTAACGGGTTATCGGATCCAAAACCGGACCCGATAGCTTAACGGCGTTCCGTTACGGTGGATGCCACGTGTCGGTCACCCTTGATGAAAGCACTTCTGTGACTTGCGATTTATCGTCATGGAAGTGGACACTTCCGTGATGATAATTTTGGTAATGTCACGGAACACTTCTACGACAGCACATGTATGACTATCTTGATTTTGTCATGAAATTGTCATGGATGTACATCCATGACAGAAAACGTGACCTACTGTGACAAATACGTATCATCACGGAAGTGTATTTTTTTGTAGTGCCCGTGTCCAGATAGGACTCCTATGTGTGTACAATGGCAAGTTTGATGTTCGGGTCTAATGTTTTCTTTCTCTGCAAGTCAACTCTGTATAACCCTAGGCCCCTCCGGTGTGTATATAAACCGAAGGGTTTAGTCCATAGAGGCTATCAGAATAATCATAAGCTAGACAGCTAGGGTCTGGCCATTACGATCTCGAGGTAGATCAATTATTACAACCCCTATACTCATTAAGAAAAATCTAGCCGGAAGTAGGGTTTTACCTCCTTTAAGAGGGCCCGAACCTGGGTAAACATTGTGTCCCCACTGTCCCTCGTTACCATCGATCCTTAGACTCATAGCTTGCCCCCCCCTACCCGATATCTGCCGGTTTTGACACCGACAATGGTGCTTTCATTGAGAGCTCCGCTGTGTAGTCACGAAAAGTGATTGTGGCTCACCTTGTCATCAACGACTATATCACTTCTGGAAGGAGCTGACTTTCGGACGGGTCCTCCAGCTCGGTGGTTTCACCATATGCGCCCGCATGGCCATTAAGCCGTCTGCGTCCCGTGTAATCGCCGAGCATCACCCCTACATCGGTCTTGAATACTCCGAAAAGACGGATCCAGCGGAGACCTTGTCCTTAAACGAGCTACTAGATCGCATCGCCACCCTGGGGCTTTGAACGGTCAATGATCGGATCGGGCTTAAATCTGACCAGGGGGAAAGCAATTCCTTGCCGATCACTGATACGTCTCCAACGCATCTATAATTTTTTATTGTTCCATGCTATTATATTATCCTTCTAGGAAGTTTTATGGGCTTTTATATACACTTTTATATGATTTTTGGGACTAACCTATTAAGCCAGAGCCCAGTGCCAGTTTCTGTTTTTTCCTTGTTTTTGAGTTTCGCAGAAAAGGAATATCAAACAGAGCCCAATTGACCTGAAACTCAACGAAGCTTATTTTTGGACCAGAAGAAGCCCACGGAGTACCGGAGGAGGACCCGGAGATGCACGGGCTGCCCACGAGGGTAGGGGGCGCCCCCGCCCCTACTGGGCGCGCCCCCTGCCTCGTGGACAGCCCGGAGACCCCCTTTACTTGCCCCCAACTCCAACACCTCCTATATATATAATTAAACCTCCGGAAAGTAACCTAGATCGGTAGTTCCGCCGCCGAAAGCCTCTGTTGCTACCAAAAACCAATCTAGACCCATTCTGGCACCCTGCCGAAGGGGGGGGATCCCTCTCCGGTGGCCATCTTCATCATCCCGGCGCTCTCCATGACGAGGAGGGAGTAGTCTGTCCTTGGGGCTGAGGGTATGTACCAGTAGCTATGTGTTTGATCTCCCTCTCTCTCTCTCTCTCTCTCTCTCGTGTGTTCTTGAGATGGCACGATCTTGATGTATCGCGAGCTTTGCTACTATAGTTTGATCTTATGATGTTTCTCCCCCTCTACTCTCTTGTAATGGATTCAGTTTTCCATTTGAAGTTATCTTATCGGATTGAGTCTTTAAGGATTTGAGAACACTTGATGTATGTCTTCCATGTGCTTATCTGTGGTGACAATGGGATATCACGTGATCCACTTGATGTATGTTTTGGCGATCAACTTGCAGGTTTGTGACCTTGGGAATCTATGCATAGGGATTGGCACTCGTTTTTGTCTTGACTCTCCGGTAGAAACTTTGGGGCACTCTTTGAAGTTCTTTGTGTTGGTTGAATAGATGAATCTAAGATTGTGTGATGCATATCGTATAATCATGCCCACGGATACTTGAGGTGACAATGGAGTATCTAGGTGACATTAGGGTTTTGGTTGATTTGTATCTTAAGGTGTTATTCTAGTACGAACTCTATGATATATCGAATGGAAAGAATAGCTTCATGTTATTTTACTACGGACTCTTGAATAGATCGATCAGAAAGAATAACTTTGAGGTGGTTTCGTACCCTACCATAATCTCTTCGTTTGTTCTCCGTTATTAGTTAATTTGGAGTGACTCTTTGTTGCATGTTGAGGGATAGTTATATGATCCAGTTATGTTATTATTGTTGAGAGAACTTGCACTAGTGAAAGTATGAACCCTAGGCCTTGTTTCCTATCATTGAAACACCGTTTATGCTCACTTTTATCTTTAGTTACCTTGCTGTTTTTATATTTTCAGATTACAAAATCCTATACCTACCATCCATATTGCACTTGTATCACCATCTCTTTGCCGAACTAGTGCACCTATACAATTTACCATTGTATTGGGTGTGTTGGGGACACAAGAGACTCTTTGTTATTTAGTTGCAGGGTTGTTTGAGAGAGACCATCTTCATCCTACGCCTCCCACGGATTGATAAACCTTAGGTCATCCACTTGAGGGAAATTTTCTACTGTCCTAAAAACCTCTGCACTTGGAGGCCCAACAACGTCTACAAGAAGAAGGTTGTGTAGTAGACATCAATCACTCACCTGGTAGCGGTCGTCGAAGAACGAGCCGAAAACGCTTCTTCTCCTAAACTGGAGACCACCCATGTTCGGACCTCCGAACCCTTTGAGCTGGATACCCTTCCTTTGGGCGGGAATCCACTGAAGGAAATATGCCCTAGAGGCAATAATAAAGTTGTTATTTATATTTCCTTATATCATGATAAATGTTTATTATTCATGCTAGAATTGTATTATCCGGGAACTTAGTACATGTGTGAATACATAGACAAAACAGAGTGTCCCTAGTATGCCTCTACTAGACTAGCTCATTGATCAAAGATGGTTATGTTTCCTAACCATAGACATGAGTTGTCATTTGATCAACGGGATCACATCATTAGGAGAATGATGTGATGGACAAGACCCATCCTTTAGCTTAGCACTATGATCGTTTAGTTTTACTGCTATTGCTTTCTTCATGACTTATACATGTTCCTATGACTATGAGATTATGCAACTCCCGAATACTGTAGGAACACCTTGTGTGCTATCAAACGTCACAATGTAACTGGGTGATCATAAAGATGCTCTACAGGTGTCTCCGAAAGTGTTCGTGGTGTTGGCATAGATCAAGACTAGGATTTGTCACTCCGAGTGTCGGAGAGGTATCTCTGGGCCCTCTCGGTAATGCACATCATAATAAGCCTTGCAAGCAAAAGACTAATGAGTTAGTCACGAGATGATGTATTACGGAACGAGTAAAGAGACTTGCCGGTAACGAGATTGAACTAGGTATAGAGATACCGACGATCGAATCTCGGGCAAGTAACATACCAATGACAAAAGGAACAACATATGTTGTTATGCGGTTTGACCGATAAAGATCTTCGTAGAATATGTAGGAGACAATATGAGCATCCAGGTTCCGCTATTGGTTATTTACCGGAGATGAGTCTCGGTCATGTCTACATAGTTCTCGAACCCGTAGGGTTCGCACGCTTAACGTTTGATGACGATCGGTATTATGAATTTATGAGTTTTGATGTACCGAAGGAGTTCGGAGTCCCGGATGAGACCAGGGACATGACGAGGAGTCTCGAAATGGTCGAGACGTAAATATCAATATATTGGACGACTATATTCGGACATCGGAAAGGTTCCAAGTGATTCGGGTATTTTTCGGAGTATATGGGCCTTATTGGGCCATACGGGAATAGAGGAGAAAGGCCAAAAGGAAGGAGGCGCGCGCCCCCCCTCTAGTCCGAATTGGACAAGGGGTGCAACCCCCTTTTCCTTCTCCCTCTCCACCTCTTTCCTTCTCTCCTACTCCGGAAAGGAAAGGGGAATCCTACTAGGACTTGGGAGTCCTAGTAGGACTCCCCACACTTGGCGCGCCCCCTCTAGGGCCGGCCTCTCCCTTGCTCCTTTATATACGGGGGCAGGGGGGCACCCTAGGACACACAAGTTGAATTGTTTTAGCCGTGTGCGGTGCCCCCCTCCACAGAAACACACCTCGGTCATACCGTTGCAGTGCTTAGGCGAAGCCCTGCACCGGTAGATACATCATATCCGTCACCACGCCGTCATGCTGACGAAACTCTCCCGTGAATCTCAACTGGATCAAGAGCTCGTGGGATGTCATCAAGCTGAACGTGTGCTGAACGCGGAGGTGCCGTACGTTCGGTGCTTGATCGGTTGGATCGCCAAGAAGTTCGACTACATCAACCGCGTCACTTGACGCTTCCGCTCCCGGTCTACGAGGGTACGTAGACACACTCTTCCCCTCGTTGCTATACATCTGGTAGATAGATCTTGCGTGATCGTAGGAAAATTTTAAAATACTACGTTCCCCAACAGTGGCATCATGAGCCAGGTCTATGCGTAGATGATATGCACGAGTAGAACACAATGAGTTATGGGCGATACTAGTCATACTGCTTACCAGCATGTCATACTTTGCTTCGGCGGTATTGTGAGATGAAGCGGCCCAGACCGACATTACGCGTACGCTTACGCGAGACTGGTTTCACCGTTATGAGCACTCGTTGCTTAAAGGTGACTGGCGGGTGTCTATCTCTCTCACTTTAGCTGAATCAAGTGTGGCTACGCCCGGTCCTTGTGAAGGTTAAAACAACACATACTTGACGAAACATCGTTGTGGTTTTGTATGCGTAGGTAAGAACGGTTCTTGCTAAGCCCATAGCAGCCACGTAAAACTTGCAACAACAAAGTAGAGGATGTCTAACTTGTTTTTCCAGGGCATGGTGTGATGTGATATGGTCAAGACATGATGAGATATACGGTTTTGTATGAGATGATCATGTTTTGTAAAGTTATCGGCAACTGGCAGGAGCCATATGGTTGTCGCTTTATTGTATGAAATGCAATCGCCATGTAATTGCTTTACTTTATCACTAAGCGGTAGCGATAGTCGTAGAAGCAATAGTTGGCGAGACGACAACGATGCTACGATGGAGATCAAGGTGTCGCGCCGGTGACGAAGGTGATCATGACGGTGCTTTGGACATGGAGATCAAAAGCACAAGATGATGATGGCCATATCATGTCACATATTTTGATTGCGTGTGATGTTTATCTTATTATGCTTCTTATTTTTCTTAGTTCGACGGTAGCATTATAAGATGACCCCTTACTAAATTTCAAGGTATAAGTGTTCTCCCTGAGTATGCACCGTTGCGAAAGTTCGTCGTGCCGAGACACCACGTGATGATCGGGTGTGATAAGCTCTACGTTCAAATACAACGGGTGTAAGCCAGTTTTGCACACGCAGAATACTCGGGTTAAACTTGACGAGCCTAGCATATGCAGATATGGCCTCGGAACACTGGAGACCGAAAGTTCGAGCGTGAATCATATAGTAGATATGATCAACATAAGATGTTCACCATTGAAACTACTCCATCTCACGTGATGATCGAACATGGTTTAGTTGATTTGGTTCACGTGATCATTTAGATGACTAGAGGGATGTCTATCTAAGTGGGAGTTCTTAAGTAATATGATTAAGAACTTTAATTTATCATGAACTTAGTCCTCGTAGTATTAGCATATCTATGTTGTAGATCAATAGCTCACGATGTTGCTCCCCGTTTATTTTTTATATGTTCCTAGAGAAAACTAAGTTGAAAGATGTTAGTAGCAATGATGCAGAATTGTTCCGTGATCTAAGGATTATCCTCATTGCTGCACAGACAATAATGTCCTTGATGCACCGCTAGGTGACAGACCTATTGCAGGAGCAGATGTAGACGTTATGAACGTTTTGACAAAAGCTCGGTATGATGACTACTTGATAGTTTAAGTGCACCATGCTTTACGGCTTAGAACCGGGACTTCAAAAACGTTTTGAACGCCACGGAGCATATAAGATATTCCAAGAGTTGAAATTAGTATTTCATACTCATGCCCGTGTCGAGAAGTATGAGACCTATGACAGTACTTTGCCTACAAGATGGAGGAGAATAGCTCAACCAGTGAGCATGTACTCAGATTGTCTGGGTACTGCAATTGCTTGAATCAAGTGGGAGTTAATCTTCCAGATAAGATAGTAATTGACAAAGTTCTCTAGTCACTATCACCAAGTTAGTAGAACTTCGTGATGAACTATAATATGCAAGGGATGACGAAAGGAATTCCCGAGCTCTTCGCGATGCTGAAGTCGGCGAAGGTAGAAATCATGAAAAAGCATCAAGTGTTGATGGTTAACAAGACCACTTGTTTCAAGTAAAGGGCAAAGGGATAGAAGGGGAACTTCAAGAAGAATGACAAGCAAGTTGTCACTCCCGTGAAGAAACCCAAAGCTAAAACTCAAGCCTGAAACTAAGTGCTTTTACTGCAAAGGAAATGGTCACTAGAAGTGGAACTGCCCTAGATACTTGGCGGATAAGAAGGATGGCAAAGTGAACAAAGGTATATTTTGATATACAGATTGTTGATGTGTACTTTACTAGTGTTCATAGCAACCCCTGGGTATTTGATACCGGTTCAGTTGCTAAAATTAGTAACTCGAAAGGAGAATTGCAGAATGAACAGAGACTAGTTAAAGGTGAAGTGACGATGTGTGTTGGAAGTGGTTCCAAGATTGATATGATCATCATCGCACACTCCCTATACTTTCGGGATTAGTGTAAAACCTAAATAAATGTTATTTGGCATTTGCGTTGAGCATGAATATGATTTGATCATATTTGTTGCAATACGGTTATTCATTTAAAGTCATAGAATAATTGTTATTCTGTTTACATGAATAAAATCTTCGATGGTCATACACCCAATGAAAATAGTTTGTTGGATCTCAATCGTGGTGATACACATATTCATAATATTGAAGCCAAAAGATGCAAGGTTAATAATGATAGTCCAACTTATTTGTGGCACTGCCGTTTAGGTCATAATGGTGTAAAGCGCATGAAGAAACTCCATAGTGATGGACTTTTGGAATCACTTGATTATGAATCACTTGTTGCTTGCGAACCATGCCTCATGGGCAAGATGACTAAAACTCCGTTCTCCGGAACAATGGAGCGAGCAACAGATTTGTTGGAGATCATACATACAGATGTATGTGGACCAATGAGTGTTGAAGCTCGCGGCGGGTATCATTATTTTCTGACCTTCACTGATGATTTGAGCAGATATGGGTATATCTACTTAATGAAGCACAAGTCTGAAACATTTGAAAAGTTCAAAGAATTTCAGAGTGAAGTGGAGAATCATCATAACAAGAAAATAAGAGTTTCTACGATATGATCGTAGAGGTAAAATATTTGAGTTAGCGAGTTTGGCCTTTAGTAACAACAATGTGAAATAGTTTCACTACTCACGCCACCTGGAACACCACAGTGTAATGGTGTGTCCGAACGTCATAACCGTACTTTATTAGATATAGTGCAATCGATGATGTCTCTTACCGATCTACCACTATCGCTTTTGATGTTATGCATTAGAGACAGCTACATTCACGTTAAATAGGGCACCATCTAAATCCGTGGAGATGACACCGTATGAACTGTGGTTTGACGAGAAACTTAAGCTGTTATTTCTTTAAGTTTGGGACTGCGATGCTTATGTGAAAAAGTTTCAACATAATAAGCTCGAACCCAAATCGGAGAAGTAAATCTTCATAGGATACCCAAAAGAAACTGTTGGGTACACCTTCTATCACAGATCCGAAGGCAAGGTCTTTGTTGCTAAGAGTGGATCCTTTCTAGAGAAGGAGTTTCTCTCGAAAGAAGTGAGTGGGAGGAAAGTAGAACTTGATGAGGTAATTGTACCTTCTCCCGAATTGGAAAGTGGAACATCACAGAAACTAGTTCCAGTGATTCCTACACCAATTAGTGAGGAAGCTAATGATGACGATCATGAAACTTCAGATCAAGTTTCTGCTGAACTTCGTAGATCAACCAGAGTTCGTTCCGCATCAGAGTGGTACGGCAACCCGGTTCTGGAAGTCATGTTACTGGACCATGATGAACCTACGAACTATGAGGAAGTGATGATGAGCCCAGATTCCGCAAAATGGCTTGAGGCCATGATATCTGAGATGGGATCCATGTATGAGAACAAAGTGTGGACTTTGGTTGACTTGCCCGATGATCGGCAAGCCATCGAAAATAAATGGATCTTCAAGAGGAAGACTGACACTGACGATAATGTTATTGTTTACAAAGCTCGACTTGTTGCGAATTTTTTTCAACAAGTTCAAGGAGTTGACTACGATGAGACTTTCTCACCCGTAGCGATGCTTAAGTCTGTCCGAATCATGTTAGCAATTGCCGCATTTTATGAAATCTGGCAAATGGATAACAAAACTGCATTCTTAAATGGATTTAATAAAGAAGACTTGTATATGATGCAACCAGAAGGTTTTGTCAATCCTAAAGGTGCTAACAAAATGTGCAAGCTCCAGCGATCCATCTATGGACTGGTGCAAGCATCTCGGAGTTGGAATATACGCTTTGATAAGTTGATCAAAGCATATCGATTTATACAGACTTGCGGTGAAGCCTGTATTTACAAGAAGTGAGTGGGAGCACTACAACCTTTCTGATAAGTATAAGTGAATGACATATTGTCGATCGGAAATGATGTAGAATTTTCTAGAAAGCATAAAGGAGTGTTTGAAAGGAGTTTTTCAAAGAAAGACCTTGGTGAAGCTGCTTACATATTGGGCATCAAGATCTATAGAGATAGATCAACACGCTTGATAAGACTTCCGATGAGTACATACCTTGATAAGATTTTGAAGTAGTTCAAAATGGATCAGTCAAAGAAGGAGTTCTTGCCTGACTCGTAAGGTGTGAAGTTGAGTAAGACTCAAAGCCAGACCACGGAAGAAAAATATAGAGAGAATGAAAGTCATTCCCTATGCCTCAGCCATAGGTTCTATAAAGTATGCCATGCTGTGTACCAAACATGTTGTGTACCTTGCCATGAGTTTGTCAAGGGGGTACAATAGTGATCCAGGAGTAGATCACTGTACAACGGTCAAAATTATCCTTAGTAACTAGATGACTAAGGAAATGTTTCTCGATTATGGAGGTGATAAAGAGTTCATCGTAAAGGGTTACGCCGATGCAAACTTTGACACTAAATCCAGATGACTCTAAGTATCAATCTGGATGCATATTGAAAGTGGGAGCAATTAGCTAGAGTAGCTCTATGCAGAGCATTGTAGACATAGAAATTTGCGAAATACATACGGATCTGAATGTGACAGGCCCGTTGACTAAACTTCTCTCACAAGCAAAACATGATCACACCTTATTACTCTTGGGTATTAATCACATAGCGATGTGAACTAGATTATTGACTCTAGTAAACCCTTTGGGTGTTGGTCACATGGCGATGTGAACTATGAGTGTTATTCACATAACGATGTGAACTATCGGTATTAAATCACATGGCGATGTGAGCTAGATTATTGACTATAGTGCAAGTGGGAGACTGAAGGAAATATGCCCTAGAGGCAATAATAAAGTTCTTATTTATATTTCCTTATATCATGATAAATGTTTATTATTCATGCTAGAATTGTATTAACCGAAAACTTAGTACATGTGTGAATACATAGACAAAACAGAGTGTCCCTAGTATGCCTCTACTAGACTAGCTCATTGATCAAAGATGGTTATGTTTCCTAACCATAGACATGAGTTGTCATTTGATCAACGGGATCACATCATTAGGAGAATGATGTGATGGACAAGACCCATCCTTTAGCTTAGCACTATGATCGTTTAGTGTTACTGCTATTGCTTTCTTCATGACTTATACATGTTCCTATGACTATGAGATTATGCAACTCCCGAATACCGTAGGAACACCTTGTGTGCTATCAAACGTCACAACATAACTGGGTGATCATAAAGATGCTCTACAGGTGTCTCCGAAAGTGTTCGTGGTGTTGGCATAGATCAAGACTAGGATTTGTCACTCCGAGTGTCGGAGAGGTATCTCTGGGCCCTCTCGGTAATGCACATCATAATAAGCCTTGCAAGCAAAAGACTAATGAGTTAGTCACGAGATGATGTATTACGGAACGAGTAAAGAGACTTGCCGGTAACGATATTGAACTAGGTATAGAGATACCGACGATCGAATCTCGGGCAAGTAACATACCAATGACAAAAAGAACAACGTATGTTGTTATGCGGTTTGACCGATAAAGATCTTCGTAGAATATGTAGGAGCCAATATGAGCATCTAGGTTCCGCTATTGGTTATTGACCGGAGATGAGTCTCGGTCATGTCTACATAATTCTCGAACCCGTAGGGTTCGCACGCTTAACGTTTGATGACGATCGGTATTATGAGTTAATGAGTTTTGATGTACCGAAGGAGTTCGGAGTCCCGGATGAGATCGAGGACATGACGAGGAGTCTCGAAATGGTCGAGATGTAAAGATCAATATATTGGACGACTATATTCGGACATCGGAAAGGTTCCGAGTGATTCGGGTATTTTTCGGAGTATATGGGCCTTATTGGGCCATACGGGAATAGAGGAGAAAGGCCAAAAGGAAGGAGGCGCGCGACCCCCGCTCTGGTCCGAATTGGACAAGGGGTGCAGCCCCCTTTTCCTTCTCCCTCTCCACCTCTTTCCTTCTCTCCTACTCCGGAAAGGAAAGGGGAATCCTACTAGGACTTGAGAGTCCTAGTAGGACTCCCCACACTTGGCGCGCCCCCTCTAGGGCCGGCCTCTCCCTTGCTCCTTTATATACGGGGGTAGGGGGGCACCCTAGGACACACAAGTTGAATTGTTTTAGCCGTGTGCGGTGCCCTCCTCCACAGAAACACACCTCGGTCATACCGTTGCAGTGCTTAGGCAAAGCCCTGTGCCGGTAGATACATCATATCCGTCACCACGCCGTCGTGCTGACGAAACTCTCCCGTGAAGCTCAACAGGATCAAGAGCTCATGGGACGTCATCAAGCTGAACGTGTGCTGAACGCGGAGGTGTCGTACGTTCGGTGCTTGATCGGTTGGATCGCGAAGAAGTTCGACTACATCAACCGCGTCACTTGACGCTTCCGCTCCCGGTCTACGAGGGTACGTAGACACACTCTTCCCCTCGTTGCTATACATCTGGTAGATAGATCTTGCGTGATCGTAGGAAATTTTAAAATACTACGTTCCCCAACATCCACACCTTCCGAGCTCGGGGTTGGATATAGAGTCCGGGGAGCACTTGGATCCACCCGGTCCCGAACTGGCGACCTCAGAGATTTTGCGAACTCCGTATACTATATTGGGTCGGGACTCAAGTTATTACAACACCCACCCACCACAATCAATACTCTCCAAGTAATTCTGGCCCTCTAGACATATATGACTTGATGTATGTACGGCAACAACCTTAGGAAATGGTCCATCACTTCTGGGCCAGGTACCTACTTGTTAAAAACAAGATTAAAGATTGCTGCAACGATGATGCTTTCGGTCTTTCATTGCAATTGTACCGACGAGGGAATTTTGAATGCCCTCGGCCGCCATCGCATACAGAGTTTCACGGAATTTTTGCGCTTATTACGGAAGTATTGCGCGATGGAAAGCACATGGAAGGCCCAGAACGCCCATTTGGAACTTGCTATCTTCGGGCAATGTATTGCTCGAGCAAAACGGACACACCCTAACGGGGCATCCGATCATAAGCCCGGCGGCAAGAAAAATAAATCCTTTGCGGGACACAAGTCCGTTCTTGGCGAACTCCTAGAGAAGCCATGTTTGATACATGCAATGTCTGGCATAGACCCAACTCACAGCCTTCGAGCGTGTTGGGTACTCCGGCAGGTAGCCAAAAGTGGTGAAGCCGTCCTCGCCATCGCCATTCCAAAGAAAAACCCTCCGGAAGATGACGATTTTAATGTCCTTACGGTCTTCGAAACCTTCTCTTCAAATAATCGGCGTAAGAGGGCACTTCGTGACCTCGCCGAGGTCCACCAAGTAACCACAGTGAGCCCATGGAATGGTGCGGTAATAACCTTCACCGATGACGATGAACCAAGGGTCCGACCAGTCCGAGCACCCTCCGCTTTAGTACTAAACCCTATCGTGGACGGCTTTTGACTTACCAAAGTTCTCATGGACGACGGTAGTGGGCTTAACCTCATATACGAGGACACGCTCGACAAAATGCAGGTCGATAGAACGCGCATTGAGCAAAGTAATACCACCTTTCGAGGCATTATCCCCAATCGAGAAGCATGATGTTCGGGAAAATTACAGGTCAGAAGAGCTGCTCTTTCACATTATTTCCTTCAACAGTGGATACCACGCCCTTCTAGGGTGGGACGCTTTCTCATGCTTCCAAGCCATATCGCATTATGGGTACATGAAGCTTAAAATGCCAGGGCCCAATGGAATTATCATAGTCATGTGTGATCCGGGCAAAGCACTCCGCGCCGAAAATAAAACCGCATCCTTGGCTCTTGAGGCACTATCCGAAGCCTTTGCGGCCGAAGAACTAACCACCCTATGATCCACGGTGGATAAGGATGATGTGGTCCTCGACAAGAGGACTAAATCCACCTCTTTTAAGCCAACAGATGAAATAGTTAAATTTCAAGTGTGCCCGACGGATCCTAATAAAACAGCATCCATCGGAGCACAGCTGGACCCGACGGTAGACACAACCTTACACGCGTTCCTGTGCAAAAATTGGGATATCTTTGCCTGGCCTCCTTCAGACATGCCTGGGATCCCATGCAGATTGGCCGAACACAACCTCAACATAACCAAAGGGTTCAAACCGGTCAAGCAATCACTGCGGCGATTTTTTGAACCCAAAAGACAAGCGATGGGGGAGGAGCTAGCCAAATTACTCAAAGCCGGGTTTATCAGAGAAATTAAGCACCCGGATTGGCCAGCCAAATTGGTCATGGTGACAAAGAAGGAGAAATCATGGCGCCTCTGTGTCTACTTCAAAGACCTCAATAAGTCTTGCCCTAAGAACCCTTTTCTGTTGCCCCGCATTGACCACATCATTCATGCGACCGCGGGACATGACTGCTATGTTTCCTCGACGCTTACTCCAGATATCATCAGATTAAAATGAAGGAATCCGACCAGGCCGCAACAATGTTTATCACCCGTATGGGCCTTTCTGTTTCAACACTATGCCTTTTGGGCTTAGAAATGCTGGTGCCACTTATCAACGCATGATTCAAACATGCTTGGAGAAAAAAAATTGACAAGACAGTAGAGGCATATGTGGACGACATAGTCATTAAGACTAAACACGTCGAATCATTGGTGGACGATCTCCGCCTCACATTCAATTACCTCTGAACATATGACATACGGCTCAATCCGGAAAAATGCATCTTCGGTGTCCCAGCCGGAAAGCTACTGGGGTTTGCTACCTCTTGAGCTTGCGTTGGTTTTTCCCTTGAAGAGGAAAGGGTAATGCAACAAAGTAGAGTAAATATTTCCCTCTATTTTGAGAACCAAGGTATCAATCCAATAGGAGATTACACACAAGTCGCCAAATACCTGCACAAACAAACAACAAACTTGCACCCAACGCTATAAAGGGGTTGTCAATGCCTTCTAGGTTATTTGCAAAAGTGAGATCTGATAGAGATAGATCAACTAGTAAAGTACATATTTTTGGGTTTTTGGTTTATAGATTGAAAAGTAAAAGATTGCACTTTAGTACATCTGAAACTTATAAGATTTAAAATAGACCAGGGGGGGCATAGGTTTCACTAGAGGCTTCTCTCATGATAGCAAGTATTACGGTGGGTGAACAAATCACTGTCAAGCAATTGATAGAAGAATGAATAATTATAGTGACATCTATGGCAATGATCATGAATTTAGGCATCACGTCCGTGACAAGTAGACCGACTCCTGCCTGCATCTACTACTATCACTCCACACATCGACCAAAACGGTTCTGCATCAAGAGTAAGTTCATAAGAACAAAGTAACACCTTAAGCAAGGTGACATGATGTAGCGGAATTAACTCAAGAAATATGATGAAACTCCATCTTGTTATCCTTGATGGCAACAATACAAAACGTGTCATGTACCTTTCTGTCACTGGGATTGAGCACCGCAAGATTGAACCCAAAGCAAAGCACTTCTCCCATTGCAAGAAAAATTGGCCAAACCAAACCGATAGTTTGAAGAGAATTACTAAGATATTAGATCATGCATAAAAGAATTCAGAAGAAACTCAAATATTATTCATAGATAATTTGATCATAAACCCACAATCCATCGGATCTTGACAAACACACCACAAAAGAAGATTACATTGGATAGATCTCCAAGAACAACGAGGAGAACATGATATTGAAGATCAAAGAGAGAGAAGCCATCTAGCTACTAGCTATGGACCCGTAGGTCTGTGGTAAACTACTCACACTTCATCGGAAGGGCAATAGGCTTGCTGTAGATGCCCTCTGTGGTTGATTCCCCCTCCGGCAGAGTACCAGAAAAGGCCTCCAGATGGGATCCACGAGAACAGAAGATTACGACAGCGGAAAAGTGGTTTCCATGGATGTTCTGATGTTTCTGGAATATATGTAAATAGGTGGAAGAAGTAGGTCAAGGGAGGCTCGGGGAGCCCCACAAGGTAGGGGCACGCCCTACCCCCAGAGCGTGCCCTCCACCCTTGTGGCCGCCTCGAGGGTCCCCTGGCGTGTACTCCAAGTCCATATGGTGTCTTCTGGTCCAAGAAAAATCACTGTAAAGTTTCGTTCTGTTGCGACTCTGTTTGATATTCCTTTTCTGCAAAACTCAAAAACATGGAAAAACAGAAAACTGTCACTGGGCTCTGGGTTAATAGGTTAGTCCCAAAAATCATATAAAATAGCATATAGATGCATATAAAACATCCAATATAGATAATATAAAAGCATGGAACAATAAAAAATTATAGATACGTTGGAGACATATGAGGGTTCATCGTCTCCCATAGAGGAATTGAAGCAAACCCAGCTAAAATCCGATTGTGAGCCGCTTTCATTTGATTGTGAACCAGCTAAAATCCGATTGAAGCAAACCCAACAATCCTAGTGGACGAAAGCCGAGCTCCCTAAATAGTACAACTCATACTCCAACTGGACCATGTACTTCGACGGCTCTAAGATGCTAGCCGGACTGCGGGCTGGCATCATCTTAAAATCTCCTACAGGGGACATAGTCTGTTACATGTTGCAAATCATGTATACAGACTCGAACAATGCTGCCGAATACGAGGCACTGCTACATTGTCTCCTCATGGCTGTCTCCATGGGCATACAACGCCTAGAGGTGCGCGGAGACTCAAACCTCGCAATATCTCAGGTAAACAGAGAATTCGATGCAAAAGACCCAAAATGGCGGCATACCAAAACGCCATATTAAAATATCAGCTCGGTTTGAGGGGCTCAAATTTCATCATGTCGCTCAAGACAGTAATCAGGCGGCGGACATACTCGCTCGCATGGGTGCCAAACACAGCCCCGTCCCGCCTAACACCTTTGTGGAAAGGCTCTTTAAGCCATCCGTGGTATGGCAGGATGAGAGTAGAGATGTCGGTTCAGACCTAACCACACCCCCAGCATGCGAACGCAATACAGATATCATCGGGGGTCCGAATATGGAAATAACACCCTCTGCTCATGATATCATGGTCGTCATTTCTCCTTGGACCGAACCCTTCATGGCCTACCTTAATAGGCAAGAGCTTCCCGATGATCAAAATGCGACCCGTCGCATAGTTCGGCGCTCTAAAGCCTACAAAGTTTATGAAGGTGAGTTGTACAAGAAAAGCACTACTAGAGTTCTCCAAAGGTGCATCTCCGAAGAGGAGGGACGACAACTCTTGGCCGAAATACATGCTGGTCTGGGTGGCCATCACGCCGCAGCTCGGGCCCTCGTAAGCAAAGCTTTCCGGACAGGCTTTTTCTGGCCAACGGCCCGAGCAGATGCACAAGCCCTCATCCAACGTTGTGTGGGATGTCAGCTTTTCGCCAATCAAAGTCTAGTGCCTCCCACTACCCTAAGAACAATCCCCACCACTTGGCCTTTCGCGATCTGGGGGTTGGATAGGGTCAGCCGCGTTAAAGGGGGAAGCCATAAAAATAAATATTTAGTGGTTATGGTGGATAAATTCACTAAGTGGATAGAGCCAAACCAATAAAAAACGGCTGAAGCAGGACCAATGATTAATTTTATACCTGGTGTGGTACACCGCTACGGTGTCCCGCACAACACCATCACAAATAATGGCTCCAATTTTACGACCGATGAGGTGAAAACTGGTGTGCTAGGTTAGGCATTAAACTTGACTATGCATCCATCTACCACCCTCAAACAAACGGTCAGGTCGAACGAGCAAATGGCCTAATAATGAGCGGCATTAAACTCCGACTGGTGTGCTCCCTATGGGATTCAGGTAAACACTGGGTTGAGGAACTCGAGTTCGTGCTCTGGGGGCTGCGGACCACACCTAACCGAACAACCGGATACACACCTTTCTTTATGGTGCACAGCGTAGAAGTTGGTCTGCCCTGCGACATTATTCATGACTCACCTCGAGTGCGCTGATAACCCACAAGTGTAAGGGATCGCAAAAATTTTCGAGGGTAAAGTATTCAACCCAAATTTATTGATTCGACACAAGGGGAGCCAAAGAATACTCTTAAGTATTTGTAGCAGAGTTGTCAATTCAACCACACCTAGAAACTTAGTATCTGCAGCAAGGTAATTTAGTAGCAACATAATATGGAAATAATAATAACGGTTGCAAAAGTGGCGATATTGTTTTTGTAGTGATTGTAACAGTAGCAGCGGAAAACTAAATAAGCAACAAGTAATATGTGAAAAGCTCGTAGGCATTGGATGGTGATGGAGGATTATGTCGGATGCAATTCCTCACGTAATAGTTATAACTCTAGGGTGACACAGAACTAGCTCCAGATTATCAATGTAATGTAGGCATGTATTCTGAATATAGTCATACGTGCTTATGGAAAAGAACTTGCATGACATCTTTTGTCCTACCCTCCCGTGGCTGCAGGGTCCTAGTGGAAACTAAGGGATATTAAGGCCTCCTTTTAATAGAGTACCGGACCAAAGCATTAACACAAAGTGAATACATGAACTCCTCAAACCACGGTCATCACCGGGAGTGGTCCCGACTATTGTCACTTCGGGGTTGCCGGAGCATAACACATAGACGGTGACTATTGACTTGCAAGATAGGATCAAGAACACACATATATTCATGAAAATAATAGGTTCAGATCTGAAATCATGGCACTTGGGCCCTATGACAAGCATTAAACATGGCAAAGTCATAGCAACATCAATCTTAGAACATAGTGGATACTAGGGATCAAACCCTAACAAAACTAACTCGATTACATGGTAAATCTTATCCAACCCATCACCGTCCAGCAAGCCTACGATGGGATTACTCATGCACGGCGGTGAGCATCATGGAATTGGTGATGGAGGAAGGTTGATGATGACGATGGCGACGATCTCCCCTCTCCGGAGCCCCGAACGGACTCCAGATCAACCCTCCTGAGAGAGATTAGGGCTTGGCAGCGGCTCCGTATCGTAAAACGTGATAATTCTTCCTCTCTGATTTTTTCTCCCCGAAAGTGAATACATGGAGTCGAGGTAGATGTCGGTGGAGCAACAGGGGGCCCACGAGGCAGGGGGGCATGCCCCCACCCTCGTGGACAGGGTGTGGGCCCCCTGGCTTGGTTCTTTCCGCAAATATTTTTTATATATTCCAAAATAATTCTCCGTTGAATTTCAGGTCATTCTGAGAACTTCTATTTCTGCACAAAAACAACACCATGGCAATTCTGTTGAAAACAGCGTCAGTCCGGGTTAGTTCCATTCAAATCATGCAAGTTAGAGTCCAAAACAAGGGCAAAATTGTTTGGAAAAGTAGATACGTTGGAGACTTATCAACTCCCCCAAGCTTAAACCTTTGCTTGTCCTCAAGCAATTTAGTTGATAAACTGAAAGTGATAAAGAAAAACTTTGACAAACTCTGTTTGCTCTTGTTGTTGTAAATATGTAAAGCCAGCATTCAAGTTTTCAGCAAAGATCATGAACTAACCACATTCACAATAACTTTCAGGTCTCATGTCTACTCATATCAATGGCATAATCAACTAGCGAGCAGTAATAATAAACCTCGGATGACAACACTTTCTCAAAACAATCATAATATGATATAACAAGATGGTATCTCGCTAGCCCTTTCTGAGACCGCAAAACATAAATGCAGAGCACCTTTAAAGATCAAGGACTAACTAGACATTGTAATTCATGGTAAAAGAGATCCAGTCACAATCATACTCAATGCAAATTAATAGCAATACATGCAAATGACAGCAGTGCTCTCCAACTGGTGCTCCTTAATAAGAGGATGGTGACTCAACATAAAAGTAATAGATATGCCCTTCACAGAGGGAAGCAGGGATTTGTAGAGGTGCTAGAGCTCGATTTTTAAATAGAGATGAATAATATTTTGAGTGGTATACTCTCATTGTCAACATAACAACCAAGAATCTCGATATCTTCCATGCTATACACATTATAGGCGGTTCCCAAACAGAATGGCAAAGTTTATACTCCTCCAACCACCAACAAGCACACTCCACGGCCATCAGAATCCACGGGGTAGCGTCCAAATAAGCAACGGCCCTGGGGGAGTTTTGTTTAATTATTATGATTTGAGCATGGGACTGGGCATCCGGTTACCAGCCATTTTCTCATGAATGATGAGCAGAGTCCACTCATCGTGAGAATAACCCACCTAGCATGGAAGATATAGACAACCCTAGTTGATACATGAGCTATTCGAGCATACAAAACAGAATTGCATTTGAAGGTTTAGAGTTTGGCACATACAAATTTACTTGGAACGGCAGGTAGATACCGCATGTAGGAAGGTATGGTGGACTCATGTGGAATAACTTTGGGGTTTATGGAAGTGGATGCACAAGCAGTATTCCTGCTTAGTACAGGTGAAGGCTAGAAAGAGACTGGGAAGCGACTATCTAGAGAGCGACAACAGTCATGAACATGCATTAAAATTAATCAACAATGAATGCAAGCATGAGTAGGATATAAATCACCATGAACATAAATATTGTGGAGGCTATGTTGATTTTGTTTCAACTACATGCGTGAACATCTGCCAAGTCAGACCACTTGAATCGTTCAAAGGAGGATACCGCCCTATCATACCACATCACAACCGTTTTAATATCATGTTGGCATGCACGATAGACCATTATAAACTCTTAGCTAACTAAGCATGGCATGCGCAGCTATGATCTCTAATTGTCATTGCAAGCATGTTTCTAACAAGCTGAATCAGGAACGATGAACTATCATATTTACAAAAACAAGAGTGGTCGAGTTCATACCAGCTTTTCTCATCTCAATCAATTCATCATATATCGTCATTATTTCCTTTCACTCGCACGACTGAACGGTGTGGATAATAATAATAGTGCACGTGCATTGGACTAAGATGGAATCTGCAAGCATTTCATACTGTGGGGACCCCGACTTAGAAGTCGAGATCAACGAATGCACGTGTATAGTGATCCTAGAGATCAATGCTCACTGAACACACAGAAGCTGAATAACAAGAGTCTTACATCCATACATACCGTCTTACACAAATTAAGGCCATTATGGCCAAGTCTTACATAGATAAAGCCTCACGGCTGAAATAGCAAACAACTCAAATAGCGGAAGTCTTCGATGATAAGTAGAACCCATGCCATCTGCCTTAACCCTACAGGCATTCTGACTGGGATATCGTCTTAGTTCGCATGCTCGTCTCCATAGAACACTTCTTCATATTCCTGTTCTCCATGCCTGGCCAATTTAAATAACCAGTGGCAAGCCAATGAGTACTTTGAATGTACTGCAAGCAACCCATGATTTGGTTCAAAGTAACAATGCAATTGAATAACAATGAGCAATCTAGCTACTAGCTAGAATAAATATTCTGCCAACAAGTATATGCATCAATAATTTCTCGTAACCTCGAGGACAGGTTACCGATATCAGCATGAATGTGATTCAACTCAACGAGTCAAGTCACCACCTTGACTCATCACACACACAAGGTTTCGCAAACATTGTACGTAGCCCAAGAGCGGTTACCCAACTGTCCTTGACCGTGGACACGGCTATTCGAATAGTTTTACACTCTCCAGAGGTCGCGCACTTTACCCACAAGATCCGGGAAGCTTTCGTGTCACCCACGATCCCGCAGTACCTCAAGTACTCGGGGGAAGCACCCGGTCATTATCTTTCCTTAGACGACACTAACATAGAGTCCACTCGTTGGTGCACAGCCCTCGAGTACAACAATAGATCATGGGACTTGCCCTACTTTCAATGTCACACGTACACGAAGGGACCAACGGTGTGTCCGGTGCCCTGTGAAAACAGTCAAGGTCGTCTATCCAAGCACGACCCCGTCCCGGGAAAAGACCTCAAGTCTTCCCGTCACTAGTAATGCGGGCACCATGCTAGTATCGGCCTAAGTAATCAATAAAGCCCCGTCCCATAAGGGGTAGAGTGGTTGCACATGTATGGTTGAATAACGGTCGCAACTTAAACCAATCCGTTTGAAAAACTTCACACACACTTTCCTCGGTACCCACTTCGTCATCAAGTGGTTACCCATCTCATCTTTTTCCCCGGGCATAAGTGGCACCCGATGGGGTCTTTAAAAAGAATGCAACCACGAAGGTTTCATGGCATACATGCATCACTAAGCATCACTACTAACCATTTGCATGTCATCTAGCACATAGCAAGATTATGAGCAAGCATGCATCATGTGGTGGTTTCAAACTAGGTCACCACCATAACTCTTATCATCATGCAATCGGAAACAAACAGGTTCCGAAGAACA
Organism: Secale cereale; assembly: GCA_902687465.1. Taxonomy (NCBI): domain Eukaryota; kingdom Viridiplantae; phylum Streptophyta; class Magnoliopsida; order Poales; family Poaceae; genus Secale; species Secale cereale. Next base: position 145,049,925 of record LR738709.1, read on the forward strand.
CAAGTGTTTCATGGTTAAAGGGCTGCTTGCCTGGATTGGCTTGGTCTTCAAAGTCTTCAAATCCTTCCCCACCTTCTTCCTCAGCAACCTCATCAAATACGGTATCTAAACGTCGCAAAATAACAACGGGAGAATAAGATCACAATAAAAACAGAAAAATCAAAGTGCTCAGAAAAATGTCAACTTATTTTTGTTAAATACTAGAGGGAAAACTAAGATGGCAAAAAATTCTTAGTTGAAGTTTTGGAGTTGCAGAATGGGATCTAAGGATTTTTGAACAGGAGTTTTAATGTTCAAATTTGAATTTAAATTTGAACAGAACAGAAAAGGTTCATGGATATGTGTGAAAGTGACACCATTAAATAGGTTGGAATTTTACAAGATTTTAGGAGTTGGAATTAATTCATTTGGACATATATTTATTTCTGTGAAATTATTTGAAATATCACAGAAAAGAATAAAAGGAAAAAGGCCCTGTGCCACTGGGCCAGAACGACCACAGTGCACGGCCCAGGCGAATAGCCCAACCGCACGGGAGCCAGCGCGCGCGCACCAGGTTTTTGAACCTGACGGGCGGGGCCCGGCGGTAAGTGGCAGAGAGGGGAGAGAGAGAGTGGTGAGGATGACAGGCGAGGCCCGCCTGTCATCTTCAACCTTACGGCCAAAGCGACGGTGAGCTCACCGGCGGTGATTTCCGGGCACGGCGGGGCAAACTGAGGGCAGGAACGGGCTCAGCGAGGAGTCGCCGTTCCAGTGGTGGTGGTACGGCTTGCCGGAGATGCCTGGTTCGCCGGCGGCGAGGTGGGACGGCGGAGGAGCGTCGGGAGGTCGCTGCTCCGGTCGATTCCGGCAGCTGTAGAGGGGGAAAAGAGGGGGAATCACATCAGTATCTTGCTGTGGTGCTAGATCGAGCGAAAGTAGGGTCGGAGGGAGGCTGTACTGCGAGATCTCCAGTCGCCCGGCGCGGCGGAGCTCCGGTCGATCCCGAGCACTGGGGCTTTCTGAGGGCGAATGGGTGGTTCTGGAGCGCTACTGGGGATGTGGGGAGGAGCTGGGTGACGTTGGAGAGGCTCGGGGCGTGCTTATATAGCCGCGCCCCGGTCCACCGTGGACTCGTGCGCCGGCGAGGTCACGGGCGAGGCCAGAGGCCGTGCAGGCGCTCGGGCTCGAGTCGGGGAGGTTCATGGGTGAGGTCTACGCCTAGTAGAGGGGAGAGGAGGAGTGGGGAAGGCTCCAGAGGGTGCGCGCGTGTGAGGCCGACGAGTGGAGCTCGGGGGCGGCCGACACGCGTGCGAGGGCGGTCACTGGAGGGAGGAGGAGGAGGGGGACAGCGTCGGGGGAGGTCGCAGACGTCGAGGCGCATCGGTAGGCGCGAGGGGAGAGCATGAGGTGGTCGGGGGCGAGCGATTGGGCGAAGCTACAGTGCGGGTGCGCACTGTAGCGCGCTCTGGAGCGTGCCTATCGCATGCCATGGCATGCCATTGGCTCTATGGGCGTGTCCGCCGTGTCTGGGGGGTCCAGGGCGATGTAGACGACTCAGCTGTGGCCTTGGATGCTCTGGATGATCAGTGAGAGAGAGGTGAAGCTGGTAACTAGGTAGAATTTGGCTGTCCAGCAAGGTGAATTGGGGTTTTCACCCCTCAATCATGGAGCTGTGGACATGGGGGAGTTACTGGAGGTAGATTGTAACTAGATGAAGTTGTGGTAGAAAGCTGAGGCAAAAGTAAATAGTAAAAGGGGTCAAGATGATAGTTTTGGTAAAAAGGCAGAAGGTGTTTGATCATGTTTTGGACTAGCAAATGATCTCCACTAGCCATGACACTTAACATGATTGAATGTCATATGGAAATAGGGTGTTTCACCAAATTTGGGCTCATTTGAAGAAACTAGCCAATGTAACTTTGGTGAACCCTAGAAATCAACAGAAATAGCTTCATCTTGTTTAAGTCAAGCTAATCATCTCCCCTTGATGCAGAACTTGGTTTAGTGTCATCATTTGGGGTTATGATCATGCCCACAAAGTTTGAAGCTCCAGGTAAAAACTTGGTAATGTAAAGTTGTTCAAATTTGAATTTGAACAGAAATGGTTTTGGGGTATTCTGATCAAGTTGCCCTACTCCAAATCTTGTGCCATTTGGTCTAGATGCCTTATTAGGCCTTTCTAGCATGTGCACCAAGTTTGAGAGCATCTGGATAAGTTTGGCAATGTAAAGTTGCTCAAACTTCAGATATGGACAGAATGGTTTTAGAGGGTTTTGATGATGTTTTCTTGCTTCCCAAGGCATGGGGCTTGGCAAGATCATCAAATATGTCATATATGACATGATAGAATTTCCCTGGAATTTTTGAAGAATATTTCCTTTGTAAATATTTCAAAAGCTTGAAATATCCAGAAAGGGTTTTAGAGGGATTAGCCCATTATTTTGAACATGACCAAGTGTTGAAACTCTTATATATGGACAATATATGTCCTATGAGTCTCCCTGAATTGTGGCAAATATTTTTGAAATACTTAAATAATTTTTCCCTATTAAAGACAATTTCTGGCCTTAAGAAAAAGCTTTTAAATAAAAAAGGAAAATAACTTTTAAAATTATACTTTTGTGGTTTCTGGGAGTCCTATGACTACTAGGTCTCAAATACACTTTTTGAAATAATTTTCTCACCCTAAATCAAGCACTTGTAGTGCAAACCTCAATTCAGGGGTTTTTGGAATACTAAATTTTGAAAATACAATTTGGCAAAATTAATTTTATAGAAAAATACTATACTGCTATATAACACTTGGCATGATCATTGGGCAGAAGTTTTGGGTATGGAGATGAATTCTACAAGAGGTAATAGTTGACTTTAATGAGCACATGAAAAACATAGGAAGAAGAACTCAATTCCAAATAAAATCCAAATGATGCCAAAAAAAATTGCTGGTCCAAATTTTCATGCTACAATGATGCAAATAACATGTTACAAAATGCAGGGTGTGACAGACCTACCCCCTTACAAGAATCTCGTCCCCGAGATTCCTAAACTAGGTCTTAAAAGAGATCGGGAAACTCGGATCTAAGATAGTCTTCACGTTCCCATGTTGCTTCTGCTTCCGTGTGGTTGCTCCACTGGACCTTGAAGTACTTGATGGTGCGGCATCGCGTCCGTCGTTCTGCTTCATCCAGAATGCGAATGGGTTTCTCGCAGTAGGTCAAATCAGGCTGCAGATCAATGGCTTGGTGATCAACATCCTTGTAGAGATCAGGCTTGTTCGGAACTTGGAGACATTTCCGAAGTTGTGACACGTGGAATACGTTGTGCACATCGGATAGCTCATGTGGTAGTTCCAACTGGTAAGCCACTTCTCCTCGTCGGTCGGTGATCTTGAAAGGGCCAATGAATCTTGGTGCAATTTTCCCTTTAACGTGGAAACGCTTGGTTCCCTTTAGAGGGGTTACTCGCAGGTACACATGGTCTCCGACACGGAAACTCATGTCCCGACGGCGAGTGTCAGCATAGCTCTTCTGCCTTGACTTGGCTGCCTTCAAACGCTCTCTGACTAGTTGGACTTGCTCTTGTGCTTCGCGGAGAATATCCGGTCCAAAGACTAGCCCTTCTCCAGTCTCTGACCAGTTGAGGGGTGTGCGACATCTGCGTCCGTACAACACCTCAAATGGTGCCATCTGAAGGCTTGACTGGTAACTGTTGTTATAGGAGAACTCGGCAAAAGGGAGACAATCTTCCCACTTGGCTCCATACGCCAAGACACAGGCTCGGAGCATGTCTTCGAGAATTTGATTTACTTGTTCCATCTGACCTCCGGTCTGTGGGTGGAAAGCTGTGCTGAAAGACAACTTGGTTCCCAAGGCTTCTTGGGATCTTCTCCAGAACCTTGAAGTAAACTGGGTGCCTCGATCTGACACAATTTCTTGTGGAACACCATGGAGGCTCACGATTCGGTTGATATAGAGAGTTGCCAACTGGTTGCCTGAATAGGTAGTCTTGACAAGAATGAAATGGGCCACCTTGGTCAAATGGTCGACTATGACCCAGATGGAGTCATGTCCTCTATTCGACCTTGGTAGTCCAGTGATGAAGTCCATTCCGACTTTATCCCACTTCCACTCGGGAACCTTGAGTGGTTGGAGCAATCCAGCGGGTCGCTGATATTCAGCCTTGACCCTTAGGCACACATCACACATTGCAACATAGGTTGCAATCTCTCTTTTCATCCCGTGCCACCAGAATCTTTCCTTCAAGTCTTGGTACATCTTGGTTCCTCCAGGGTGGATGGAATACGGAGTGTCGTGGGCTTCTTGCAGGATCAGGTTCTTCAGCTCCATCTTGTTTGGTACGCAGATGCGGCCTTTGTACCAAACAATCCCGTGCTCGTCTTCAGAAAATCCTGGGGCCTTGCCTAGCTTCATCTTCTTCTTGATGCCTTCGATGCTTGCGTGCTCATCTTGTGCCTTCTTGACTTCATCCATCAGGGTCGGTCTGACTTCCAAAGGATCCAGAAATCCAGGGGTGACCAATCCAAACTGAATTGTTCGAGTTCCTTAAACAAGGCTGGCTGCCTCTCTTGAATAATGGCATTCAAGGAGCAAGCCTTCCTGCTTAAGGCATCGGCCACCACGTTAGCCTTCCCGGGGTGATATTGAACACTGAGGTCATAGTCTTTGATGAGTTCCAACCATCTTCGCTGCCTCATGTTCAATTCCTTTTGGGTGAAAATGTACTTCAGACTTTTGTGGTCTGTGTATATCTCACACCGTTTCCCTAGGAGGTAATGCCGCCATGTCTTCAAGGCATGAACCACTGCCGCTAACTCAAGATCGTGAGTAGCGTAGTTCTCTTCATGAGGTCGTAGCTGCCTGGAGAGGTATGCTATGACTCGGCCTTCTTGCATCAGAACGCTTCCCAATCCAGTTCGAGAGGCATCACAATATATCACGAACTCCTTGTCAATATCAGGTGTTGCCAGAACTGGGGCGGTGGTCAACCTCTTCTTGAGCTCTTGGAAGCTCTCTTCGCATTTTGGCGTCCACTCGAACTTCTTGTCCTTCTTGAGGAGCTGAGTCAATGGCCGGGCAATGCTAGAGAATCCTTCCACGAATTTGCGGTAATAGCCCGCAAGTTCGAGGAAGCTTCTGACTTCCTTGACGGTCGTTGGAGATTGCCATTGGGTCACACCTTCGATCATCGCGGGATCAACTGACAATCCTTCTTCGGTCAAGACATGACCTAAGAATCCAACTTTATGCAGCCAGAACTCACACTTGCTGAATTTGGCATATAGTTGGTGCTCCCGAAGCTTGTCTAGGACCATCCTCAAATGTTGCTCGTGTTCTTCCTCCGTCTTCGAGAAGACAAGAATGTCATCGATGAAGACAACAACGAACTTGTCCAAATATTCCATGAAGACTTTATTCATGAGATACATGAAGTAAGCTGGGGCATTGGTTAACCCAAAGGACATGACCGTGCACTCGTACATGCCATATCTGGTTACGAATGCCGTCTTCGGAATATCTTGGGGCCTGATATTCAGCTGGTAGTACCCAGATATGAGGTCGATCTTGGAGAACACCTTGGCTCCGCTGAGCTGATCAAACAGATCTTCAATCTTAGGAAATGGATATTTGTTCTTGATTGTAACTTCATTGAGGGAATGGTAGTCAATGCATAAGCGGATGGTACCGTCCCTCTTTGCCACAAACAGAACAGGTGATCCCCAAGGGGAGGCACTTGGGCGGATAAATCCCTTCCTCAGTTGTTCTTCTAGTTGCTTCTTCAACTCGGCTAATTCTTCCGTCCCCATTCTATAAGGCTTCTTATAGATGGGTCCTGCCCCGGGCACGAGCTCGATGATGAGCTCAATGTCACGGTCAGGAGGCATTCCCGGTAGTTCATCCGGAAAGACATCGGGATACTCACATACTACCGGTACTTGCTCTAGCCCAACTTCAGATAGACAGTTGACTTAAACGGCTTGATTGGAAGACGAGTTGGGAGTAAACTTAACTTCGACTCCTTGGTCATTGGTCACAGTGACAGTCCGATTGGCACAGTCTAATAAGCCTTGGTTATCCATCCCTAAGATCACATCCAAGCCTTGCGATCTCAGGATGATAAGGTCTGCTAGGAAGTCTACACCGTTAATGGTAATATTGACTCCTTTGCAGCCTATCTTGGCTCTCATCTCTGCTCCGGGGGTTTGTATCACCATGGGGTTATTCAGGGGTGTAGGGGTCATGCCACTTTTTAATGCAAATCTTTGAGTGACAAATGAATGCGTTGCTCCAGAATCAAACAAGACAGTTTCAGGTGCTGAGTTGACAAGGAACGTACCCAGCACGACGTCCGGGTCTTCCTGGGCTTCTTCAGCAGTGACGTGATTCACACGCCCCTTCCCATGGTTAGGCGGGTTGCGAGGAGCTGGGTTCCTTGGTGGCACCCCGCGGCCTTGCCTAGGGTTCTGCGCATTGGGGCGCGGGACATCAGGCTTCTTGTTGGGGCACACCCATGAGATGTGTCCTGACTGACCACCTCCAAAGCAAGTGACTTGGTTTGGACTGTTGATCTTATTGCCACCACTGTTATTGGGGTTGAAAGCTAGCCTTGGGTTGGCATACTGCTGAGGCTGATAGTTGGTGCGAGGTGCAGGAGCTCTTGGTTGCTGATAGGTTGGTTTGACCGGGGCTGACTGCCACGGGCGGGGCTTCTGGTTGCTAGAACTTCCCTTGCTGACCATCTTGCGCTTGCGAGTGTCTTCCAGAGCTCGCCGCTTGTCTTCAAGCATGAGTGCTTTGTTCACCAGGTCAGGGAAGGTCGGGCAGTCGCACACGACAAGCGAATACTGCAAAGTCTGATTGAGGCCTTCCATGAAGCGCTCCCTTTTTGCAGCATCAGTGCTGACATCTTCAGGGGCATACCTTGACAGAACACTGAACTTCTGCATGTACTCCTTGACAGTGCCACTTCCATGCTTCAAGGCTCGGAACTCACGCTTTTTGATAGCCATAATTCCGGAAGGAATGTGGGCCTTGCGGAATTCTGCCTTGAAGTTGTCCCAAGTGATGTCTTGCCCAGCATGCATGACCTTGAATCCATCCCACCAAGCTCTAGTAGTCCCCCCGAGGCAGTGGGCTGCATAAGCCACCTTCTCACGGTCTTCGGTGCATCCGACTAGTTCCAACAAGTCCTCAATGGTGCGGACCCAGTCGTCTGCATCCAAGGGTTCAGCAGTCTCGATGAAAGTTGGCGGTGCATGCTTCTTGAACTCTGCCAACGTGGAACGTCCATTGCCATTCCCCGCCGGCTGGCGGTTGTTGGTGACAGCTTGAGCAATCAACTGAAGGGCTGCGGTGTTGGCTTGGCGTTCCTCTCGGAAAGCTTGGAGAAGCTGAGCCATGTCCATGTTCGGAGGAGGTGGTGGTGGTGGTGGAGCTTGGTCGTTGGTTTGGTCGTGGCCTGCCTCTGACTGAGCGGATGCTCCGGCTTCAGGCTGCTGGGTAGAGGTACCAGTACGAGTTACAACAAGCATCCTGTTGGAGCGGTAAAAGGTCTCATGACTCGGAAGAGGGAAAGCAATATAGATGGGTGCCTAGTAAGGGGGTGGGTGTGACACTAATCAAATCATGCAAGGGCCGAAAGGCCAAAACACATTCATTAAAATCCATATGGGTGATGCAGTCGTTTACACATTCCCGAAGGAAGAATACGACATACATCCAAACACAACAAAAGCAAACACTAGATGGTTTCATATGAACCATACAAGGACTCGACTGCGCATAGGGGTTACACGACCTATCCTACCGTAGATGTCACGAACTGGCATATCCGAGTTGCGAATAATGCCTAAGCGGCGGAATGCTCGGTCGCGTATTCTGGCTCTTCTGGGTCTTCCTCCTTGTCTTCATCTGTCTCGGCCCCCTTGTCACTTGAGGGTGTGAGGGAGTGGAGGAGTTGGATACGACGGTGCTTTGTCGGTGGTGCAGGGAAAAACTTGTGATATTCCCTTGCCGTCATACGGCGTCGCCGAGGTGGTTCTTCATTCTTGGAAGATACATCTCCGGAGGGCCTTCCGCCTCGGTATGCGATAGCGGACTGTCCGGAAGGCGCTCCTTCTTTCTTGATCCTATCTGTCTTCTCTTGTGCTCGACGAAGAAGTGCCTTGGTCTTGTGAAGTTCTTCTCGGAGCTTCATTGATTCCGAGGCCAAATCTTGTGCCAAACTGTCGGCACATAGACTGAAGTAGGTCCGGAATCGAAGCGGGAGTCCTTCCTTCAGTGGAGGGGCTAGTGCGCTGCTTTCATCTTCGCCTTCCTTCCGGTAAGGCAAGAAGCGGGTTGTCATCTTGGCTGCCATCTCCGGAAGAAGCTCGCGGAGACGGGTTGGTGCCTTGAGTGCAGCAGCCTCGATAGCAAGAGGTAGTGTTGCCATCTGGGGTCCCTCGAAGAACCAACTTGTGGGGGGGGGGTCGTTTGCCTTCACGATCACTTCCACATGGTACTCCACCTCAGTGTCGCTAACCCAATGCTCGAGGTAGGTGAGGATGGCTGCTCGGTGGAACTGGCACTCCTGGAGGCTATCCCCGAGAAGCAAGGGAAACCCAGTGGTCACGTGCTCTTCAGGTATAGCGGCCATCTACAAAGGTTGAATAGGAGAGGTTAATAAGCTGATGAAATCTCAGGTTGGTAAGGTTTAGAAAAGAAGAGAGGTTCGGAAGGTTTTTGAAAAGGGGTCTCATCTAACTAACGCCCATGCTAACTAAGGCTTCCTACAGTCAGGATGGCTCTGATACCAGCTCTGTGGGGACCCCGACTTAGAAGTCGAGATCACCGAATGCACGTGTACAGTGATCCCAGAGATCAATGCTCACTGAACACACAAAAGCTGAATAACAAGAGTCTTACATCCATACATACCGTCTTACACAAATTAAGGCCATTATGGCCAAGTCTTACATAGATAAAGCCTCACGGCTGAAATAGCAAATAACTCAAATAGCGGAAGTCTTCGATGATAAGTAGAACCCATGCCATCTGCCTTAACCCTACAGGCATTCTGACTGGGATAGCGTCTTAGTTCGCATTCTCGTCTCCATAGAACTCTTCTTCATATTCCTGTTCCTCCATGCCTGGCCAATTTAAATAACCAGTGGCAAGCCAATGAGTACTTTGAATGTACTCGCAAGCAACCCATTATTTGGTTCAAAGTAACAATGCAATTGAATGACAATGAGCAATCTAGCTACTAGCTAGAATAAATATTCTGCCAACAAGTATATGAATCAATAATTTCTCGTAACCTCGAGGACAGGTTACCAATATCAGCATGAATGTGATTCAACTCAATGAGTCAAGTCACCACCTTGACTCATCACACACACAAGGTTTCGCAAACATTGGACGTAGCCCAAGAGCGGTTACCCAACTGTCCTTGACCGTGGACACGGCTATTCGAATAGTTTTACACTCTCCAGAGGTTGCCCACTTTACCCACAAGATCCGGGAAGCTTTCGTGTCACCCACGATCCCACAGTACCTCAAGTACTCGGGGGAAGCACCCGGTCATTATCTTTCCTTAGACGACACTAACATAGAGTCCACTCGTTGGTGCACAGCCCTCGAGTACAACAATAGATCGTGGGACTTGCCCTACTTTAAATGTCACGCGTACACGAAGGGACCAACGGTGTGTCCGGTGCCCTGTGAAAACAGTCATGGTCGTCTATCCAAGCACGACCCCGTCCCGGGAAAAGACCTCAAGTCTTCCCGTCACTAGTAATGCGGGCACCATGCTAGTATCAGCCTAACTAATCAATAAAGCCCCGTCCCATAAGGGGTAGAGTGGTTGCACATGTATGGTTGGAATAACGGTCACAACTTAAACCAATCCGTTTGAAAAACTTCACACACACTTTCCTCGGTACCCACTTCGTCATCAAGTGGTTACCCATCTCATCTTTTTTCCCCGGGCATAAGTGGCACCCGATGGGGTCTTTAAAAAGAATGCAACCACGAAGGTTTCATGGCATACATGCATCACTAAGCATCACTACTAACCATTTGCATGTCATCTAGCACATAGCAAGATTATGAGCAAGCATGCATCATGTGGTGGTTTCAAACTAGGTCACCACCATAACTCTTATCATCATGCAATCGGAAAAACAGGTTCCAAAGAACACAAGTGTTTCATGGTCAAAGGGCTGCTTGCCTGGATTGGCTTGGTCTTCAAAGTCTTCAAATCCTTCCCCACCTTCTTCCTCAGCAACCTCGTCAAATACGGTATCTAAACGTCGCAAAATAACAACGGGAAAATAAGATCACAATAAAAACAGAAAAATCAAAGTGCTCAGAAAAATGTCAACTTATTTTTGTTAAATACTAGAGGGAAAACTAAGATGGCAAAAATTCTTAGTTGGAGTTTTGGAGTTGCAGAATGGGTTCTAAGGATTTTTGAACATGAGTTTTAATGTTCAAATTTGAATTTAAATTTGAACAGAACAGAAAAGGTTCATGGATATGTGTGAAAGTGACACCATTAAATAGGTTGGAATTTTACAAGATTTTAGGAGTTGCAATTAATTCATTTGGACATATATTTATTTCTGTGAAATTATTTGAAATATCACAGAAAAGAATAAAAGGAAAAAGGCCCTGTGCCACTGGGCCAGAACAGCCACAGTGCACGGCCCAGGCGAATAGTCCAACCGCACGGGAGCCAGCGCGCGCGCGCCAGGTTTTTGAACCTGACGGGCGGGGCCCGGCGGTCAGTGGCAGAGAGGGGAGAGAGAGAGTGGTGAGGATGACAGGCGGGGCCCGCCTGTCATCTTCAACCTTACGGCCAAAGCGACGGCGAGCTCACCGGTGCCGATTTCCGGGCACGGCGGGGCAAACGGAGGGCATGAACGAGCTCAGCGAGGAGTCGTCGTTCCAGTGGTGGTGGTGCGGCTCGCCGGAGAGGCCTGGTTCGCCGGCGGCGAGGTGGGACGGCGGAGGAGCGTCGGGAGGTCGCTGCTCCGGTCGATTTCGGCAGCTGCAGAGGGGGAAAAGAGGGGGCATCGCATCAGTATCTTGCTGCGGTGCTAGATCGAGCGAAAGTAGGGTCGGAGGGAGGCTGTACTGCGAGATCTCCGGTCGCCCGACGCGGCGGAGCTCCGGTCGATCCCGAGCACTGGGGCTTTCTGAGGGCGAATGGGTGGTTCTGGAGCGTATTGGGGATGTGGGGAGGAGCTGGGTGCCGTTGGAGAGGCTCGGGGCGTGCTTATGTAGCCGCGCCCCGGTCCACCGTGGACTCGTGCGTCGGCGAGGTCACGAGCGAGGCCAGAGGCCGTGCAGGCGCTCGGGCTCGAGTCGGGGAGGTTCATGGGTGAGGTCTACGCCTAGTAGAGGGGAGAGGAGGAGCGGGGAAGGCTGCAGAGGGTGCGCGCGTGTGAGGCCGACGAGTGGAGCTCGGGGGCGGCTGGCGCGCGTGTGAGGGCGGTCACTGGTGGGAGGAGGAGGAGGGGGGACAGTGCCGGGGGAGGTCGCAGTGTTGGGAACGTTGCATGGGAAACAAAAATTTTTCCTACGCTCACCAAGATCAATCTAGGAGATGCATCTACGAGGGGAGAGTTGGATCCACATACCCTTGTAGATCGCTAAGCGGAAGCGTTCAAGAACGCGGTTGATGGAGTCGTACTCGCCGCGATTCAGATCGCCGAAGATCCTAGCACTGAACGGACGGTGCCTCTGCGTTCTTCACACGTGCAGCTCGGGACGTCTCCTCCTTCTTGATCCAGCAAGGGGGAAGGAGAGGTTGATGGAGAAACCAGCAGCACGCCGGCGTGGTGGAGATGGTGGTGGAGGAATTCCAGCAGGGCTTCGCCAAGCACTGCGGAATTGACGAAGATCTCTACGGTGGAGGGAGGGCAGCGTCGAGGCACGAACGTGTGTGGCTGCCCTCCCTCTGCCTCTCTTTATATAGGGGGGTGAGAGGGGAGGGGGCGCCCTAGGGTTTACCCCTAGGGGCGGCGGCCAAGGGGAGATGGGAGGGGGCGGCGGCCCAGGGGGTAGGGTTTCCCCCCCCCCAAGTGCCTTGCCCCCCACTCCAAAGGGTGCGGCTGCCCTAGGGGGGCGGGGGGCACCCCCATGCGCAGGTGGAGAGGGCCCAAGGGGGGGCGCACAGCCCCATGAGGGCTGTTGCGTCTCCCACTTGTGGCCCATAGGGCCCATAACAATTACCGGGACCCCCCGAAACCCCTTTCGGTCATCCGACGACTCCCCGGTGCCTCCCGGAACACTTCCGGACTCCGATCACTCTCAACCTATATATCAATCTTCGTCCCCGGACCATTCCGGAGACCCTCGTCACGTCCGGGATCCCATCCGGGACTCCGAACAACCTTCGGTTACCATGCACTGTTCTCACTAACAACCCTAGCGTCACTGAACCTTAAGTGTGTAGACCCTGCGGGTTCGGAAACTATGCAGACATGACCGAGACACTCCCAGGTCAATAACCAATAGCGGGATCTGGATACCCATATTGGTTCCCACACGTTCCTCGATGATCTCATCGGATGAACCACGATGTCAAGGATTCAGGCAATCCCGTATACAGTTCCCTTTGTCTCGTCGGTATGTTACTTGCCCGAGATTCGATCGTCGGTATCTCTATACCTAGTTCAATCTCGTTACCGGCAAGTCTCTTTACTCATTCCGTAATACATAATCCCGTGACTAACTACTTAGTCACTTTGAGCTCATTGAGATGACGTATTACCGAGTGGGCCCGGAGATACCTCTCCGTCACACGGAGTGACAAAACCCAGTCTCGATCCATGTCAACTCAACAGACACCTTCGGAGATACCTGTAGAGTACCTTTATAGTCACCCAGTTACGTTGCAACGTTTGGCACACACAAAGCACTCCTACGGTGTCAGTGAGTTACATGATCTCATGGTCATAGGAACTTATACTTGACATGCAGAAAACTATAGCGATAACTGATACGATCAAAAGGCTATGTTTAACGTTTGGGTCTCGTCCATCACATCATTCTCCTAATGATGTGATCCCGTTATCAAATGACAACTCATGTCTATGACCTGGAAACCGCGGTCATCTTTGATCAACGAGCTAGTCTTGAAGAGGCTTACTAGGGACACAAAGTTTGTCTATTTATCCACACATGTATTTAAGTTTCCAATCAATACAATTATAGCATGGATAATAAACGATTATCATGAACAAGGAAATATAATAATAACTCTTTTATTATTGCCTCTAGGGCATATTTCCAACAGTCTCCCACTTGCACTAGAGTCAATAATCTAGCATTACAAGGTAATGAATCTAACACCCATAGAGTCTTGGTGTTGATCATGCTTAGCCCGTGGAAGAGGCTTAGTCAACGGATCTGCAACATTCAAATCCGTGTGTACTTTGCAAATGCTTATGTCCTCCTCCTTGACTGAATCGCGGATGGAATTGAAGCGTCGCTTTATGTGTCTGGTCCTCTTGTGAAACCTTGGTTCCTTGGCTAGAGCAATGGCACCAGTGTTGTCACAAAACAGAGTCATTGGGTTCAATGCACTAGGCACAACTCCAAGATCTGTCATGAACTCCTTCATCCAGACACCTTCCTTTGCCGCCTCCGAGGCAGCTATGTACTCCGCTTCGCATGTAGAATCGGCTACCACGCTTTGCTTGGAACTGCACCAGCTTACCGCTCCCCCGTTGAGAATATATACGTATCCGGTTTGAGACTTGGAGTCATCCGGATCAGTGTCAAAGCTTGCATCGACGTAACCCTTTACGACGAGCTCTTGATCACCTCCATAAACGAGAAACATCTCCTTAGTCCTTTTCAGGTACTTTAGGATATTCTTGATCGCTGTCCAGTGATCCATACCAGGATTACTTTGAAACCTTCCGGCCATACTTATGGCAAGGCTGACATCTGGTCTTGTGCACAGCATTGCATACATGATATAGCCTATGGCTGAAGCATAGGGGACGACACTCATCTTTTCTCTATCTTCCGCAGTCACTGGGCATTGAGTCTTACTCAACTTTGTACCTTGCAATACCGGCAAGAACCCCTTCTTGGATTGATCCATTTTGAACTTCTTCAAAACATTATCAAGGTATGTACTTTGTGAAAGTCCTATCAAGCGTCTCGATCTATCTCTATAGATCTTGATGCCCAATATGAAAGCAGCTTCACCGAGGTCCTTCATCGAAAAACTCTTGTTCAAATACCCCTTCACGCTATCCAAAAATTCTATATTGTTTCCAATTAGCAATATGTCATCCACATATAATATTAGAAACGCTATAGAGCTCCCACTCACTTTCTTGTAAATACAAGCTTCTCCGTAAACTTGTACAAACCCAAACGCTTTGATCACCTCATCAAAGCGAAGATTCCAACTCCGAGACGCTTGCACCAGCCCATAAATGGAACGCTGGAGTTTGCAAACTTTGTCAGCATTCTCTGGATCGACAAAACCTTCCGGTTGTATCATATACAACTCTTCCTTAAGAAAACCGTTAAGGAACGCTGTTTTGACATCCATCTGCCAAATTTCATAATCGAAATACGCAGCTATTGCTAACATGATTCGGACGGATTTAAGCATCGCTACGGGTGAGAAAGTCTCATCGTAGTCAACTCCTTGAACTTGTGAAAAACCCTTTGCCACAAGTCGAGCTTTATACACGGTGACATTGCCGTCAGCGTCCGTCTTCCTCTTAAAAATCCATTTATTCTGAATGGCCTTCCGCCCTTCAGGTAATACTTCCAAAGTCCATACTTTGTTTTCATACATGGATCCCATCTCGGATTTCATGGCCTCTAACCATTTGTCGGAATCCGGGCCCACCATCGCTTCTCCATAGCTCGTAGGTTCACTGTTGTCCAACAACATGACCTCCAAGACAGGGTTACCATACCACTCACGTGCAGTGCGTACCCTTGTCGACCTACGAGGTTCGGTAGTAACTTGATCAGAAGCTTCTTGATCATCATCATTGGCTTCCTCTTCAACCGCTGCAGGCTCCACAAAAACATCTTTCTGTGCCGCGCTACTCTCTGGTTGAAGCAGAGGTTCAATAACCTCATCAAGTTCTACCTTCCTCCCACTCAATTCTTTCGAGAGAAACTCTTTCTCGAGAAAGGACCCGTTCTTAGCGACAAACACTTTACCCTCGGATCTGAGATAGAAGGTGTACCCAACCGTCTCTTTTGGGTATCCTATGAAGACACATTTGTCCGCTTTGGGTTCGAGCTTTTCTGGCTGAAGCCTTTTGACATAAGCATCGCAACCCCAAACTTTGAGAAAAGACAACTTAGGTTTCTTCCCAAACCATAGTTCATACAGTGTTGTCTCAACGGACTTAGATGGAGCCCTATTTAAAGTGAATGCAGCTGTCTCTAACGCATATCCCCAAAACGATAGTGGCAAATCGGCAAGAGACATCATAGAACGCACCATATCTAATAGGGTTCGATTACGACGTTCGGACACACCATTACGCTGTGGTGTTCCAGGTGGCGTCAACTGTGAAACAATTCCACATTTTCTTAAGTGATTGCCAAACTCATAACTCAGATACTCCCCCCCTCGATCAGATCGTAGGAACTTGATCTTCTTGTTACGATGATTCTCAACTTCACTCTGAAATTGCTTGAACTTTTCAAACGTTTCAGACTTATGCTTCATCAAGTAAATATACCCATATCTACTTAAGTCGTCAGTGAAGGTGAGAAAATAACGATATCCACCGCGCGCCGTGACACTCATCGGGCCACACACATCAGTATGTATGATTTCCAATAAGTCACTTGCCCGTTCCATTGTTCCTGAAAACGGGGTCTTAGTCATCTTGCCCATGAGGCACGGCTCGCATGTGTCAAGTGATTCAAAATCAAGAGACTCCAAAAGTCCATCAGCATGGAGCTTCCTCATGCGTTTCACGCCGATATGACCCAGACGGCAGTGCCACAAGAAAGTGGTACTATCGTTATCAACTCTACATCTTTTGGCATCAATGTTATGAACATGTGTATCATCACTATCGAGATTCAATAAGAATAAACCCCATACTTCGGGTGCATGACCATAAAAGATATTACCCATATAAATAGAACAACCTTTATTCTCTGATTTAAATGAGTAACCGTCTCGCATTAAACAAGATCCAGATATAATGTTCATGCTCAACGCAGGCACTAAATAACAATTATTCAGGTTCATAACTAATCCCGATGGTAATCGAAGAGCGAGCGTGCCGACGGCGATCACATCAACCTTGGAACCATTCCCCACGCGCATCGTCACTTCGTCCTTCGCCAGCCTCCGTTTATTCCGTAGTTCCTGTTTAGAGTTGCAAATGTGAGCAACCGAACCGGTATCAAATACCCAGGCACTACAACGAGAGTTGGTAAGGTACACATCAATAACATGTATATCACATATACCTTGCTTGTTGTTGTTGTTGGCCCCCTTCTTGTCTGCCAGATATTTGGGGCAGTTCCGCTTCCAGTGGCCGTTCCCCTTGCAATAGAAACACTCAGTCTCTGGCTTGGGCCCAGCCTTGGGTTTCTTCACTGGATGAGCAACTGCTTGCCACCCTTCTTAGAGTTACCCTTCTTGCCCTTGCCATTTTTCTTGAAACTGGTAGTTTTATTGACCATCAACACTTGATACTCCTTCTGGATGTCTGCCTCAGCGACTTTCAGCATTGAAAACAGCTCGGCGATGGATTTGTTCATCCCTTGCATGTTATACTGCTGCACGAAGCTCTTGTAGCTAGGTGGGAGTGACTGGAGAATTCTGTCAATGATAGCCTCCTCCGGGAACACAAGTCCCAGATCAGCTATGCGGGTATAGTACCCAGACATCTTCAGTAAGTGCTCACTGACAGACGAATTCTCCTCCATCTTGCAAGCAAAGAATTTATCGGTGGTCTCATACCTCTCGATCTTGGCATTCTTTTCAAAGATGAACTTCAACTCCTGGAACATCTCATATGCTCCATGACGTTCAAAACGCCTTTGAAGTCCTCCTTCCAAGCTATACAACATGGCACACTGCACTACTGAGTAGTCGTCCGAACGCGTCTGCCAGGCGTTCATAACGTCCACAGAGGCCGGAGCGGGGGGTTCACCTAGCGGTGCACTTAGGACATAAACCTTTTGGGCAGCTGTGAGGATGATCCTCAGATTGCGGAGCCAGTCCACAAAGTTGCTCCCATCATCTTTCAGCTTAGTTTTCTCTAGGAACGCATTAAAATTCAGGGGAGCTACTGCGCGAGCCATCTACAACAAAAGATTTGCAAAGACATCTTAGACTATTGTTCATCATAAGTGAGTTTTTAACTAATCAAATTACTTATAACTCCCACTCAAATTGACATCCCTCTGGTCATTCGAGCGTGGCATGATCCAAATCCACCAACCCAAGTCCGATCATCACGTGAGATGAGGTGGTGTCAAAACTTGCTATTTTACACATATGGGAGTTCTATCCGGATACGGGAGATACTCTTCAGCAATAATCTTCACTGCCCACCAGTCCGGCCCATAACAAGCAATCCGGCCACCTGAGGACCCCTTAATCCAAGACTCACTCAGTAGCCCCTGAACCAGTCTTCGATGACGATGAGTTTGGCTCGCGTACTATCTTCGGCATTGCAAGGCGGGTTCCTCCTCCCGAACATATTGGAGCAACATTCCCTACACAAAGTTACTATGTCTGGCTATGCATGGTTAGTACAACCCTTAGGCTTGAAGGCAACGTATCGAAAAACGGACACTGTGTCTTTACTGACAACTTTTCAGTGAAACGTCATGTTTGACCGTTTAATATATCGAACCATTTTCTTGGCTCCAGTTTCACGTTTCGACATATAGCCCCATTGGCACGTCTTGTCAAAACAGAGATCGTGCCCGCTTATTACGATATCCTTATCAATATGACATGAGCATCCCAACCGTGCCTTACGCATGACTACGTTGGGAACTGGCGAGGTTTACAGCTGGAGTGGGGGGGACGTTTATCATTCACCGCTTATAAAATGACACAAATCCTTTCCATTAACCCCACGCTCTCCTCAAGCCCTAGCTCTCCAATCTACCCAGCCCCAGCGCCCACAGCTCTCGCGCCCACAACTCTCGACTCCTCCATCACCGCCTCCCTTCCTAGCAATGGCCTGATCCGGTTCTAAGGGAAAGTGGGAGGCCTCCACGGTCATAGAGAAGACCATGAAGAATCTCCAGAGTGCAGGTTATCTCACTGACCATATAGCGCACCGTGTTCCCGAAAGAACCAGGTGATCCCCGTTCCTTAGCCGGGTGAGAGGGTGATCTTCCTCTCTCACTTTATCTGGGGTTGTGATTTCCTCTCCACCCCTTTGTTCGGGGCCTCTTATTTTTCTATGGCTGGATTTCCATGATCTAGCCCCGAACTCAATCCTCGACATATCAGCTTTCATAGTGGTATGTGAGGCATTTCTCCGCGTCCCCCCACACTTCGGCTTATGGCTCAAGATATTCAATCTGAAGCCAAAGGTGGTTGACGGGCAACACGCAGATTGTGGAGGAGCCATGGTGAGCAAGCTCCCGAATGCCACTTGGCCAAAGGGGGCCTTTTTGGAGACAAACAAGGTCTGGCAGCAGGAGTGGTTATACATCACTGAGCCCCGCGACACCAAGTGGGCGGCGGCGCCCGCATTCAGATCTGGACCCCCGGAGAGGCTAACCTCATGGACCGACAAGAGTCCGGATTGGAGGTCTCAGCCGGAGGTGCTAACCCTCCAAAATCGCATCTCTAGCATGATAACGAAGGACACCCTCCTCACTAATGTGATTCACGTAATGCTCTTCTGCCGCGTCCTTCCCTGCCAACGCCGGGACTCCCATTTATGGGAGTTCAATCCGGAAGAGCCCCGACCCTTGATGCATCTCTTTGGCACCACGCACGAAGACATCTGGAAGCAGGTCTTCAAGGACCAAAAGGGGTGGTCGGCGGAGACCGAGGACAAGGGCTTTAGCAGCGTGCTCACTGCTTCAGAGGTAATCAGAATTTCTACCGAATACATACTTCGTCCATATTTCAATTATAATAGGAGTTAGAGTTTTTGCGTTCTATCCAGGCCTGGATGAAAAAGGCAGAGCGGATCAAGTGTCCGGCTCCCTTGCCTGAAGACCCGGAGACGCCTCAGCCGACGACAATGTTGGTTCCGGCGCCGTACAAGGCGCCGAAGAAGAAGTCCAAGAAGAAGGGCAAGGAGGTCAAGAGCAACTTCCGCCCTAAGGTTCCCGCGGACACAGGGTCCGGGGAAACCGACTCCCACCTCTCCCCTGAAGAAGAGGAGTAGGAGGTGGAGGAAGAAGAAGATGACTCCCACATTAAGGCAAGAGGAACGAAGAGAGCGGCCCCCGCTGATGCGGGCATTGCGGTGCCCAGGAAGAAACTGAACCTTCCGGGCAGTTCAGACTCAACGTCCGAACACAACTACCGAGTTCAGTCCAGGATTAAGCCCCTGTCCGAATCATAAGTACTCAGACGATAGCTGCTTATGTTCGGTTAAATTAATTTTCAGTATCTAAACAATGACATTCTGTCTTTATATAGTCCTCCACATGTACTCCCCGAGGCTTCACTGTCATCGGGGAATTCTCGAGCACCGGAGATGGTGGAGAGTGATACGCCTCCACGAGGCTCGTCGCTTGTCTTAGGGGACGCCAAGGTGTCTTCTCTACAAGCTCCCCCTGTTCGATCAGGTGGGAGTGGGGCGGACGAGAGGGCGCCCGAGGTCAATCCCTCGGCCGCCGTCAATCAAGGGGGAGCAATCACCATGGTGACCGAAGACGGGGGCCAAGCAATTCAGGCCCCCGCCGAACACCGTTCCGGAGCCCGATGCGGCTCCCGAATTGGGAAATTGGCCCCCCATAATGGGGGAAGGAGCAAATGCTCTAACGGAGCTTGCCGTCAATTCGGAGGCGCCGAACACTCTAGAGGAAGAACCTCATGGCCCTTCCATCGTAGTGGAACACCACACTCGGATGAGTGCGGTCATGGAGAAGATTCAATCCGTCAAAGGCGGACTGAACGAAGCCTTCAACTGTCTACTAACATGCTTTGAGGTATGCGACGTAATGTTCTAAAAAGAACTTTCTTTTTTTATTTATGTATATATATATAGATAGTAGCCCCTGATGCTTTGTTTGATTCTGTACAGAATCGGACGAAGGATCCATGTAATAGCATGTAGCAGAGCTGAATTGTGTACTATGTTTTTGAATATGCTTCGCTATATACGGCATTTGTCCAGGCTGCAGAGGTTTCTGAGCTTAATCGGAAGCTGAAACTAGATGACGAGCAGCTCGACCTTGTCAACAAGCATTTTGATGAAACACAATGTATGCGGATTTTTAAAGAATAAGACACTGTATGTGTGAGCATGACCTTATTTGTGTTATGTGATTTGTGGAACAGCTGACGCGGCTATGGTCGAGGCCCATAAGGGCGAGCTTGCAAAGGCCAAGGAAGAGGCCAAAGCGAGCAGGGCAGCCGCTGATAAAGCGATTGTCGACCTGAAGGCCGAACATGTTGTGCGTCAACAGCACGAGTCACGGGTGGCCGAAGTCAAGGACGAGCTGCGAGATGCCATTCTCAAGTGCAAGGCCTTGAAGCAGAAGACTTCGGAACAAGCATCCAAACTCAACACGGCAGTCAATTCTGCCAAGGAGGCGCGGAGTGAGTCGCGCAGTGCTCACGAGGAGATAAAAGGAGCGCGACAAATAGCAGCTGGTAAGACTTTTCTCTTGCAGAGTATCTTCGGAGGTCGGAGGTATCTTGCGCTGACGCGATTATGGAGTTCTCCAGGCGTGTTTGCGGATGTCCCGAGGAGCATCGCCGACGCCGGAGAAGCTGTTATGGTTGCAGTTTCTTGCGCCAAATCATCTGGTGCCCCTCAATGACGAGAAGAAGCAGCTGGTGAAGCTGCATAATATGGCGGGTACGGCCATGGAGGACTTGATAGTCTGGCTATGGCCCAATGTTCCAATCCCAAGTAACTACTTCGGATTGGTGAAGAAGCTCGTTGACGTGAGTCTGCGGGTCGATGCTATTAAGCATTCGGCCTGCATAGAGGGTGCACGAATGGCCTTTGCCCGCGTCAAGATGCATTGGGCGAAGATGAAGACTACGGAGATAGGAACTGCTGGCCCACCAAAGCGCAAGGATCACCAGAAGCCAGAAAGGTACTCTGGTGACGTCCTAGAAAGAGACTGCCTTGTAGAGGGCCAACGCTCAAAGGATATAACCTTTGAATGATTGTATTCGGATTGTAAGGACTAAGCCTGCGTGCTGATATATATAATTTTTGCGCTTCTGTATTATAATCGACTTTTTCCTCCTGTGCGGCTATTTATTTAAATTTGAAAGTTTCCAGTCGTCGGCTTCAGCCGCCATGTAAATATTACACGGGTGTTCGGTAATGCGCGTGAACACTCTTTATCCAACATCTTGGTCCATAGTGGAGGTGTTCGTGGAGCGAACTAGGCAATCAGACTATGCTGCTTTATTGCTTTCGCTTTGGCATAGGAGCTTGACTTGTGGGCTAAGTACTAGCCCCTGGTGCGTGTAGGGTTTTCCGAACTATGGTGCCTGTTTTACGCGGCTGGGCAAAGACCAGCCCCTCGTATAACACGTAGTGGATCGCTATCGATCGTAGTATAACACTAGGTCACGGAATCGCTTGATCAACTCTCGCTTCATCATGATAGTCAGTTTTTGGCTTTCTCTACTAAGGTACTTAACAGGACAAGCCCGAAGTACAATCGCAGTAGTTCTCCCTTTACTACCTTAGCCGAACAATGCGGAACATAAGGTGGTAAGAACAGGAGCCGGACAACCCAACTATAGACCCAAGACATGATTCGGAGCCAATGCATATAATGCAATATTCAGGACGCCAAACAGTTCCCAATAGGTGTTCAGACTTTTGGAGGTGTGCCAGGTCGAATACAGCCCCTGGTATTGATCCCAGGTATTAAGGCACATGTGGCAATCTGACGTGGGGAGAGAACACAGGTGGTAATAAAATAAACTCCAAGCGAATTGGAACCAAATTGCTTCTTTTATATCCCGTTTAATACGGAAAGCCGTGTGGTTACAGATAATGCCGGTAACATCTTTGGGCATTTTACATGCCAAAAAGTAGAAATAAAAGAGATAGAAAAGGTTTACACAGAGCCTGAATCTAAAAAGAAATCTCAACGCGGGGCCCTACAGCACGTCTGCGCCGTTTTCTCCTTTGTAATGTGTCCTTGAATGGGGGAATTATGATGGCCGCCTGTAAAAAAGGAAAAAGAATTCTGGAAAAGAATGTCCTATGCAGCCGTAAGTAAAGTTGGTTCTTTTAATGAACCTTAAAAAGAAAATGTATTTTAGAGTCCGAATAAGGTCAAGACGAACTATGGACTATTTGTATGTAGTGTGCCCCCAGCGTCGCCCAAGGTATTTTAAGGGCATAATTGTGTACGCGAGGTACGTGTGCTACCACCTTATGGGGCAGTCGACAGGGGTATAACTGCTAATCGAGCTCAGGTTCCTCTGAGCCGCCGCATTGTAGTGCGGACCGGACACGTTTAGTCGTGTATGTGGTCTTGACAACCGATGAACTGTTCGACTTGAATAATCCGCTTTGGACCTGGGCTGCTAGGGCCGTAGTGTCTTCTTCCGTACGGAGGGAGCGCTCCATATTTCTGTTGACCATGATGACGCTGCTTGGTCCGGACATTTTGAGCTTTAAGTAGGCATAACGCGGGACCGCATTAAAGCAGGCGAAGGCCGTTCTTTCGAGTAGTGCATGATAGCCACTTCGGAAAGGAGCGATGTCGAAGAGTAACTCTTCGCTTATGAAGTTATGAGGAGAGCCAAATACGACTTGTAATGTTGATGAGCCCGTGCAGCGGTCTTCTACGCCTGGTATCACTCCTTTAAAGGTAGTGCTGCTGGGCTTAATTCTTGATGGGTCTATCCCCATCTTGCGGACAGTGTCTTGGTATATCAGATTGAGACTGTTGCCACCATCCATAAGGACTCGAGTAAGATGATATCCGTAGATTATAGGAACGAGCACTAGGGCCGCTGAACCTCCCTGACGGATACTGGTTGGGTGATCCCTGCGATCAAAGGTGATCGGACAAGCCGACCATGGGTTGAACTTTGGGGCGACAGGCTCTACGGCGTAAACGTCCCTGAGTGCGCGCTTGCGTTCCCTCTTGGGGATATGGGTAGCATAGATCATATTCACGGTTTTTACCTCCGGTGGAAATTTCTTCTATCCCCCAGTGTTTGGCTGGCGAGGTTCATCGTCATCCTCACTTTGAGGTCCTTTCCCCTTGTGTTCGGCATTTAACTTGCCGGCCTGCTTGAAGACCCAACAGTTTCAATTGGTATGATTTGCGGGTTTATCAGGGGTGCCATGAATCTGGCAAGGCCTTTCTAGTATTTTGTCCAAGCTAGATGGACTGTCTTTGTTGCCTTTGTATGGCTTCTTTCGTTGATCGGGCCTGGAGCAACTGAATCGGTGTTCACTGTCGTGTCATCCGTGCATCCAGTATTGTTTCGATGCTTTTTGTTATTGTGCCCTGGCTTGCCATTGCCATCCCTGACTTCGGACGTGCCAGGGTCGCTGGTGCTATTGCTGCTACGAGCTAGCCAGCTGTCCTCGCTCGCGCAAAAGCGGGTCATTAGTGTAGTAAGGGCTGCCATTGTCCTCGGCTTCTCTTGGCCGAGGTGTCTAGCCAGCCATTCATCCCGGACACTGTGCTTGAATGCCGCCAAGGCCTCAGCGTCCGGACAGTCAACAATTTGGTTCTTTTTAGTTAAGAACTGATTCCAAAGCTTGCGGGCTGACTCCCTGGGCTGCTGGATTAAGTGGCTTAGATCGTCAGCATCCGGAGGCCGGACATAAGTCCCCTGAATGTTAGCCCAAAAAGCGTCCTCAAGTTCTTCCCAACTTCCAATGGAGTTCTCTGGGAGGTTGTTTAGACAGTGCCAAGCTGGCCCTTTCAGCTTGAGAAGTAAGCATTTCATGGCGTGAAGATCATCTCCACAAGCCATGTGAATGTGAAGAATAAAGTCTTCTATCCATACGGCAGGGTCCGTCATTCCATCATACGCCTCAATGTTTACAGGTTTAAACCCTTCTGGAAATTCGTGATCCATCACCTCATCGGTGAAGCACAGAGGATGTGCGGCACCCCTGTATTTTGCGATATCGTGGCATAATTCGGATGGTGTCCGTGTTCGGTGTTGGTTCCGAACTTGATTGTGCCTGGCGAGTTTGGCTTGATAGCCGCCGTCTCGTGTGGGAGCACGTTCCCTTGATCCGTAGATTGATCTGGCCTGGCCAGCTTTTTTATTCAGGTCCTGGCATAGATCGTACTTATGGCCATGAGCCTTTGTATCCTTTCCTTTATGGTGAGGAGGTGCGGGCTGGTGTACGGAGTTGCTGGCCGCTTTATCCCGTCCACGAGGTGGTCGGTCCGGTTGATCGGCCTTGTCGTACTTCGGCGGTATGGGCGCAATAGCCTCGTCGTCGAATTGGGGAAACAGTTTGCGCTTGGGATAGCTTTTGTTTTCGCGCTCACGTCCGTATCTTTCTTCAGCGTCTAGCACTTTGTTCCATCTCTCATTAAGCATATCATGTTCGGCTCTAAGCCGCTACTGCTGCTTCTTCAGGCTCCTTGCTGTAGCAATGACCTGTTGTTGAAAACATTTCTGTTCGAGTGGTTCTTCTGGGACGATGAATTCTTTGTCTCCCATGCTGACGTCCTCTTCGGAGACAGGTTGATAATTCTTGTCTTCAGCATCGCTGTGATCAACCAACGGTTCGGGACTGTGTTCGCCATCCTCCCATTCGTCCTGCTCCACCGCTGGCTCCATGGTGTCATCGGCTTGTTCCGGATTGTCATCGTCTTCAGTGACAGTGTTACTCTCTTTCCCTTTACGAGATCGAGATCGTCGTTTCTAACGTCGGCGCTTAGGAGGTTCATCAATGGGCTTATCCTGCTCTAGATTTGTGTCATCGCCATCTTCCTTCTTGTTGGGTGTATCCACCATATATACATCATATGTAGAAGTAGACGTCCATCGCCCGGTTGCGGGCGGGTTTGCACTTAGATCGGCTTCGACGTCGTGGTCCATCCCATCGAAATCTTCGGAAGCGTAATCTAGTAGATCGGTTAAGTCTTCGACCGTGGCTACCAAGTGGGTGGTGGGTGGGAAGCAAAATTCCCTGTCCTCAGCCCCCAGTTCAAACTGGGCATGGTTCAGCTCGAAATCCTCTGTTAGGGTGAGAGATTTTAGTAAGTCCAGCACTTCGTCTAAGGGCAAGTGCTGGATGTATGTTCGGCCATCTGCGGGCTAGAGTTCGGTGACAACCGCTCGATTGAGCCCAAAAAGCACGGATCCCGAAAGTCCAGAACTCGTAATCAGAGACGAGTCCGGTGCTCCAGCGGTGCGGGGAGTCCCGCTCAATGCTGGGTCTGTGAGCGGCTCGAGCACCGCTAAGTCTGCGGTTTCCGTGGCGGGGTTGATCTTCCCGTCTTCGGATGAAGCGACCTGCTCCGGATCTAGGGCCAGAGCTGTTGCAGGTGTTGACCCTAGGACGGGGTCCAATGATAGTTCTAAGACGTTTTCATCGTGGAGGCAGGGAGTGATACGTCTCCAACGTATCTATAATTTTTTATTGTTCCATGCTATTATATATTCTGTTTTGGATGTTTAATGGGATTTATTATACACTTTTATATTATTTTGGGACTAACGTACTAACCCAAGGCCCAGTGCAAATTGCTGTTTTTTTTGCCTATTTCAGTGTTTCGCAGAAAAGGGATATCAAACGGAGTCCAAACGGAATGAAACCTTCGGGAGAGTTATTTTTGGAACCATATCTTTACAGAAGACTTGGAGTACACGCGAGGGAACGAGAGAGGCGGCCACGAGGGTCCAGGGCGCGTCCCCACCCTCGTGGGCCCCCTCTGGCTCCCCCAATGCCCTCCTTCCTCCTATATATATCCTTGTACCCTGAAAAGATCGAGGCAACAGAGAAAACCGTAATTCCACCGCTGCAACCTTCTGTTCCTGTGAGATCCCGTCTTGGGGCCTGTTCCGGAGCTCCGCCAGAGGGGGGATCGATCACGGAGTGCTTCTACATCAACACCATAGCCTCACCAATGAGTTGTGAGTAGTTAACCAAAGACCTTCGGGTCCATAGTTATTAGCTAGATGGCTTCTTCTCTCTTTTTGGATCTCAATACAAAGTTCTCCTCGATCTTCGAGGAGATCTATTCGATGTAATCTTTTTGCGGTGTGTTTGTCGAGATCCGATGAATTGTGGGTTTATGATCAAGATTATCTATGAACAATATTGGATTCTTTGCTGAAATATTTTATGTATGATTATAATATTCTTGCAAGTCTCTTCGAATTATTGGTTTGGTTTGGCCTACTAGATCTATAGTTCTTGCAATAGGAGAAGTGCTTGGCTTTGGGTTCAATCTTGCGGTGTCCTTTCCTAGTGACAGCAGGGGCACCAAGGCACGTATTGTATTGTTGCCATCGAGGATAAAAGATGGGGTTTATATCATATTGCTTGAGTTTATCCCTCTACATCATGTCATCTTTCTTAAAGTGTTACTCTGTTCTTATGAACTTAATACTCTAGATGCATGTTGGATAGCGATCGATGTGTGGAGTAATAGTAGTAGATGCATAATCGTTTCGGTCTACTTGTTACAGACATGATGCCTATATATAATGATCATGCCTAGATATTCTGATAACTATGCGCTTTTCTATCAATTGCTCGATAGTAATTTGTTCACCCACCGTAGAATTCTGCTATCATGAGAGAAGCCACTAGTGAAACCTATGGCCCCCGGGTCTATTGTCATCATATTAATCTTCCATCTACTTTACTTTGCTTTCTTTACTTTCTGTTCTTATACCAAAAATACCAAAAATATTATACTATCCTATCTATCAGATCTCACTTTCGTAAGTGACCGTGAAGGGATTGACAACTCCTTATCGCGTTGGCTGTGAAGTTCTTATTTGTTTGTGTAGGTGCGAGGGACTCGCGCATGGTCTCCTACTGGATTGATACCTTCGTTCTAAAAAACTGAGGGAAATACTTACGCTACTATGCTGCATCACCCTTTCCTCTTCGAGGGAATACAACGCAAGCTCAAGAAGTAGCAGGGAGCAGATGCCATGGGTGCGAATCCGTCAAAGATTAAATCTCCACGGATGTCAGCAACGTAGATCAAGCTTCCAAATCTGATCTTATGACCAGGGGCGTAGCTGTCAACCTACTCGAGGTGCCCTTCTATGTTGGCATGAAGCACAAAGCCGCCGAACACGAAAAGCTAGCTGGGGAGAAAAATTCCCTCAGCGGTAGGACCGTTGTTGATGACGAAGCGAGACATTAATGCTTCTATTGACGACACAGTGGAACTCTCAATGAAAGCACCAATGTCAGTGTCAAAACCGGAAGATCTCGGGTAGGGGTCCCGAACTATGCGTTCGAGGATCGATGGTAAGAGGAGACTGGGACATGATGTTTACTTAGGTTCAGGCCCTCTCGATCGAGGTAATACCCTACTTCCTGCTTGATTGATCTTGGTGAATATGGGTTTACAAGAGTTTATCTACCTCGAGATCGTAATGGCTAAAAACATAGGAGTCTAGCCTATGTAATTGTGATTGTTGTCTCTACGGACTAAACCCTCTAGTTTATATATGCACCGGAGGGACCTAGGGTTGTACATGACCATCTTACAGACGAAGGAAAGTATTACACCCGGACTCTAAACTTGCTATTTTACAAATATGGGAGTCCTATCCGGATACAGGAGATAGTCTTTAGCAATAATCTTCACGGCCCACCCGTCCGGCCCATAACAAGCAATCCAGCCACTTGAGAACCCCTTAATCCAGGACTCCCTCAGTGCTCTAGGGCCTCCATGATGCCCCTTCAAATGGTCACATATGCGTGGCCCTCCAAAAGGGCCCCCTCTGCTAGCTCATGTGCCCCTGGCTTCGTCCTGACTTACATCTTTGTGTTGAGGATGGCCATTTCATTCCAGATCCGATGACCGCATCTCCATGACCACGTCTCCACCACCGACCTCACCACCCACCCGCCCCACAAGCCACCACTAGCTCCACCCAAACCGCGCCTGTGGCGAGCTCCCGAATGATGCGTGGAGCGCGAGACTTCGCTCGGTCAACCGCTCAGGCCCGGGAATTGGTCTGGGGATTGTGCTGAACACCGAATCTGATTCGAGATGAGCGGGATTCCGAGGGAGCGGAGGTCGTCGACGGAGGATCTAGAAGCGCTTCTGAAGGTGGTGAACAAAGCAGAGAAGGTGGCGGCGCATGCGGTGGAGAAAGCGAGAGAGTCCAAGCTGGTCCACGTTGAGCGCATCATGGCGAGGGCGACGGAGGAGGAAATCAACCGACTATTCCAACTGGGCTCACCGCTAGAGCTAGAAGAGGTGCTGGATTGGGCGGCCGGGGAAGCATCATCGACGTCAAGAGTCTAGCATGCGAGATGGCGACCATTTCGTCGAGATCCCTGGTTAGCACGGAGCGCCAAGGAGAGGTGATGATTAGTGAGGTCCCTGTCCCGCTGGTTCGATTGGAACTACGAGTAGGCACACCCTATTGTCCCTCCCCGTTCCGTGCAACTCCGATGAGAGCTCGAGCTTGCCTGCGACATGTTGTGGCAAAGATCAAGGAAATTGGGGAGGCTGGGCAGTGGGGCCCTCGAGTCAAACAGTGGACACCGGAGAAGCAAGTGGCAGCCTGTGGGGACTGTTTTCAAAAAGGAAAAGTGTATTAGCAAAAGCTGCTTCCTCAAGACAGGGAGGAGGTGCTTGAGATATTTGGCCTGCTTTGGTTAGTGCCGTCCCCAAACAAAGCTAGGGTTTCCACTAGCAAGGATCTATTCCTCTCCAAAAAAATACCCTGAAAGATTGCTAACCGGAGAGAGAGAGAGAGAGAGAGAGAGAGAGAGAGAGAGAGAGAGAGAGAGAGAGAGAGAGAGAGTAGAAAGCTTGCTCGACTGAAGAAGATCAGCTTCCCAAAGGAATTGTGGAGTGGTGGTGAAGATCGAGCGACATACGCTGAAGTGATCAAAGGGATGGCAGGCAACCAAGGAGGAGGAAGCCGAGGTGGGGGGAGTGGTGCTGGCCGCGGGGAAGGAGCTCATCGTCCTGTTGGCCAAACATACCCTCCATCCCATGGCCAGATCCCTCTCCAGCCCGGGGGTTTGAATCTGTAGGGAACGTCAGTGATGCAGCAGCTTCATCCAGGTACTTTCCAACCCATACAACAATTTAGTGATCTGTGCAGATTGCAAGGGATGCCGCCATTGCAGGGGATGCAATTCCCTCAGTATAATCAGTGGGCTCAACAATATTTGCCCCATATGCCTGTGATGCACCAGCAATAGCAATAGATGCCTGTTATGCATCAACAGCAGCAACCAGTGCAGTATGGGCACCTCCCCTGAACAACTCCAGACTGGAAATTAGTTCCAAGGATATGGCGAAGGACAGTCTAGTACTTAGCAACAGAACACTCAGAATCAATAGAAGAGAAAGAGCAAAATCTTCAATTCCCAAAAGGAACACCAAGGAAAAGCCAACAATGCTGACAAAGCTGATAGTTCTCAGAATAGGAATGAAGAGGCTGTGATCAATTATGATCCAAAGTAGAGAGATGTCATCTGTTATAATTGTAGAGAGCCATCTCACTTTGTTGGGACCTGTCCAGTGCCTAAGAAGTGCTTCATATGTCACAAGGCTAGTCATCACATGGACAACTTCATGGAATGGTGTAAACCTCAAGCTACTGCCCAATACTATGGTAGAGCCAATGCAGGGCTGGAGTTCTTTCACATAGAATCAGATGACAAAGAGGCAGTTAAGTGGCTACACATGACCAATGTGTGTGTGGCTGTCATTGAGGAAGGTTCTATCACCTCCCAAGAACTGGAAAACAACTTTTCTGAAATATGGACGACTAATTGGCCATGGCAAGTGAGACAGTTGATTGAGAAAATATTTCTAGTCAGGTTTCCACCTCATGAAAAAGTGAAAGATTTGGTTGAGCTCCCCTGCATCAATCTCAATAAAAAGGGGTAACTGTCTATTTTGATAAATTGGAAGGTGAGGAGGTAGCATATGTTGAATTGCAAGAGCTTTGGGTGACCATGATTGGGATTCCTGTTAACAAGCTCACTTGAAAAGTTATATCTCAGATCACCTTCATCTTGGGCATCTCGGTGAATATAGATTGGCATGAAATATTCAGAAGCTTCTATGAAAAAGTCAAGGTGCACGTTGCTGTGAGATATATTTCAAAAATCCCAACTGAAAGACTGGTAGAAATTGACAAGGAACTATTCCTCATATCCTTCCATGTTGATACAAAACCAATCCTGGAAAACATTAACTAAACAACAAGTGGAGGTGAGATGTTAGATGAAGACCTTTTGGAAGGGAATCCTGAGAAATATGTGCAAATGCACGGTCCAAAAGATATGGAGACTGATAAGAGTAAAAATCCAAAATCCAGGGCTCAGCTCAGAACACTCAGAAAGCTCCTTCTAGGTCCAAAACACCAATGGAGCTAGTGAACTTGTTGGATAAAAAGGTGCAAAGTGCTATACTGGGATTGAAAGGAGATTCAAGCATGGAAAAGGACTTGCATAGGAAGAAACCTAAGGATAATATTGGCCTTCAGCTACTGGAGCAATTTGATGAAGAGTCTGATGGGGATGGGGCAACCTTGGAGGTGCCAAAACTACTAAATACTCACAACAAATGAGGCACTGTGGTGGCACCCAGGATGAGCACCAGGATAAAAAGAGATGGGAGAAATTCCATACAAAAGGTTGAAGACCTCAGGAAGCTTAAAGACCTGGAAGTTCCTAAAGGTAATAGGAATTATAACTCCTTTTCTGCTTTAAATGATGATGATTTACTTTTGAAAGGAAAAAGGTTGGTTTGAAATTAGGAGATAATGATGTTAGTATTTATCAAAATATTCAAGTTATTAGGCAAGTGGAGGAAAGTAGGCTATTTGCATATAAAGACCCAATCCTAAGCCTAGCACAAGATCGTGTAGTTCGTATGCTAAAGCTTTTCCAATGTCAAGTATCCTTTCCTTAGACCATGAGGTTGTGCAACTCCTGGATACCATAGGAATGCTTTGGGTGTGCCAAACGTCACAACGTAACTGGGTGGCTATAAAGATACACTACGGGTATCTCCGAAAGCATCCGTTGGGTTAGCACGAACCGAGACTGGGATTTGTCACTCCGTATGACAGAGAGGTATCTATGGGCCCACTCGGTAATATATCATCGTAATGAGCTCAATGTGACTAAGGGGCTAGTCACGGGATGATGTGTTACAGAATGAGTAAAGAGACTTGCCATAACGAGATTGAACAAGGTATCGGTATACCGGCGATCGAATCTCGAGCAAGTACTATACCGATAGACAAAGGGATTCGTATACGGGATTGATTGAATCCTTGACATCGTGGTTCATCCAATGAGATCATCGTTGAACATGTGGCAGCCAACAAGGGTATCTAGATCTCGCTGTTGGTTATTGGCCGGAGAGATGTCTCGGTCATGTCTGCATGGTTCCTAAACCCGTAGGGTCTACACACTTAGGGTTCGATGACGCTAGGGTTATAGGGAATGTAGTACGTGGTTACCAAATGTTGTTCAGAGTCCGGGATGAGATCCCGAACGTCACAAGGAGTTCCGGAATGGTCCGGAGTTAAAGATTTCTATATGGGAAGTCCCGTTTTGGTCACCGGAAAAGTTCCGGGCGTTATCGGTAACGTACCGGGACCACCGGAAGGGTTCCTGGGGTCCACCGGGAGGGGCCTCCAGCCCTAGAGAGTTGCGTGGGCCAAGTGTGGGAAGGGACCAGCCCCAGGTGGGCTGGTGCGCCCCGTCCCCCCACCAAGGCCCAAGGCACAGGGAGAGAGGGAGGGGGCAAACCCTAGGTCCAGATGGGCCTTAAAGGCCCACCCTAGGGCGCCCCCTCTCTCCCCCCTCCTGGCCGCCCCCTAGATGGGATCTAGGGGCTGCCACCACCCTAGGAAGGGAACCCTAGATGGGGGCGCAGCCCCTCCCCTCCCCCTATATATATGTGGGGTTTCGGGGCTGCCAGATGGACGAGAACCTCTTCCTCTTGGCGCAGCCCTACCCCTATCCCTCCTCGTCTCTTGCGGTGCTTGGCGAAGCCCTGCTGGAGTGCCATGCTCCTCCACCACCACCACACCGTCGTGATGCTGCTGGACGGAGTCTTCCCCAACCTCTCCCTCTCCCCTTGCTGTATCAAGGCGCGGGAGACGTCACCGGGCTGCACGTGTGTTGAACGCAGTGGTGCCGTTGTTCGGCGCTTAGATCGGAATCAACCACGATCTGAATCGCTACGAGTACGACTCCTTCATCCGCGTTCTTGCAACGCTTCCGCATCGCGATCTTCAAAGGTATGAATATGCACTCCCCTCTCGTTGCTTGTAATCTCCATGGATAGATCTTGGTGATGCGTAGGATAATTTTTGATTTTCTGCAACGATCCCCAATAATGGCATCAAGAGCAAGGTCTATGCATAGTTACTATGCACGAGTAGAACACAAGTTCGTTGTGGGTGTAGATCATGTCAATTTACTTGCCCCTACTAGTCTTATCTTGATTCAGTGGCATCGTGCGATGAAGAGGCCCACACCGACCTTACACGTACGCTTACGTGAGACAGGTTCCACCGACTGACATGCACTAGTTGCATAAGGTGGCTAGCGGGTGTCTGTCTCTCCCACTTTAGTTGGATCAGATTCGATGAAAAGGGTCCTTATGAAGGGTAAATAGTAATTGGCATATCACGTTGTGGTTTTTGCGTAGGCAAGAAACGTTCTTGCTAGAAACCTATAGCAGCCACGTAAAAAACTTGCAACAACAATTAGAGGACGTCTAACTTGTTTTTGCAGCATGTGCCGTGTGATGTGATATGGCCAAAAGGATGTGATGAATGATATATATGTGATGTATGAGATTGATCATGTTCTTGTAATAGGAATCACGACTTGCATGTCGATGAGTATGATAACCGACAAGAGCCATAGGAGTTGTCTTATTTTATTATATGACCTGCGTGTCATTGAAAACGCCATGTAATTACTTTACTTTATTGCTAACTGTTAGCCATAGTAGTAGAAGTAATGTTTGGCGAGACAACTTCATGAAGAAACGATGATGGAGATCATGATGATGGAGATCATGGTGTCATGCCGGTGACAATGATGATCATGGAGCCCCGAAGATGAAGATCAAAAGGAGCAAACTGATATTGGCCATATCATGTCACCATTTGATTGCATGTGATGTCTATCATGTTTTACATCTTATTTGCTTCGAACGACGGTAGTGAATAAGATGATCTCTCACTAAAATTTCAAGAATTGTGTTCCCCCTAACTGTGCACAGTTGCTAAGGTTCGTTGTTCCGAAGCAGCATGTGATGATCGGGTGAGATAGGCTCTAACGTTCGCATACAACGAGTGTAAGCCAAATTTACACACGCAATACACTTAGGGTTCACTTGACGAGCCTAGGGTGTACAAACATGGCCTCGGAACACGGAAGCCCGAAAGGTCGAACATGAGTCGTATAGAAGATACGATCAACATAAAGATGTTCACCATTGATGACTAGTCCGTCTCACGTGATAATCGGACATGGCCTAGTCGATTGGGAACATGTATCACTTACATGACTAGAGAGATGTCTATCCGAGTGGGAGTTCATTAAATTTGTTTAGATGAACTTAATTGTCATGAACATAGTCTAAAATCTTTACAATATGTCTTGTAGATCCAATGGCCCACGCTAATGTTGCCCTCAACTTCAACGCGTTCCTAGAGAAAACCTAACTGAAAGACGATGGTAGCAACTATACGGATTGGGTCCGTAACTTGAGGATCATCCTCATAGCTGCGAAGAAAGCATATGTCCTTGAAGCACCGCTAGGTGATGCACCCGTTTTCCCAGCAACTCAAGACGTTATGAACGCCTGGCAGTCGCGTAGTGATGATTACTCCCTGGTTCATTGCGGCATGCTTTACAGCTTAGAATCGGGACTCCAAAATCATTTTGAGCAGCACAGAGCATATGAGATGTTCCAAGAGCTGAAAATGGTTTTCCAAGCTCATGCCCGAGTCGAGAGATATGAAGTCTCCGACAAGTTCTACAGTTGTAAGATGGAGGAGAATAGTTCTGTCAGCGAGCATATACTCAAAATGTCTGGGTTGCACAATCGCTTGTCTCAGTTGGGAATTAATCTCCCAGATGACGCTATCGTTGACAGAATCCTCCAGTCGCTCCCACCTAGCTACAAAAGCTTCGTGATGAACTTCAATATGCAAGGAATGGAGATGTCCATTCCCGAGGTGTATTCAATGCTGAAATCAGCAGAGGTGGGGATCAAGAAAGAACATCAAGTGTTGATGGTGAATAAAACCACTAAGTTCAAGAAAGGCAAGGGTAAGAAGAACTTTAAGAAGGACGGCAAATGAGTTGCCGGGAAGAAGCCAAAGAGTGGACCCAAGCCTGAGACTGAGTGCTTTTATTGCAAGGGAACGGGTCACTGGAAGCGGAACTGTCCCAAATACTTAGCGGATAAGGAGGTCGGAAACGTCAAAGGTATATGTGATATACATGTTATTGATGTGTACCTTACCAGCGCTCGTAGTAGCTCTTGGGTATTTGATACCGGTGTAGTTGCTCACATTTGTAACTCAAAGCAGGAGCTGCGGAATAAGCGGAGACTGGCGAAGGACGAGGTGACGATGCGCGTTGGGAATGGTTCCAAGGTCGATGTGATCGCCGTCGGCACGCTACCTCTGCATCTACCTTCGGGATTAGTTTTAAACCTCAATAATTGTTATTTAGTACCAGCTTTGAGCATGAACATTGTATCTGGATCTCATTTAATGCGAGATGGCTACTCATTTAAATCTGAGAATAATGGTTGTTCTATTTATATGAGAGAAATGTTTTATGGCCATGCCCCGCTGGTCAATGGTTTATTCTTAATGAATCTCGAACGTGATGTTACACATATTCATAGTGTGGATGCCAAAAGGTGTAAGGTTGATAATGATAGTCCCACATACTTGTGGCACTGCCGCCTTGGTCATATTGGTGTCAAACGTATGAAGAAGCTCCATGCAGATGGACTTTTGGAGTCTCTTGATTATGA
Source organism: Secale cereale (assembly GCA_902687465.1). Lineage (NCBI taxonomy): Eukaryota > Viridiplantae > Streptophyta > Magnoliopsida > Poales > Poaceae > Secale > Secale cereale. Next base: position 145,085,282 of record LR738709.1, read on the forward strand.
ATCATTTGACACGTGCGAACCATGCCTCTTGGGCAAGATGACCAAGACGCCGTTCTCCGGAACAATGGATCGAGCAACCAACTTATTGGAAATTATACATACCGATGTGTGTGGTCCAATGAGTGTTGAAGCTCGCGGTGGCTATCATTATGTTCTCACCCTCACTGATGACTTAAGTATATATGGGTATGTCTACTTGATGAAACACAAGTCTGATACCTTTGAAAAGTTCAAGGAATTTCATAATGAGGTTGAGAATCAACATGACAGAAAAATAAAGTTCTTACGATCAGATCGTGGAGGAGAATATTTAAGTCATGAATTTGGCACGCACCTAAGGAACTGTGAGATTGTTTCACAACTGACGCCGCCTGGAACACCTCTGTGTAATGGTGTGTCCAAACGTCGTAATCGTACTCTGTTGGACATGGTGCAATCTATGATGTCTCTTACCAACTTACCGCTATCATTGTGGGGTTATGCTTTAGAGACTGCCTCATTCACTTTAAATAGGGCACCGTCTAAATCCGTTGAGATGACACCGTATGAACTATGGTTTGGCAAGAAACCTAAGTTGTCGTTTCTTAAAGTTCCCGGATGCGATGCTTATGTCAAGAAACTTCAACCTGAAAAGCTCGAACACAAATCGGAAAATGCGTCTTCATAGGATACCCTAAGGAAACTATTGGGTATACCTTCTACCTCAGATCCGAAGGCAAGGTCTTTGTTGCCAAGAATGGATCCTTTCTGGAGAAAGAGTTTCTCTCGAAAGAAGTGAGTGGGAGGAAAGTGGAACTTGATGAGGTGATAGTCAACCCTTCCGAACCGGAAAGTAGTGCAGCGCGGGAAGATGTTCATGTGGTGCCTGCACCGACTAGGGAGGAAGTTAATGATTATGATCATGAAGCTTCAGATCAAGTTACTACTGAACTTCGTAGGTCCACAAGGACATGTTCCGCACCAGAGTGGTCCGGCAACCCTGTCATGGAAATCATGTTGTTAGACAACGGTGAACCTTCGAACTATGAAGAAGCGATTGCGGGCCCGGATTGCAACAAATGGCTTGAAGCCATGAAATCCGAGATAGGATCCATGTATGATAACAAAGTATGGACTTTGGTTGACTTGCCCGATGATTGGCAAGCCATAGAAAATAAATGGATCTTTAAGAAGAAGACTGACGCGGATGGTAATGTGACCATATATAAGGCTCAGCTTGTCGCTAAAGGTTATCGACAAGTTCAAGAATTGACTACGACGAGATTTTCTCTCCCGTAGCGATGATGAAGTCTGTCCGAATCATGTTAGCAATTGACGCGTTCTATGATTGTGAGATATGGCAAATGGACGTCAAAACGTCATTCCTTAACAGCTTCCACCAGGAAGAACTGTATAAGATGCAGCTGGAAGGTTTTGTCGATCCTGAGAATGCTAACAAGGTATGCAAGCTCCAGTGCTCCATCTATGGGCTGGTGCAAGCATCTCGGAGTTGGAACATTCGCTTTGATGAGGTGATCAAAGCATTTGGGTTTATACAGACTTGGGGAGAAGCCTGTATTTACAAGAAAGTGACTGGGAGCTCTATAGCATTTCTCACATTATATGTGGATGACATATTGCTGATGGGAAATGATGTAGAACACTTGGAAAGCATAAAGGCCTACTTGAATAAGTGTTTTTCAATGAAGGACCTTGGAGAAGCTGCTTACATATTAGGCATCAAGATCTATAGAGATATATCGAGACGCCTCATTGGTCTTTCACAAAGCACATACCTTGACAAGATATTGAAGAAGTTCAATATGGATCAGTCCAAGAAAGGGTTCTTGCCTGTATTGCAAGGTATGATATTGAGCACAGCTCAATGCCCGACCTCGGCAAAAGATATAGAAAAAATGAGTGTCATCCCCTATGCCTCGACCATAAGTTCTATTATGTATGCCATGCTGTGTACCAGACCTGATGTGAACCTTGCCATAAGTTTGGTGGGGAGGTACCAAAGTGATCCCGGTATGGAACACTTGACAGCGGTCAAGAACATCTTGAAGTACCTGAAAAGGACTAAGGATATGTTTCTCATTTATGGAGGTGACAAAGAGCTCGTCGTAAAGGGTTACGTCGATGCTAGCTTCGACACAGATTTGGATGACTCCAAGTCACAAACTGGATATGTGCATATTTTGAATGGTGGGGCAGTTGCAAGCAAAGCGTCGTGGCAGCATCTACATGTGAAGCGGAGTACATAGCTGCTTCCGAAGCAGTGCAGGAAGGATTCTGGATGAAGGAGTTCATCACCGACCTAGGAGTTATTCCAAGCGCGTAGGGCCTGAAGACTCTCTTCTGTGACAACACTGGAGCTATTGCCATTGCCAAGGAGCCCAGGTTTCACAAGAAGACCAAGCACATCAAGCGCCATTTCAACTCCATCCAGAATTATATTCAAGATGGGGACATAGATATTTGTGAAGTGCATACGGATCTGAATGTTGTAGATCCGTTGACTAAACCTCTTCCACGAGCAAAACATGATCAACACCAGAACTCTATGGGTGTTCGATTCATCACAATGTAACTAGATTATTGACTCTAGTGCAAGTGGGAGACTGTTGGAAATATGCCCTAGAGGCAATAATAAAATGATTATTATTATATTTCCTTCTTCATGATAATTGTCTATTGTTCATGCTTTAATTGTATTATCCAGAAACAATAATACATGTGTGAATACATAGACCACAACGTGTCCCTAGTAAGCCTCTAGTTGACTAACTCATTGATCAACGGATGGTTACGGTTTCCTGACCATGGACATTGGATGTCATTGATAACGGGATCACATCATTAGGAGAATGATGTGATGGACAAGACCCAATCCTAAGCCTAGCACAAGATCGTGTAGTTCGTATGCTAAAGCTTTTCCAATGTCAAGTATCCTTTCCTTAGACCATGAGGTTGTGCAACTCCCGGATACCGTAGGAATGCTTTGGGTGTGCCAAACGTCGCAACGTAACTGGGTGGCTATAAAGGTACACTACGGGTATCTCCGAAAGCATCTGTTGGGTTGGCACGAACCGAGACTGGGATTTGTCACTCCGTATGACGAAAAGGTATCTCTGGTCCCACTCGGTAATATATCATCGTAATGAGCTCAATGTGACTAAGGGGTTAGTCACGGGATGATGTGTTATCGAACGAGTAAAGAGACTTGGCATAACGAGATTGAACAAGGTAACGGTATACCGACGATCGAATCTCGGGCAAGTACTATACCGATGGACAAAGGGAATCGTATACGGGATTGATTTAATCCTTGACATCGTGGTTCATCCGATGAGATCATCATGGAACATGTGGGAGCCAGCATGGGTATCCAGATCCCGCTGTTGGTTATTGGCCAGAGAGATTCCTCGGTCATGTCTGCATGGTTCCCGAACCCGTAGGGTCTACACACTTAAGGTTCGATGACGCTAGGGTTATAGGGAATGTAGTACGTGGTTACCGAATGTTGTTAGGAGTCCTGGATGAGATCCCGGATGTCACGAGGAGTTCCGGAATGGTCCGGAGGTAAAGATTTATATATGGGAAGTCCCGTTTTGGTCACCGTTAAAGTTCAGGGCATTATCGGTAATGTACCGGGACCACCGGAAGTGTTCCGGGGGTCCACCGGGAGGGGCCTCCAGCCCCAGAGGGTTGCACGGGCCAAGTGTGGAAAGGGACCAGTCCTAGGTGGGCTGGTGCGCCCCCCACCAAGGCCCAAGGCGCAGGGAGAGAGGGAGGGGGCAAACCCTAGGTCTGGATGGGCCTTAAGGCCCACCCTAGGGCGCCCCCTCTCTCCCCCCTCCCGGCCACCCCCCTAGATAGGATCTAGGGGTTGTCGCCACCCCTAGGGAGGGAACCCTAGATGGGGGTGCAGCACCTCCCCTCCCTCTATATATATGTGGGGTTGCGGGGCTGCCAGATGGACGAGAATCTCTCCCTCTTGGTGCAGCCCAACCCCTCTCCCTCCTCGTCTCTTGCGGTGCTTGGCGAAGCCCTGCTGGAGTGTCATACTCCTTCACCACCACCACGCTGTCGTGCTACTCCTGGACAGAGTCTTCCCCAACCTCTCCCTCTCCCCTTGCTGGATCAAGGCGCGGGAGACGTCACCGGGCTGCACGTGTGTTGAACACGGAGGCGCCGTTGTTCTGCGCTTCATCCGCATTTTTGCAACGCTTCCGCATCGCGATCTTCAAATGTAGGAAGATGCACTCCCCTCTCGTTGCTAGTAATTTCCATCGATAAATCTTGGTGATGCGTAGGAAATTTTTCGATTTTCTGCAACGATCCCCAACATCATGTAGCTTAGCCATCCAATTTTGGGAATTATATAGTATTGCAAATGAGCACAATCAAGTTATTGCTGATTTATGGGATGGGGACAACGTTAAAATCACATTTAGGAGATGTGCGGATAGTAGGTTGCTTCAACTCTGGTTTGATCTGTTGAGTATTGCACAATATATTCTCTTGAGAGATGAGGATGCTGCTTTAATTTGGAAACTAGAATCTAATGGTAAATCCTATTATAGATCTATGTATGCTATGATTAATTTGAGGGGCATTAGCCCAGTTCATATCCCTGATGTGTGGGAAATTCATGTCCCTCCCAACATCCATATATTTTTGTGGCTGCTGGCACATAATAAGTTGTTGGTTAGAGGGAATCTCATAAAGAGACAACGTTTAAATGACCTCTCTTGTTTGTTTTGCTTTGAGTATGAAACAATCAATCAATTTTCGTTGAATGTGATGTGGCTATGGAGGTCTGGAGAAATATACATTCCGTCTCAGGGTGTATCCCCATGCCCACCTGTGATAATGTGGCATGTATTTGGCTCCCTGGATAATAACCTGCAAGTTGAAAATCTGATTGTGTCAGCTACTCTCTGGGTATCTGGAAATGTAGAAATGATATGTGTTTTAATAACAGAAACTGGATGGGTGTGCAGGTGATACTGAAGAGGATTGCATGTTTCTGCAACCTTTGGAAGATCATCTGCAAAGGAAGTGCAAAAGAGCGCGTGGAGGAGATCGTTGTGGCTATCTAGGAGGCTGCAAGAAGACCACCACTGCTGCTCTGGCCAGAGCGAGGCTGAGGAAGAATGAGCTTTGGCTGCAATATTCCCAGCATAAGATGGGGGGTGGATGGGAATGGACAAGAGCGTGATCATAGATGGTTAAGATAGCTCCATGTTACCTTCATGTGGCGGGATGTGCCAGTAGTTTCATCAAATGTCCTTTAGCTTGGTCTGTTAAAATGATTATGTTTTTGTTTCTGAGACCATGCCGAAGGGATGACTCAATCACCCCCTGCGGTCTCTAATAATCTATGTACTCTATGAGTTTCGTTTTCTGATGAAAATGGAACCGGGGCTAGAGCCCTTTTCTTCTAAAAAAATCTTCATGGTACATTTGTTTCTGATAATTTAGTCCCTGAGATGATATCATGCAGGAAACAACAAATGATAGTCATGATGAATTAATAGATTAATCCAATGAAATTGTATAAAAAGGTGTCAAAACTATATAATAATGATACATAAGTAACATGAACATGAACATAAATAAAAAATATAGATATAATTAGGATGTATAAACCTTCTCAGCGAGGACGGAACTAGACCTGGCCGGAGACATGGACACATGGCGGCCTCGCTGGTAGAGGACATGAAGTAGGTTGATGGTGCGAGTGCAATGCAGGGATGCCGTTATCAGTGCGGGAGTCGGGTGAGATTTAGAGGATGGCCGAGGCGGCGCTGGACTAGCAAAGAAGGCGGATCAAGAAAGATGAAGCACGCATAGTGGGGTAGGTCGCGTGTAGACTAGAGTGAGGAATTGAAGGAGGAAGAAGCACTACAATCCAATGGTTAGAAAAATGGATGTGTCTACCTTCCATCCAGACGAGAAATAATTATGTCTCATATAACTCCTACAAAGATGGATTCTACGCGGAGATTTGTGAGGAATTTTGTTTTGTTTTTGTCAATTAAGTAGTGTAGGACTTAGATGAGACCTCTTGATTATGTGAGAATTAGCAAATCCGTAGAAAAATCGATTGATTCGGGCAAGAGATGAATAGGTGGCCTCGGAGACGTACGACTTTCGGTAGTCACAAAAATTTCGTAATTGTCGTTGGAATTGGGGACAAACACCCTCCGCGCCCGTGTAGTGATAAGCGAGCTGGCCTAAAGAAAAAGTGAGGTGGAAACTCTGGCCCACGATTTGCTCCATCGTGAATTCGTGATCCTGAAGCATCGGACGGCTGAAACCCGTCGCCTCGCTTTGGCGGGTTCTCATCGAATTCTGATGTAGTATCTCGTTCGGGTTCGGTCATGAGTCTGGGTCCGGCTCTCGTTCGAAGGGGCAAAGGTCGACCATTATAATGTGTAGCTTTCCCCGTGCACCATACTACACCCCCCTCCAGTCTAGCTCCACCCACCGGATCACCGGAATCTAGTTCGCGAGAAGATCGGCGACGCCGCGCATCGAGCATGGCAGCCGACCAGCAGCGCCGCGTGAAGCTGATTGTTAGCTACGGCGGGAGGATCCAGCGCGCCCAGGGTCGGCCGCCGAGGTACGTCGGCGGTGAGCACCTGCTCCTCAGCGTCCTCTCATCCATCTCGACGAGGGGCTTCCGCGACCTGCTGGCAAAGCGCGCGGGCTTCTCTGACTTCTCCGTCAAGTACTGCTACTCCGGCGAGGGGCTGGACTCGCTCTGCCACGTGGACACGGACCAGGACCTGCGGGGGATGTTGGACCTGATGGTCTACCGGGACCTGCAGGTCCGGCTGTTCAACAATCTGAACACACGGCGGTTCCTGGTCTACCTGTTCCGCGACGTCGCCGCCTCCCCATCGCCAACCTCCCAGGCCCTTGGAAAACCAACTCCTATGCAGCGTAGCGCGATGTCGCCGGCTCTGTTGCCGGCGAAGCCGGCCAACATCGACGGGCGGCCCTCCTAGGGCATGGCCGATCCCGCTCCCTCTCTCGTGCCGCAGATCACGACATTGCCGAATCTGTTGTGGGAGACGTTGACGGCTGGCACGGCGCCCTCCAAGCCGACGCTCGCCATTGCTCTCGCGCGGCAGATATCGTCGTTGTAGATGGTAGACTCGACAGATGACACGACTTCTTTGACCACCACCACGTCGACATCAGCAGCCGTAGCTACCCAATGTACACAACCCCACTCGGTGGCGTTCCAGCCGCCAGAGCTGAGTTATCTGGTGTGCCAGGTGGCTCCAGTATTCTTTGTGCCAGTAATGCCGCAGGTCATAATCTACCAGCCGACGATCATCCTCGTACCCGTTTTCAATTCTAAGGTGGCCATGGGTTGATAATTTTTTGAGTCACAATTGAATATGAAAATACTCGGTCAAGTGAGAATTAGCCAATACATAGTTGGTGTAGATTAGATGTCTCACAGGTCAAGTATTAAAGTAAGTAAGTTTTAGATTTTAGGTGACAAATCAAAATTCTAGATTGATCAGTGGTTATCCACTATGGGATGTACAGTAACTTATAGGCGTGACTTGTGTTTTTCTTATAGTTTACTATAAATTGTTCAAATATTTTATATTTAATTATGTCAATTCCTCTATATTCAGTGTTAGTATCACCACACGTGTTTTTTACATTTGTAAACTTATTATTGCACGCGTGTACATCCTAACTTTAGTGTGCCTTTTTTGAACTACACGCTGATCTTGTATAGTACAATCCCTTTAGACGAGCTTCGCTTCCAATATTCTGTGTTTTAAGAAGGGATGTGGATATTCATTTTGGCTCTGGGTCTATATGCTACTGAAATATCCGTAGTTCATCTTCCTACAGATTTGTGGGTCAGGTTGTATTTTTCTTTGTACTATTACGCAATATGCTCTTCGTTTCACAACAATAACGTGGCCCATGGCTGGTCGCAACAATAACTGAGCGTAGTCCATTTGTTAGCAGTTGGTCCAGATGAGGAGACATTCATGTCCCACATCTTAATGTTTTGCCTCACTAAATGAAATGAAAGATACCAAAGTGGTCAACTCATTGATGGAGGTGTCAGTATTGAAAGAATCAATAGGTAAATTGTGTACCATGACAGTGGCGAAGCCACACTTAAGCTAGGTAGTCCATTGACTACACAGCTTTTGGCAAAAAACTACATACATCAAATAGAAATAATGCCAACAAATATTATAAAAGCAATACATCTAACTACGCGTCGGTTACCAGTTCAGGCGTCCACGCGCCCGTGAACTGGGCCAATCCAGGTTGCCTCGTTCGTTTGTCCCATGTCGGCTCGTTCACTTCCCTCGATCACGGTTGACCTGGTCGATAGTTGGCCAGTTTGACTGTTCAACTTTTGACTTCTGGCAAAAAACAAAAAAATATCATGAATTCAAAAATGTTGATGAATTTTAAAGAATGCCAAAAAACCTAAAAGAGATTCATGAAATTGGAAAATTTTCATTGATTTTGAAAAAGTGTTCATCAACATTAAAAAGACTCCATCGACATTGAAAAACATTCTTCAAATTCAAAAACAAGTTCATCGAATTTGAAAAACAAAACTTCACACAACTTAATAGATTTATCCAGTTTGAAAAAAATCATCAATTATGAAAAAAATTCACCGATTTTGGAAAAAGGTCACCGAATTTGAAAAAAACACGAATTTGGAAAATTAATTCATATTTGAAAAAAGTTCATCAATTTTGAAAAATATCCACAAAATTTAAAAAATCAGAAAAAATTCTTTATTTTTTAAGAAAAACTTGCAAATTTGAAAAAAAGGAAAGAAAAAAGAACAAAAGAGAAAAAAAAGAGAACTTAAGAGACAAGAAAAAAGGAAAAAAAGGAAAAAGAAGAGAGAACAAGATGTACGTGATCACAGAAGGTAAGTCGCCGGGTTGGTTATGTCAACCCCTCGTCTTGTGTTGGAATCCCAAGTCAGCGTGTTTTTTGCAGCAGTTTCGAAAAACAAAAAAATGAAAATGTGCTGGCCCATCGCGAAGGAGGGGGTATGCGCCCTGTACCGTTAAGCCTGTGACTGGCGCTTAGAGCGTTGCATCAGATTCGCGGTAGAGGACATGAAGTAGGTTGACGGTGCGAGTGTAACATGGGTGCGATTGTCGGTGCAAGAGTCGGGTGAGATTTAGAGGATGGTCGAGGCGGCACTGCACTAGCACGGATCAAGAAAGATGATGCACGCAGAGGGGTAGGTCAACCAGAGACTGGAGTAAGGAACTGAAGGAGGAGGAAGCAGTGCAATCCAATAGTTAGAAAAATGGATGTGTCTAGCTTTCATCTAGATGAGAAATAAGAACATCTATAGCCGGACGCCTCAAACCCGCCTCATATGCCCGGGCGGGCCGCCCGTTCACTGACCGCTCACATTTTTTTGACCTAGACGGACGTCTCAAATGGGCCTCAATTGCCCGGGCTGACCGGCACCCCTCATATCTAGCCCAAATATGGAGCGGATATGGAGGCGCCCGGGCGTGCCAGAGCAAGCCTGCCACATCGGACTTATGAAAGGGTCCCACGCGGACTCTCCCGAAAACTCGACGGTCCAAAGGACGCTTCCTTCGTCGCCACGGTGTGAACGCCGCGTGGCGCCGCTCCGGCTTGCCGCCCGAGAGCAAATCCGCCTATTTAACCCTATCGGAGTCCCGCAACCTTAGTCCATCCACCTCCCCCTCTCCGCGCCACCAGGCCATCCACCTCCCGCCTCTCGCTCTTAGGCGCTCTGCCCATGCTCCGGTGGTCCGCCATGGTCTGGAGTAAGCTAACCTACTACGCAATGCCCACGCTAGAGCGTCGCGCCCTGATCCAGAAGGAGAACTGGGCGAGACAAGCCGCGCGTGCAGCATACATTGCTGCTGAGCTGCCTCCGGACTAGCCGAAGCCGGAGGAGGAGGAGTAGCTACCGTGCTTCAACATGGAGCGCGTGGAGGCGGAGTTCGTCGTCGCCTCGTCCAACGATATGGTGGAGCAACAGGCCATCATGGAGTCCATCCAGGACGAGGCCTACATGGAGGCCAACTGGGCGTTCCTCCGACGAGAGAAGGCGGCGTCCGAAGCGCTCTTCGTCGAACTTGATGCAGAGATAGAGGCGGAGGAGGCCGGAGTGGAGCAGCCGGAGCTGCAGCTGCCACCCATGCTGCCGGGGCCGGGCACGGAGATCGTCGACATCTCCGACGAAGAATAGCTAGGTGATCGACATAGTACATATATTTACAGTTTGGATGCCTTTGTATGGATTTGAGAATCTAGTATGAGATGTCCGCATGCAAAAATGAAATTTGAGAGGGGCCATATTTGACATATCCGGCAGTAGATGCTCTATTTCTGTCTCATCTAACTCCTACATAATCGGATTTTACGCGAAGATTTGGGAGGATTTTTTTTTCTTTTTTATACTTTGGTTAATTATAAGTAGTGTAGGATTTTTTTAGAGTGCGCCTAGGCGTATCATATTTTTATAGAAGAGATAAATATGTTACGAAGACTACCCATGTTGCGAACAAAAAGTATAGTGCACACTCCACTCCACACCAAGGCAAGTTTGAATACAAGCCAACATACACCAGGGTAGTCTGATGACAAGCCGCCACACCCATTAAAACCACAGCACAAAGAGCCTATCCACAACTAAAAGACAAAAGCCGCGTCTCGACCAATACCTGTCGCCTCTGAAGACAACACACCAACTTCAACTACCCTCGTCGATGCACCATCCACCCATGATTGCCTAAAAGTGGTTGGCGAGTAGGTAGCGGGACCTGGACAGTCACGAGAAAGGCATCGTCTTGGACGCACCAGCCATGGCGTACATAGCGCCCTTGTGAGGCAAAGATCAACCTAGAAAGCAACAACCCGTACTAAGCACGACAATTCCGTGAAACTCTGTATGCGACGGCGGTCGAGGGCATTCAAAATTCCCTCGTCGGTACAATTGCGATGAAATACCGGAACTGCATCGTCGTCGCAAAAATCTTTAATCTTGTTTTTAACAAGTAGGAACCTGGCCCAGAAGTGATGGACCGTTTCCTGAGGTTGCTGCCGTACATACATCAAGTCATATATGTCTGGAGGGCCAGAATTACTTGGAGAGTATTGATTGTGGTGGTGGGTGTGGTAAAACTTGAATCCCGACCCAAGATAGTATCCGGAGTCCGCAAAATCTCCGTGGTCGCCAGTTCGGGCCCGGGTGGATCCATGTGCTCCCTGGACTCTATATACAACCCTGAGCTCGGAAGGTGTAGAGTCCCGCCCAAAGGAAGGGTATTCAGCTCAAAGGGTTTGGAGGTCCGAACATGGCTGGTCTCCAGTTTAGGAGAAGAAGCGTTTTCGGCTCGTTCTTCGACAAACACTACAAGGTGAGTGATCGGCCAGGAATTTCTTTCCCCTTGGTCAGGTTTAAGCCCGATGCGATCATTGACCGCTGAAAGCCCCAGGGTGGCGATGCAATCTAGCAGCTCGTTTTAGGATGAGGTGTTTGCCAGGTCCGTCTTTTCAGAGTATTCGAGACCGATGTAGGGGTGATGCTCGGTGATTACAGGGGACGCAGTCAACTTAATGGCCATGCAGACGCATATGATGAAACCGCCGAGCTGGAGGACCTGTCCGAAAGTGAGGCTCCTTCCAGAAGTTATATCGTCGTTGATGACAAGGTGAGCCACATATCGCTTTTACGGAGCTCTCAATGAAAGCACCATTGTCGTGTCAAAACCGGCAGATCTTGGGTGGGGGGCCAAGTTGTGAGTCTATGGATTGATGGTAAGGAGGGACGGTAGGGACACAGTGTTTACCCAGGTTCGGGCCCTCTTAAAGGAGGTAAAACCCTACTTCCTGCTTGATTGTTCTTGATGAGTATAGGGGTTACAAGATTTGATTTACCTCAAGATCGTAATGGCCAAACCCTAGCCGTCTAGCCTATGATTATTCGGATAGCCTCTACGGACTAAACCCTCCGGTTTAAATACACACATGAGGGGCCTAGGGTTGTACAGAGTTGACTTGCAGAGGAAGGAAACATTACACCCGGACATCAAACTTGCCATTCTACACACATAGGAGTCCTACCCGGACACGGGGGAGGGTCTTCTGCTTTGTCTTCACGGCCCATAAATCTGGCCCATATCAAATAGTTCAGACACCCGAGGACCCCTAAATCCAGGGCTCCCTCAGTAGCCCCTGAGCTCACCTTCAATGACGATGTAGTATCCGGCTTCATGTCTTCGGCTTTGCAAGGCAGGTTCTTTAATATACTTTGTAGTGATGACAATCCGGTCTTGACCTTTATACCATTCCTTGGCGATTCCTTCCTGTCGTCGCCTCGATTTCCACGCATCGGGTGAATGTGAATGGTCCATATTTGTTTTACAAATAAACCCCTTGTCATGCAAGGGCGGCATCTATTTAAGGAGATCAGATCCCAGGTTCCCTTCCACATCGCAAAAAGATCATCAGAGCAAACCACGAAAAACCTCAAAGCATGGCAAACACCCCTAGCTCTTCCTCGCGCCCCATGGCCCTCAAGCGGGTGATTGGGGAACCTGCTCCATGTCTCACCTCAAGCTGAATTGACTTAAGACGGAGGGATATCTCCCTCCCATGAATCTAGTTTCCGTGCGGGCGGGATTGGCCTCAATCGGCAACAAGGCGCTAGCGGAAAATTTCCCCAACCTAAGTAAGGAGGAGAGTGCTTCATCACGTTTCTTCTGAGGGGCTTATTTTTTCTAATCCATCCCTTCCTCAGAGGTCTATTGGAATTTTATGGGCTCCAACTGCACAACCTCACACCAGGTTCTATCCTACATATTTCGGGTTTTGTTGCTCTCTGCAAGCTATTCTTAGGCTGCGATGCTCATTTCTAACTATGTAGAAAGTTCTTTTGCCCCGTCCCTCGTGTCCAAGGGGGTTCCATATTTGAAGTGGGTGGCGCCTAAGTATGGCGCATAGCCGGAACAGGTTACCTTGCCGGCACTCCCAAGAAGGAACCCGAAGAGTGGACTTCTGAATGGTTTTATATTGAAGACGTTCCCCTTCCGGACCTAGTTTGGCGCGGACTTCCCGAATTCTCGAGCGCCCCTTTGAAGAAACACTTCAATTGGCGCCCCGGAGCCCGAAGCAAGGAGATAGTGAGGAAGTTAAGAGGTTAGTCAACAAGGTGAGGGTGCTTGCCCATTCTAAACTCTCAATAATCGAAGTCATGGCTATTGCGATAAAGTGATGCGTCTAGACCCTTCAATCCAGGGGGTTCCCTCTATGGTGTTACAACGGGATGGACGATGTGTCTCGTCATAACGCGAGGGTCCGGATACACCAACCACCCTGGCCGCCATTCTGGCGGATCTTTATAAGGGGGAGAAAGAAGAGTTCGTCTGTTTAAATTGTTGGGAAGATTTTTCCATGTATAATCCTATCGTATGGGTAAGTTTTTTGATTATCAACATTATCCAACCTCATTATTGAGATGTGCTAATCAAATTATTCCGGTCATTTTAAAACAGACATGGAGGAAGGTGGTCGAAAAAGTTCATTGTCCCGCACCCCAGCCAGAGGACTATGCTCGCAACGAAGACCCCGGATTACATGAGGATCCGGATATATTTATAGAGCTTGTTAATGGAGTATTTTATCAAGCGAGCCTCGATGGCTCGAAAGTGGCTATTATGGCCGACTATCCCAGCCTTCTCCCTTCCTTCGATGTAAGTACCCAAAAGACATCCTCAAAAAAGGAGCCCTCCCCTTGCGCCTCACGCACTGCACTGACTCGTGATCAAAAGGGTCGGCGCTCAGCACGCCGCACTGCATCGAGGGTGACTTCTAAGAAGACAACGCCTACGCAGGGCGAGCCTTGAAAGCGAAAAGAGACGGGGAGCGTTGTCGAGCCCCCTCCTTCATCCAAGAGGTATAATCTTTGATATGTGCTTAGGCATAAGACCAGATTGTCACACCTCACCTGCCGTCTTATTTTAGAGGGAGCATATGACGAACCACGTCTGAAGACCCGGTTGGCCGATCACCAGCTAATACGGCCCCAGACTCATCGACAAGGACGAGAGCCAATACAGATGCGGCACCAAATTATCCACCTCATGTGGATTTGTATGACGCATCTTTCACAAATTCTGAAGTGGAGAGCGTGATGAATCATCGACGACGAAAAGAGGCCATGCATGCTCCAGCTTTTACTGAGCAGGAATTCAATGCCCTCAGCTCCGTGGATGCATATATCCGAGCTGCCCGGGATGGACTTGCGGGAGTCACTCACCTGTTTTCAAAGGACACGAAGGTAAGAGTTTGTGTAAATTTAATAGGTATATGCCAGTAGCCCCCGAGACTTGAGCGGTTAGTCCAACCGATTTAAGGATTATTATGACTACAGGTTCTCAAAGAGAAGAACAACATGATGTCCTAGGAGATTTAAGCAAGCCAAACAAAGCTAAATGCTACCACCACAGAGCTAGAGGAAATGAAGAAATCCACGAGGGGAGCTCATGGTAAGGAAAAATAGTATTAGAAAAATATGATCTCCCGTAATGATGTTTTAAGCATATATTGTTGTATTTTAGCAGCGGATTCTATAGGTCAACTAGAAAAGAGCTTGATGGCTGCCAAGAAAGCCCATGAATATGCTGAGAGGCAAGAAGCAGCAGGTCGCTGAGTACTAGCATGGGCAATTAACCAAAAGAACAAACTAGAAGAAGAAAAGGATAAGCAAGCCGAAGTAGAGAGCTTAAAGGCTCAATTATCGGATGCACTGAAGGAGAATAAAAAGTTGAAAGGTGGCATATTCGGTATGACCTTTAAACCATCCAGGGAACTCATACTGTCCGGTAATTCAGAGTATTATAATGTTGTTTCCGTAGGTCTGTTAACCGGGTGTCCTGAAGAAGAAGTATCCGGATTCCGGGGTGATGTACTAAAAGAGTTTTCCTAGTGCATGAGCAGGCCCGGAAAGTCATGAAGAGTATGGTCAAAGCCTTATGGCCGTCTGATGCCCCTCCAGAAAGTATGGGCGATTTGGCGAACATGTTCAAAGGTGCTCGGTGCCGCTTTGACCTATGGAAGGCGTCAGCATGCCGGGAAGGTGCACGAGAGGCATGGGCCATAGTGAAAACACGCTACACCGGGCTTGAGCTGAGTCATATGGCCCGAGTTGGACCTCGGGGACCGGATGGGCAAGAAATTCCCGTGAGCTTGGTATATGAGCAAGTCATGGTAGCTGCAAAATATTCGCAAGAAGATTGTAGCTTAAATAGTCTTTTGGATGACATAGATAAATAGTAGGCGTTTGATTCGATGTATCAGTGTACTTTATCATCTAGCTTATCTCCGACCGAACTTGGCAACATTTGTCATGGCAGGCCTTCGGCTTCAACCTCCGAACCAAAAGGTTCGAGTGTTTCCGGATACCATGTTTGAATGTGATAAACACTCATTATGTTCGGAAACCAGGCAATTCGGTCATATAGCTCAAGCAGACAAAATTTGTTCGAGGAGTTATGTTATATTACTATTTAATGTAAGAAACATCTTCCAAAGGAAATAGTTCTGTTAAGGGTTCCTTTCCCTGGGTCAGCGTGCTCGATTATGCATGCGTAGGCTTTTGATCCAAAAGATGGAATTACGGATAGCCTATCCCTTAGAATTACGCAAATGTAGATATTTTGTCGTTCCTTGCTGACCAATCATTCCCTTAAGTACGCTAGCTTTCAGCTTCACCCGTCTGAGGTACAGATCTGGATTACCCGGTTGTAACAATCGCAGAGGTGCTCCCTTTACACCCTAGCCGAACAATCGGGAACGTAGGGTATAAACACGGGAGCGAGGCAACCCAGCTTGGCAAAAACTTAAGTCATGGAGGTGCATATAATGGCAAAAAAGGAACAAATGACATGAACAAATGTAAGCAACAAGCTTTATAAGTAAGCATCATCAAATAAGCCCCCATTAATTGTGGGGTATGAACATTTAAAGATGTGTAGCCCTCATAGTTCGGTAGATCCGAATACATCCTGGGATATTAAAGGAAAAATAAAAAAGAAGAGAGGGGTAACGAACCTAGTCAAAATAAAAGAAAAGGTGCTACCGAACTATCTGTATAATCGTCGGAGCCAAGCAGCATTCCATGGATTCAGCTCAAGGCGATTATCCGATGCATTGCGAAGGCGGTAGGCTCCTCCTGTGAGAACTTCATCTATGATGAAGGGACCCTCCCATCGTGGTTTGAGCTTATCCTTTTTCTTCTCTCGGAGACGTAAGATGAGATCGTCAACGTTGTATGTTTTAGCCTGCACTTCTCTACTTTGGTACCGCCTGCCTGTTGTTGATAAAATGCGGAACGAGCTTGCGCGATATCGCGCTCCTCTTCAAGGCCATCCAGGTCATCATGTCGATCGAGCTCGGCTTCTCCCTCCTCATACATGCGCATGATACGTTTCCAACGTATCTACTTTTCCAAACACTTTAGCCCTTGCTTTGGACTCTAACTTGCATGATTTGAATGGAACTAACCTGGATTGACTCTGTTTTCAGCAGAATTGCCATGGTGTTATTTTTGTGCGGAAATAAAAGTTCTCGGAATGACCTGAAATTCAACGGAGAATTATTTTGGAATATATAAAAAATATATGCGGAAAGAACCTAGACAGGGGGGCCACACCCTATCCACGAGGGTGGGGGGTGCCCCCCTGGGAGCGCCCCCTGCCTCGTGGGCCCCCTGTTGCTCCACCGACGTCTACCCTGACTCCATATATTCACTTTCGGGGAGAGAAAAATCAGAGAGGAAGAAACATCGCGTTTTACGATACGGAGCCGCCGCCAAGCCCTAATCTCTCTCGGGAGGGCTGATCTAGAGTCCGTTCGGGGCTCCGGAGAGGGGAGATCGTCGCCATCGTCATCATCTACCTTCCTCCATCACCAATTCCATGATGCTCACCGCCGTGCGTGAGTAATCCCATCGTAGGCTTGCTGGACGGTGATGGGTTGGATGAGATTTACCATGTAATCGAGTTAGTTTTGTTAGGGTTTGATCCCTAGTATCCACTATGTTCTAAGATTGATGTTGCTATGACTTTGCCATGCATAATACTTGTCACTAGGGCCTGAGTGCCATGATTTCAGATCTGAATCTATTATGTTTTCATGAATATATGTGTGTTCTTGATCCTATCTTGCAAGTCAATAGTCACCTACTATGTGTTATGATCCGGCAACCCCGAAGTGACAATAGTCGGGACCACTCCCGGTGATGACCGTAGTTTGAGGAGTTCATGTATTCACTATGTGTTAATGCTTTGGTCCAGTACTCTATTAAAAGGAGGCCTTAATATCCCTTAGTTTCCACTAGGACCCCGCTACCACGGGAGGGTAGGACAAAAGATGTCATGCAAGTTCTTTTCCATAAGCATGTATGATTATATTCCGAATACATGCCTACATTACATTGGTGAACTGGAGCTAGTTCTGTGTCACCCTAGGTTATAACTATTACATGAGGAATTGCATCCAACATAATTCTCCATCACCGATCCAATGCCTACGAGCTTTTCACATATTGCTTGTTTCTTATTTACTTTTCCGCTGCTACTGTTACAATCACTAAAAAAACACTATCGCCACTTTTGCTACCTTTACCGTTATTTCCATATTACCTTGCTACTAAATTACCTTGTTGCAGATACTAAGTTTCCAGGTGTGGTTGAATTGACAACTCAGCTGCAAATACTTAAGACTATTTTTGGCTCCCCTTGTGTCGAATCAATAAATTTGGGTTGAATACTTTACCCTCGAAAACTATTGCGATCCCCTACACTTGTGGGTTATCAAGACTATTTTCTGGTGCTATTGCCGAGGAGCATAGCTATATTCTTTAAGTCACTTGGGATTTATATCTGTTGATCACTATGAAGAATTTGAAGGACTCAAAAACCAAGATCTTTCCCTCAACTACGAGAGGAGGTAAGGAACTGCCATCTAGCTCTGCACTTGATTCACCCTCTGTTATGAGTAAATTTGCGACACCTGCTCCTGCTATTGAATCTGATGTGTCGTATGTTCTTGATGATGCTACTTCTGCTATGTATGATGAAACTACTTCTATGCTTGATAATACTGTGCCACTAGGTGAATTTGTAGATGAACAAATTGCTAAGGTTAGGGAGAATGCAAATATTGAAACTGATAATATCAATGAAAGTGATGATGAAGATTCTCCCCCCTAGATATGAATTGCCTGTTTGTCGGGGTTTTGGTGCGACATATGCCAAAGGATGGCTTATCATGCATGGGGACAATAGAACGTCGCCGGGCCCTGGAAGCGGGATAAGACGATACTTAGGACGCCTTTGGATCTTACCCAGGTTTGGGGCTCTCCGTGGAGATAACACCCCTAGTCCTGCTCTGCGGGGACTCCGTGTCATGACTAATGTCAATAAGGTGGCTACAAGGTTGCTCCTTGAGCTGAGTCATCTAGAGGAGGAAGAAGGGCAAGGTTAGCTCTCTACCTTCGCTCTAGGGAATCATAATGGTTGCTACGGTTTCTTCCTATCTCTCTCTATGTCTCTCTTCTTCTTCGAGTTCCACCCCTCCACATGGAGGACCCTGGGGGGTTTATATAGGCCTACCCCCAGGGGTACAATAGTAATCCAGGCGGAATGGCCCCCAGCTGTCAGCGTCTTCAGGTGCCAGCCTTTCCGCCTGTCTGCTGGGGCCCGCCGTCTATGGGCCCTCGTGATTGCCTTTCACTGTAGGCGCCCTTCTGCTGACGGCAGCATCGTCAGGAGGGAAATGGCTACACTGCCGCCGCCTCCAGCCGTACGCTGCCACCATGTCCTGTCTTGTCATCTTGATGAGGTTTAGACTCCTAGGGCACGGTGAGCCGCCTACTACCAGGCAGACCGTCCTCCAGGCCGCCTGCCTGGGGCCGCTTGCTTCTTGTTCACCCACTGGCCGGTGGGGCCAGCCGCCTTCTGGCTCTGCCGCCAGTGGGTAGTGGGAGCATGGCCTCCTCTGACCGAGGCTTGGTCACTGGCAGCATGGCTACAGTGATACGCCGCTTAAGAGGCATCCATAAGATACGCCCTTACTGTAGCCACGCCCTTATAGATTCTCTAAGGACATGCCCAACTGTAGCCATGCCTTAGCCTTCTCGTGGTTCCCCAGCACGTGTTCCGAGGCGGAGGCGTGGGGTTGTCTTCTGGATGCCGGCCGTGTGGCTGCCGCCTGCTCATGCCCTTGCCGCCTGCTGGCAGCTGGCTCCTGGGTTTAGCTACCCCAGGAGGCGGTCCAATGAGCAGGTGGTCGGGGGGTGACAGGCGGCCCCTATTTGTCTTGAAATACTATGGGTGGTCGATAAGGACACCCGTGGTCAATATCTCCGACAGTTGTCCCCGAAGCTGGTGGGACTCTGTGGCCGCGATTGATGCTGCGGGGTTCCAGCAGCTTCCCTTTCTAAGTAAGGTTTGGCGTTCCTTGTCCGTCTTCTGGAAAGGGCCGGCTGATGGCAGCTAGGCCTCTGTCTTCGACTCTTCGGGAAGAAGATAGCGTCTGGACGGCGGGCTGCGACGTGGGTCTGCCGACCGTTGGCGGCTCTCCACGCGTCGTCACCCTGTCGCGTCAGCCTACCAGCCCACGCGCGCGACGAGACGTAGCAACGGGCTGGGGCCCACCACTACATGGCCTTGGTTCGCGCGCGGATCTAATGTGGCAGAGGCAATCGATTGCCCTCCCCACGTGCATTTAACACGCGCGGATTAGGCGCGAAAAAGGTGGGGATCGTGCGGGGCGTGGAACTGTTAATCCCACGCCCCCGCCCCCTTGGCTTCGTCGCCCCGAGCCTATAAGTAGGCTCGTGGAAGGGGGTTAGCGCCGCTCGCGCAGACACCCCGCTCCATTCTCTTCTTCCTCCTCGCTCTCCCTTGCGGTCCTTGCCATCGCCGCTCGCAGTGTTCTGCCGGAGCGAACCACCGCCCTGAGCCATGGCTGCCGGAGCGTAGGTCCACCACTCCGGCAAGTGGGACATTAGCGAGGTCCTTGAGGAGCACATCCATTACCTCCGCCGCGCGCGGCGGTTTCCCCCCGCCGACAAGGTCGCCGTGCGCCTGGCGCCGGTGGCGGAGATCAGACCGGTGCCGCGGTTTGGCGAGCGGGTCGTTTTCTGCTTGCACTTCCCGTGCGGCTTCGGACTCCCCGCCAGCGGCTTCTTCCACTCCTTCCTTGAGTTCTTCAACATACAGCCTCACCACCTCACGCCGAACACAGTGGTGATGCTGTCCGCCTTTGTCGTCCTTTGTGAGGGGTACTTCGGGATATTCCCCACAATGGAACTGTGGACCGAGCTCTTCTATATGAAGCTCGGTACCGCGATCCAGGGTGTGGCGGCCCAGTGCGATGGATGCATCGCGGTGAAGTGCAGCGGGTCCAAGAATTACTTCCCGCCGCCTGTTGTCATGCACTCGGCGAAGCAGTGGCAGAAGACGTATTTCTACGTCTCCAACGTCGACCCAGCGCATGACTTCATCGGGCTGCCGGACTGGGTACCAGGCCCGCCTGCCGAGCCCCGCGACACCTGGAGGACCCGGCCCGTCTCCCTCACTCAAGGGGCCTCCATTGCCATGCGGCGCCTCCGGGAGATGAGGGACCATGAGGGCATGGTGTTCTCAGACCTCCTGCTCACCTTTGCGGAGCACCGGGTGCTTCCGCTGCCGTCCCGCCCACATCTAATCTGCTATATGAGCGGGCGCCGGGACCCGAGCCGGACCAGCACCAAGCCGATGCCATACAAGGAAGTGGCCTACTTGGTAAACTCTGTCTCTTACTGCAAGCTCTCCGATTCGGGCTGGGCCTTCGGCAAGCCGCCATACAGCCGCAACAACCAGCTGCCTACGGTGAGCTTTATCTTTCCTTATTCTTCTTTCTTCTCTCTCTCCGCCTATCCCAGCCGCCTGACTCTTGTGCTGCCTGCAGATCTTCGCCGGCCAGCCAGAGCCGGGTTCTGACCAGCCGGGCCGCCCCTGGAACCAGACCACTCCCAGAGCGATATGAGCGACCCCGATCTTGGGGCCGCCGCTATGGAGGAGGAGGAGGTAACAGGCTGCAGGGGCCAGCCAGCAGACGACCCGTCAGAAGGCAGCGTCGAGAGCTGGTCAGACGATGATGGGGAGGAGGAGGAGGCGCCAATTAGCATCCGAGAGGTGAACCCGCCGGGACGCGGCAGCCACCAGGTGGGGCCATCGACCGCAGCTCGCGGCGTGAAGCGCCGGTCTTCTGCTGGGCCGACCGGCAGCAAGCCCAAGAAGCTCCGGCTATCGGCCGCCTCCACTAAACGCCAGGAGGCGGCCGCCAAAGTGGTCCTTCCTAGGGTTCCCAAACCTAGGCCAGTTGTGTCCGGGTAAGTACCGCGTTTCCTTTTTCTTTTGCGCTCATTTTATTCCTCCGCCCCCTTTGTGGCTGATTTTTGCTGTCTTCTTGGGAACGCCCAAACAGCGCTCCGCTTTCTCTCTCGCGGGCGCCCGTGGGCTCTGTGGTTGGGGGCACGGATGTCCCCCCTGCACCGTGCCGTGTGGACCCTGTGTAATGCCCAGGATGGAGTTATACCTCCTACATGTCGAGGCACGACTTAAAGGCATAAGTCCATCCTAGAATGATCTCAAGTTTGGTAATCTTTGCACATCTCATGTAAAAGAGGGGATTGTAAACATAAATAGTTGGCTTACACTCGCCACGTCACACAAATACAATACATGTCTCAAACATCATACATTAAGAACATCACAACCCTCTAAGGGCAAAATCCAAATGTCAAGATACCAAACTTAAATAACATCCACAGGTTGGACCGAATCCTAGTAGGAGTCTCCATTACTGATCATCCGGATAACGAACATAGTATCGACTACGCTCCTCGTCGTACTCCCAGTCCAGCTCGGTGCCATCACCTGGATAGCTCACAGCTGGACCTGCATCTGGTGTGGTGAAGTAACTATGAGCCACAGAGGACTCAGCAATCCCATTCCCGGGTAACAAGACTATTTAAGCCTTTGGGAGAGGATAAAGGCTGAAGAAAAGAATAAGTGTCTGCAGCAGCAACTAGCAACTAGCTTACGTGAGAGAGAGCGAGAAGAGAAAGCCTCGGTCGAGAAGTGATCACGAAGTGATCCTAGCTACAAGCTCAACAAACATAACCCCTCCGTGTTCAACTCCCGAATCCCTATTCGGAAATTGACGGTCACGGAACACACGCTGGTAGTGTATTAGAAACATTGTGTCAAGTTATCTACAACCGGATATTAACAAGCTCCCATCTGCCACATAACCGCGGGCACGGCTTTCGAAAGTTCATAACCCTGCAGGGGTGTTCCAACTTGACCCATTACAAGCCCACGATCCGCGGAGTCGCAACTCCAAAGTGGGAAGACCCGAGTATTCTCGGAATCCCGTGCTCAAGATACTCTGAACTAAGGTAAGGCTAATCCAGCAAATCCTCCCGGCGTGTCGACACCCTGATAGTAGCCGCGCGTATCTAAGTCTCAGCACACGACCGGATGGGCGATGCTATAGGTGTATGCCAGATACCTCGGGTTGCCCCAAGGCGGCCCTGCAGGACCCCCGTTTCGGACCAACACTCATGTGGAGCACTGGCCCGGGGTTGTTGATTAAGAAAGAGGGTTAATTACTCCCTATGCAAGTTTAATTTGTTATTAGGCAAATAGTACCAATGTTGGGACTTGCTGGAAAAGACTTAGCACTTAGCGGTTTATCGAGGGGGTCCCATACACCCCAACCGTGTTAGGAACGCATAATCAAGGAACATAACACCGGTTTATACGGTTCCTAACGGCATGAGTGGAACAAATCACCAAGCAAAAGGCTTAGCCTTCCACCCTTGCCAATATATAGATGATTTCATTTAGCAATTATATAGTGTGATATAACCCAACAAAACTTCAACATGAAGCAAGCATCTTCGATCTTCACCTGCAACTAGCAATGCTATAAGAAGGGCTGAGCGAAGCGTACTTAGCCAAGCAACGGTTTGCATAGTTAGGGTGGTTAAGCATGGTAATGGTTACAAGTAGGAGGCTGACAGGAAGAACATGGGCATCGAGGCAAAACTATAGATCGGAACTACTAGCAATAGGCAAAGATAGTAATGTTATCGGGGTTCGGTCATCTTGCCTGAAGAGAAGTCGTTCGGATCGTAAGAAGGGTCCTCGTGCTCAACCTCGTTGGTAACCTCGTGCTCGTACTCGTACTCGGTCTCAGCTTCCGGCTCTAAACAATACAATCACACAAGGCACGAATCAACAAGATGCAATGCGCACTCGAAAAAGATGGATGCATGATGGATGCACTAAGGATGCACACGGAGCACGGAAATTAGCACTCAAGCAAAACACCTCAAAACATGATAACAATAAGATATTATGAATCTACACAGAAAACCAATCAAGTTTCATATAAGACTCGCTGAAATCGGAGCTACGGGCTAAAAGTTATGCCCGAAACAAGAAATGAGCGAAAGCTAAAAATTACAGCAACATAGCAACTTCGGAGCTCAAAATAATTAAGCTACAACACTCAAACATCATGGCAAAGGACATGAACATAAACTAGACATATCCCACAGCAAATTAGTCCAAAGGTGCACCCCCAAAGGAGCCACGGATCAATAGCAATAAGCTTGGACATATTGAACTTGACAATAAAATTCTGGCAGCAGAATTTTATTGAAACTTTGGAGCAAAAGATAAACATGCTACAGCCACTCAAATAAGCATGTGAGAACATGAATGGAAAGCAAACAATATATACTACAAGGAACAATCAAGATCCACTCCAAAACTATCATGGTTTGTCCTAGAACATCACTCAAACATGGCATCGGAACATTACAGATTTCAGACTTAGTGAAAATCCACTAAGTCCTAAAACAGCAGTTTCATCATGGCATCTAAAAGAGCAAGTTTAAGTCACCTCGAAACTAATCATGGCAAGTGGTAAGCACCTCATCAAAGTACACATGAAGGTGATTCCGAAACATACAAGCATGCATCATGGAGATAAACACAACGATAGCAACGAGCTCAACAAGATGGCATTTCATAACAAGTGAAACAACATCACAGCCACATGGCACTTTGCAACGATGATAAACATGGCAAGAATAAATCTATCATGCAACCTAACACAAGCAACATGTAGAGCATGGCAAGACGAATACGTGGACATGTCATTTGCATCATTCGGACAAACGAGCTAAAAGATATCACATGGCAAAGATGACATAAAAACATCACATAGCAGCAATTATACCGGGATGCACTCTTGCAACGGCAAAACAAGCATCTAGATGACTTCTATCATACATGACACAAAAAGATAAAACGTAGTGCTAATCACCACGAACGACTGGACATGCTATTTGCGCGAAACGGACATCCACACAAAAAGTTAGAGCAGTTAGAAGAATGCATCAGAGATCAAAACATTAGGGACTTAGTGGTTCTTGAGATAACCTAGATCTGAGAGGAGATGGGATTCGGGCCGGATCTGGCGCGGCGGCCCGGCTGGAGCAGAGTGGACGGGAGCCTCGGCCCGCGGCGGCTTCGGCCCGGTGGCGCTGCCTGGTGCGGGATCCGGGCCGGGAGGTGGCTGGCGCGGTGCGGCTGGGCCTTCGGGCTTGGCGAAGGAATCTTCGGTGATGTGGTCCAGGCGAGGTGAAGCCGATCGAACGAGGGAGGGAGGCCCACGGTGGAGGGAACGATCGAACGAGGGAGTCGATCGCCTGGCGACGCGCGAGGCTGAGGGGCTCGATGCGGGCGTTGACCTGGGCGCCGTCGGCTGGTTCCTAGTCGGTCGAAGGGACGGCGGCTGGATCGAGGGGAGGATCCAGGCGCTCGATCCCAGGAACGATGTCGGGACCCCGATCCTAAGTCACACCGGTCTAGCATGTAACACGCCATATCACTTTGCGGCCTCACGCACGGTATCCCCACGGGTGCCACCTTACCTGGCCCGGGACCGTTTGCGCATTTTGGCTCACGTATATGATAGTGTCGCTAGCATCCATATGACAGAGAACCCGGGCCGACATGACCAGTTATAAACCAAAAGTGGCACTAAATTACAGAGACAGGCATCCGTGACCCAGCAACGAACGTGTCGGTCATCAACGTAAGAACCCAAGTCGTAGCAAGCTACAAGGACTTTAGGGAACAACGCGTGACATTTCCCCTAAGGGACAGACACAGGAACGAAGAAGGACACATGCCGATCAGCCTAAGTGTTCCGGAGCAGTAGCAAGCTACCAAGGCTCAGTGGAAACACTAGGAGACATTTCCCTGTAAGATAGGCTACCAAGGGTAAACAACTAGGTGTCGGATCCCACACATACCAAGCATTTCAATAACATACACACAATATGCTCAATATGTGCAAATACAACATGGCATCACAACAAGACTCTAATAAACAAATGATTTATTCATTAGGCTCCGAGGAGCCAAGTATTACAAACATGGGTCTCACGACCCAACATTCAGAGCATACAAGCAAGAAGTGGAAGCACTACATGTCTGAGTACAGACATCTACAAATGAAAAAGGCTGAAGAGCCTGACTATCTACAACACTCGTCCAAGAACGTAGCTGAGGTACAAGCTACTTGTCGAAGTCCAGGCGGAACTACTAGTGAAACATCAATCCTATCTGCAAAACATAAATTAAGAAAACATGAGTACAAAGGTACTCAGCAAGACTTACATCAGATCCTATCATACATGCACATGTATCAAGATAGCAAAGTGGGGTTTAGTTGCAGCAAGCCAGCTTTGACTCAGTGGCTATCCTATTCTACGATTGCTGGTAACTCTTTGAGGTGGCGCACACGAGTCCACTAAGCACCACACAATACCCCACTATGGATTCATTCCCGTCTCCCTACGAGAAGGCCATCCATAGCACTCACACTTGTCTTGAGCATTTTAGAGTATCCACTTCAAGTTGTCTATGTACCACGTAAGCATCCAAGAAGTCCATATCCGCGGACCCGGCTATTCGAATAGATTATGATAACCCTGCAGGGGTGTACTTCTTCACACATGCTCTCGCCACTTACCGCCAGGTACACGTCGTGTATCTCGGCAACCTTCAAGCGGAAGCCTGGCGAGGGTGTCGGCCACGACCTGACTAACCACACAAGTCTCTCGTCCAGGTTTATCGCCTATTCGGGTTCCATCCGCAAGGGAGTCCGGCCGAGGTTTCCATCACGGACCCAAACGATGTGTACAGGGTTCCCGAGCCCACCATCCGGGTGCCACTCGGTACACCGGGCCACGTGTGCCTAGTCTGTCCCAAGCCCACCCTGCCGGGTGCCACCTGGTAGAGAAATAACACTACCTACAAACGCCAGAAACTAGTTGCAACTCTTGGACAGAGATCATGTTGATTAATAAGTCGAGAGGGGTCGAGTTACCGGAACCCAATGTGTGGTAGTAACTAGTCATTGGACAACATACTCGGAACTCAGTTCTTAGGGACGGTTCCAGTGAGACAACCCACCATGTACTCCTACATGGCCTCTCACCACTACCTTTACCAAAACGTGTTCACACACTTAACCCTCAGCATCAGAACATATCATTTCACTCTAATTCATTCCCGATGAATCAGACCTGACACACTCTAAGCAATAGCAAGCAAGGCATGGTAAGATCACATCATGGCTTCAGTCAACTCCTACACATGCTAGTGGGTTTCAACTATTTACTGTGGAAAGACAGGTCATGCAGAGGAATGGGTTCTACTACCGCAGCATAAAGTAGCAGTTGAAATCGTTGTTGTCCTAATGCAATAACAGGGAGCATGAGCGAGAGGGGGGTTGTATCGAAATGAACAAGGGGGTTTGCTTGCCTGGTAAAACAACGTGCAGAACACTGCTGCTCTGACAGGTACTCTGGATCGGTCTCCGGAGCTGGACCTATCGAGAAGAACGGTGCCGACAATCAAACACAAGCATATGCAACAATATGATGCATGAATATGGCATGAAGTTATGATGTTGTTTGGGCTAGTGCAACTAGCATTCAATTTGAAAGAAGTCCATTTGAACCAAGGGTTCAAATGCAATTTTAAAATAAGCATTCTAAATGCCAAATATGTGTTTTCAAATAAACAGTAGGTTTAACTTCATTTGTCATGCATGAAAATGGTACAGATGGATAGATTGAATTTTTCTGATAATTTTTCATATATAAATTATTTCATTCTGAGCTACGGTTGAATTTCTGTGATTTTTTGAAGTTTAGGCCAATTTCTGAAATAAATAAATCATTTAAGATTTATTTAAA
Organism: Secale cereale; assembly: GCA_902687465.1. Classification (NCBI taxonomy): domain Eukaryota; kingdom Viridiplantae; phylum Streptophyta; class Magnoliopsida; order Poales; family Poaceae; genus Secale; species Secale cereale. The sequence continues at coordinate 145,112,676 of LR738709.1, forward strand.
AACCAGAATTGGATTATTGCGTCAGCATGACACAGGCATGACGTCAGCAGGTCAAAGGGGCTGTCCAGAGTCAAACCTGACAGTGGGGTCCCACTGGTCAGTGACTCAGTTAAATAACTAAAGTTTAAAACTAAACTAAATAGACAAGGGCCCACATGTCAGTGTCTAATTAGATTAATGTCAGTAATTAAAACTTAATTAAACCCTAAACTAAAAATTAGTCAAAGGTGGCCCCACATGTCATAGGCTCAGGGGAGGTCAAACCCGGTGGGTTTGGGTCAAATCCCACCGGCGGTTAGCCGCCGGCGAGGCCGAATGCGGCGGAGGGCGTCGGAAACTCGCCTCCGTCGACCATTCGAGCGGCGGAGGGCATCTACGGGATGCGCAGACTCTTGCGCATCCAATGCGCTAGGCGGCAGCAGCTGGAGCGGCCGGAATCGTCGCCGGCGTCGAGCCCAGCGGCGGCCGGAGTTCGGGCCTCGTCGGTTTAGGTGCTGCGGTGCACGTGAAGGCGAGGGAGTGGGTGCGTTGGGTTCCTGGGGGCCTCCTAAGCACGATGCCATGCTCCGTTGTGAGCTCGTGCGGCTGTGGCCACGGCCACACCATGGCCGGCGGCGAGAAGCTCTCGGCCGCGGGAGGAATCGGGGCTAGGGGACAGGCGCGAGCACGGGAGAAGAGGGGAAAGGTAGAGGAGCTCACGGCGAACTTGATGGCGTCGTCAGCGAGCTCGGGGACGCGTCGGAGCGGGCGCACGGTCGCCGGCGATCTTCACGGCCGCAGGTTGAAGACGAGGTCGTCGACGGCGCTCCAGGGGCTTCTGGCGTCGGGCAGCTCGGCGAGGAGAAGGAGAGGAGCGGTGCGGAGCTTCTGGGCACTCCGGCGAGGCAAGAGGGGGACGGTGGCCATGACTACGGCGAGCGGCGGCGACGGTGGCGTTCGGGCGTTCGCGAGGAGGAGCACCAGGAGGGGGAGAACGGAACCGAGGGGGAGTGAGAGGGCCCAGGGGGGTGCGTGGCGTCGTCCAGAGACGTCCAGGCGCGTCGGCAGCGGCGGAAGCAGGAGGTGGCCGTGGCGCATGGCCGCGGGCGTCGAGCACGCGCTCGTCCTTCTGTCAAGGAGGAAGACGACAGGGAGGAGCGGGCTGGGCGGGCCAGCTGGGCCGGCTAGGCCGTGCTGTGCTGGGCCAGCACAGGTAAGCTGCCCTTTTTATTTTTCTTTTCTATTTTCTTCTGACATTTCTTTTGATTTAATTTCTAAACTAAATCATTTATTTTCTTCTGACATTTTATTTTGCAGGGACCTAGGAATTTACCCAAACCCCTAAAAATAAGGAACCAGAATTTCGGACATATATAAAATATATAATATATATATATCCAATCAAAAATAGCTATTGCATTAATTCCAAATGCCCAAAACAAATGCTTATGGGCTTCTAATAATATTGGTTTGATTTTTGTCTCTGACCAATATTTTTAGAGGGCCACATGAACATTTTCTTGGACCTTTTTGGAGCAACTTTTATTTGGGTCATTTTCAAAAGGGTTTCTGAGGGTTTCACAAGTCCTCATTTCAATTTCATTTGAAATTTAAACATGATGCAAACCACAAGAACTAACCTAATGCATACCAGAACTAGGGTTCTGACAACTCGCCTCCACTCGAAAGAATCTCGTCCCGAGATTCAGGAGTAGGCGGAAAGAAGGTGGGGTACTCCAGTCGGAGACGATCTTCTCGCTCCCAAGTAGCTTCTCTCTCGGAATGATGAGACCACTAAACTTTGAGAAACTTGATGTTATGGCGTCGAGTGACACGCTCTGCTTGATCCAGAATGCGAACGGGATACTCTCGATATGTGAGGTTATCTTGGAGGTCAAGCGTTTCGTGGTCCACTCCGCGGATGGGATCCGAGAAGCAACGCCTGAGTTGAGAGACGTGGAAGACATCATGAACTCGAGAAAGATGTGGGGGTAGTTCCAATTGGTAGGCAACCTCTCCTCGTTTAGCAAGAATGCGAAAAGGACCAATGTAACGAGGAGCCAACTTGCCCTTGATATCGAAACGATGGGTACCCTTCAAAGGAGTAACCCGAAGATAAGCTTTGTCACCAACCTCATAAGCCACTTCCTTATGATGACGATCATACTGGCTCTTTTGACGAGACTGGGCTGTTTTCAAATTCTCACGAATGATACGAACTTGCTCTTCTGCTTCCTGGATCATATCCGGTCCAAAGAATTGTCTTTCACCGGTTTCTGACCAGTTCAAAGGTGTTCGACATCTTCGTCCATAGAGTATCTCAAAAGGAGCTTGTTTGAGACTAGATTGATAGCTATTGTTATAAGCAAACTCGGCGAAAGGAAGACATTTCTCCCAATCCATACCGAATGAGATAACGCAAGCTCTAAGCATGTCTTCGAGAATTTGGTTAACCCGTTCCACTTGACCACTTGACTGAGGGTGGAAAGCGGTACTGAAAGAAAGATGGGTGCCCATGGCAGTCTGGAAACTCTCCCAGAAATGAGAAGTGAAAAGACTACCACGGTCTGAATTGATCTCTAGTGGGACACCATGAAGTGACACTATTCGAGAAATATACAAGTCAGCAAGCTGACTAGCAGTGATACTCTCTCGAACAGGTAGGAAGTGAGCCACTTTGGAGAGACGAGCAATGACTACGAAGATAGCATTATTCCCTCTCTTGGTCCTGGGAAAGCCGGTGATGAAGTCCATACCAACTTTATCCCATTTCCACTCAGGAATAGCTAGAGGCTGAAGGGTGCCATTTTGTAGGGTCTCCTAGAAATTGGAACAATTCCTGGGATAAGATCTATGACGAACTCTACATCCCTATCAGGTGGAACACCTGGTAGTTCTTCTGGAAAGACATCCGGAAAGTCTCGGACTACCGGGATATCTTCAAGGTCTGGAAGGGGGCTGGCATTGAGAGAATAGAGCTGACGCTTTGCAACTCTAGTGGAGACAGTGACTATCTTGCCAGATGGGTGTGTAAGCTGAACAGACCTAGTGTAACAATCGATCTTGGCATGATGAGCTGTCATCCAGTCCATACCCAAGATGATGTTAATATCTGAAGACTTGAGGGCTATGAGTGAGGCAAGGAATACCAGTCTGTTAACAAGGATTCCATTACCATGGCTTATTCTGGTAGTTTGCCATCTAGACCCCGGGGTTTGGATTTCGAGCGGAGTTGGCATGTCACAAAATGACATGTCGTGCAAACGAGCATAGCCTTCAGAGATAAAGGAGTGAGATGCTCCGGTATCGAACAGAACCGAAGCCGGATGGCAATTGACAAGGAGTGTACCAAGAACGACATTTGGATCATCATGAGCGTCTTTAGCTGAGACGTGATGCACACGTCCATGTTTAGTGGAAGCTGGATTGGCAATGATAGTCTTGCGTGGTGTCTTACTACGAAGAACGGACTTCTCGGGCTGGGGTGGAGCAAGACTGGCCTGAGAACAGTCACGTGCATAGTGTCCTGGCTTTCCGCATGTAAAGCAAGTCCCTGAGGTAGGTCGTGGACCCGCATTGAGAAGCGGTTTGCCAATAGGCTTGGGTGGAGCATAAGACAGGGCTGGATAAGGTACCACACAAGATGGCCTCGGAGGATAAGTGGGTGGAAGAACAGAGTTCGGAACCCAAATCCGGCACTTTTGAGATCTAGAACCGGAGGAAGATCCCAATTCAAGGGTGTGCTTACGAGACTCCTCGTAAGTGAGTTGAGCTGTCTCTGCATTGATGGCCTTGTTCACAAGAGCCTGGAACGTGTTGCAATGATGCAAGTGGAGATCACGACGCAGTTTGGGGTTGAGACCCTTCCGGAACCTAGCCTGCTTCTTGGCGTCCGTGGACACTTCTTCTGTAGCATAGCGGGCGAGGTTCTCAAACTCTCGACTATAAGCATCAACAGCCATCTTAGCCTGTGTAAGACTACAGAACTCTTCTCTCTTACGATCGATAAGGGCTTGAGGAATATGATGCTCACGAAAAGCCTCGGTGAAAACTCTCCAGGTAGGAATCTGGCCAGCTGGAATCATGGCCTCATAGTTCTGCCACCAAAGACTAGCAGGACCTTCCAGGTGATAAGTGGCATAGATGACCTTGTCATCCTCAGCTACGTTCGCAGAACGCAGCTTGTGAGTGATACTACGGAGCCAGTCATCTGCGTCGAGTGGCTCAAAGGGATGATGGAAGGTGGGTGGTTTCAGACGAATGAAGTCATGGATGGTTGCCGATTCCTTGCACTGATGTGCGGTGTTCTCCTCAATACGTGCCAACAAGCGGTTAGACTCACGCTTGTTTCTCTCCATCTCTAACATTGACTCCGCCAACGAAGGCTGGTCGGGAGGATCCTCCTTATCCCTACCACCTCCGTGGTTCTGTCTACGAGCAGCTGAGCTTCGCTTAACTGAAGACATCCTGAGAAGCGAAACCGAAGACGGAAACATCAACAACTATAGGAAGCATAATGGTAGAACAAGGATTTAGTATCTCTCGAACTACTAGGATAATTCCGGCAGCATAACGGCAGTAAAATGCTCAGAATGAGACATCCTGCTAGAAAAGGGTAGTACAACATCTCATCATCATCACTCAAGGTACTGTGATAGTACTAAATAAACTATACTGGAAGAACTAGAAACGGAAGTAGGACTCTGATCAACCAATCCTAAGGGACTACGGAGTAGTAACTCGTGATCCTGATAGACGGAAAAGAAAGCCTAGTTCCTTAACCCCGTAGGAAAAGTAAGATGACTCAGATCAGAAGACATGAGGTATAAGGAGTAAAAAGAGCCTTACGTTCCCTTCCACAATCAATTCCCTTATATAACTAAGGAATTTCTAGACTCAACTTCGACCATTTTGGCTTGGTAATCCTACAGGCAGTCAGGCTCTGATACCAACGCTGTCGGGACCCCGATCCTAAGTCACACCGGTCTAGCATGTAACACACCATATCACTTTGCGGCCTCACGCACGGTATCCCCACGGGTGCCACCTTACCTGGCCCGGGGCCGTTTGCGCATTTTGGCTCACGTATATGATAGTGTCGCTAGCATCCATATGACAGAGAACCCGGGCCGACATGACCATTTATAAACCAAAAGTGGCACTAAATTACAGAGACAGGCATCCGTGACCCAGCAACGAACGTGTCGGTCATCAACGTAAGAACCCAAGTCGTAGCAAGCAACAAGGACTTTAGGGAACAACACGTGACATTTCCCCTAAGGGACAGACACAGGAACGAAGAAGGACACATGCCGGTCAGCCTAAGTGTTCCGGAGCAGTAGCAAGCTACCAAGGCTCAGTGGAAACACTAGGAGACATTTCCCTGTAAGATAGGCTACCAAGGGTAAACAACTAGGTGTCGGATCCCACACATACCAAGCATTTCAATAATATACACACAATATGCTCAATATGTGCAAATACAACATGGCATCACAACAAGACTCTAATAAACAAAGTATTTATTCATTAGGCTCCAAGGAGCCAAGTGTTACAAACATGGGTCTCACGACCCAACATTCAGAGCATACAAGCAACAAGCGGAAGCACTACATGTCTGAGTACAGACATCTACAAATGAAAAAGGCTGAAGAGCCTGACTATCTACAACACTCGTCCAAGAACGTAGCTGAGGTACAAGCTACTTGTCGAAGTCCAGGCGGAACTACTAGTGAAACATCAATCCTATCTGCAAAACATAAATTAAGCAAACATGAGTACAAAGGTACTCAGCAAGACTTACATCAGATCCTATCATACATGCACATGTATCAAGATAGCAAAGTGGGGTTTAGTTGCAGCAAGCCAGCTTTGACTCAGTGGCTATCCTATTCTACGATTGCTGGTAACTCTTTGAGGTGGCGCACACGAGTCCACTAAGCACCACACAATACCCCACTATGGATTCATTCCCGTCTCCCTACGAGAAGGCCATCCATAGCACTCAAACTTGTCTTGAGCATTTTAGAGTATCCACTTCAAGTTGTCTATGTACCACGTAAGCATCCAAGAAGTCCATATCCGCGGACCCGGCTATTCGAATAGATTATGATAACCCTGCAGGGGTGTACTTCTTCACACACGCTCTCGCCACTTACCGCCAGGTACACGTTGTGTATCTCGGCAACCTTCAAGCGGAAGCCTGGCGAGGGTGTCGGCCACGACCTGACTAACCACACAAGTCTCTCGTCCAGGTTTATCGCCTATTCGGGTTCCATCCGCAAGGGAGTCCGGCCGAGGTTTCCATCACGGACCCAAACGATGTGTACAGGGTTCCCGAGCCCACCATCCGGGTGCCACTCGGTACACCGGGCCACGTGTGCCTAGTCTGTCCCAAGCCCACCCTGCCGGGTGCCACCTGGTAGAGAAATAACACTACCTACAAACGCCAGAAACTAGTTGCAACTCCTGGACAGAGATCATGTTGATTAATAAGTCGAGAGGGGTCGAGTTACCGGAACCCAATGTGTGGTAGTAACTAGTCATTGGACAACATACTCGGAACTCAGTTCTCAGGGACGGTTCCAGTGAGACAACCCACCATGTACTCCTACATGGCCTCTGACCACTACCTTTACCAAAACGTGTTCACACACTTAACCCTCAGCATCAGAACATATCATTTCACTCTAATTCATTCCCGATGAATCAGACCTGACACACTCTAAGCAATAGCAAGCAAGGCATGGTAAGATCACATCATGGCTTCAATCAACTCCTACACATGCTAGTGGGTTTCAACTATTTACTGTGGAAAGACAGGTCATGCAGAGGAATGGGTTCTACTACCGCAGCATAAAGTAGCAGTTGAAATCGTTGTTGTCCTAATGCAATAACAGGGAGCAGGAGCGAGAGGGGGATTGTATCGGAATGAACAAGGGGGTTTGCTTGCCTGGTAAAACAACGTGCAGAACACTGCTCCTCTGACAGGTACTCTGGATCGGTCTCCGGAGCTGGACCTATCGAGAAGAACGGTGCCGACAATCAAACACAAGCATATGCAACAATATGATGCATTAATATGGCATGAAGTTATGATTTTGTTTGGGCTAGTGCAACTAGCATTCAATTTGAAAGAAGTCCATTTGAACCAAGGGTTCAAATGCAATTTTAAAATAGGCATTCTAAATGCCAAATATGTGTTTTCAAGTAAACAGTAGGTTTAACTTCATTTGTCATGCATGAAAATTGTACAGATGGATAGATTGAATTTTTCTGATAATTTTTCATATATAAATTATTTCATTCTGAGCTACGGTTGAATTTCTGTGATTTTTTGAAGTTTAGGCCAGTTTCTGAAATAAATAAATCATTTAAGATTTATTTAAAAACCAGAATTGGATTATTGCGTCAGCATGACACAGGCATGACGTCAGCAGGTCAAAGGGCCTGTCCAGAGTCAAACCTGACAGTGGGGTCCCACTGGTCAGTGACTCAGTTAAATAACTAAAGTTTAAAACTAAACTAAATAGACAAGGGCCCACATGTCAGTGTCTAATTAGATTAATGTCAGTAATTAAAACTTAATTAAACCCTAAACTAAAAATTAGTCAAAGGTGGCCCCACATGTCATAGGCTCAGGGGAGGTCAAACCCGGTGGGTTTGGGTCAAATCCCACCGGCGGTTAGCCGCCGGCGAGGCCGAATGCGGCGGAGGGCGTCGGAAACTCGCCTCTGTCGACCATTCGAGCGGCGGAGGGCATCTACGGGATGCGCAGACTCTTGCGCATCCAACGCGCTAGGCGGCAGCAGCTGGAGCGGCCGGAATCGTCGCCGGCGTCGAGCCCAGCGGCGGCCGGAGTTCGGGCCTCGTCGGTTTAGGTGTTGCGGTGCACGTGAAGGCGAGGGAGTGGGTGCGTTGGGTTCCTGGGGGCCTCCTAAGCACGATGCCGTGCTCCGTTGTGAGCTCGTGCGGCCGTGGCCACGGCCACACCATGGCCGGCGGCGAGAAGCTCTCGGCCGCGGGAGGAATCGGGGCTAGGGGACAGGCGCGAGCACGGGAGAAGAGGGGAAAGGTAGAGGAGCTCACGGCGAACTTGATGGCGTCGTCAGCGAGCTCGGGGACGCGTCGGAGCGGGCGCACGGTCGCCGGCGATCTTCACGGCCGCAGGTTGAAGACGGGGTCGTCGACGGCGCTCCAGGGGCTTCTGGCATCGGGCAGCTCGGCGAGGAGAAGGAGAGGAGCGGTGCGGAGCTTCTGGGCACTCCGGCGAGGCGAGAGGGGGGCGGTGGCCACGACTACGGCGAGCGGCGCCGACGGTGGCGTTCGGGCGTTCGCGAGGAGGAGCACCAGGAGGGGGAGAACGGAACCGAGGGGGAGTGAGAGGGCCCAGGGGGGTGCGTGGCGTCGTCCAGAGACGTCCAGGCGCGTCGGCAGCGGCGGAAGCAGGAGGTGGCCGGGGCGCGTGGCCGCGGGCGTCGAGCACGCGCTCGTCCTTCTGTCAAGGAGGAAGATGACAGGGAGGAGCGGGCTGGGCTGGCCAGCTGGGCCGGCCAGGCCGTGCTGTGCTGGGCCAGTACAGGTAAGCTGCCCTTTTTATTTTTCTTTTCTATTTTCTTCTGACATTTGTTTTGATTTAATTTCTAAACTAAATCATTTATTTTCTTCTGACATTTTATTTTGCAGGGACCTAGGATCTTACCCAAACCCCTAAAAATAAAGAACCAGAATTTTGCACATATATAAAATATATAATATATATATCCAATCAAAAATAGCTATTGCATTAATTCCAAATGCCCAAAACAAATGCTTATGGGCTTCTAATAATATTGGTTTGATTTTTGTCTCTGACCAATATTTTTAGAGGGCCACATGAACATTTTCTTGGACCTTTTTGGAGCAACTTTTATTTGGGTCATTTTCAAAAGGGTTTCTGAGGGTTTCACAAGTCCTCATTTCAATTTCATTTGAAATTTAAACATGATGCAAACCACAAGAACTAACCTAATGCATACCAGAACTAGGGTTGTGACAAACGAGAGGGAAGGCCAAGTGGAGAAGGGAGGCTGGCCAGATCCAGATTTTTAGGGGGGGAGGGGAGAAGAAAAACTAGGGATGCCAAAAATAGACTAGGGGTCTATTATATAGCAGATTTTTAGGGTTAGGGGATTTAGGGGTGTTAGGAGCCCTCCGATCGCGATCCGACGGATCTGATCGCGGGGGTAGTTTAGATGGGTCTAGGAGAAGGTAGTGGGCTGCTGGAGGGATGTTTTTGGGACACAAAGTGAAGGCACTTTGGGCCCACACGAAATAACTGATGGGATAGCAAACGGAGTTCAAACGCGACGAGATTTGAGAGGCCGGTTGCACACAACAAAACAACAACACACAACAACAACCTCGCGGCACACCGGTAACGTTACACGCCCAAACACCAAAGTAGGCCTACGGGACGTTACAGACACGTGAGGGAGCTCCGGAACGCGAAACGGACAACGGGAAGGAACGTGTGGAACCGGATGCAACCGACAACACAAATGCAATGCGATGCACATGTCTACAAGATATGAATGAATGCCACACACTCACACAACAAAACGACGAAAACCCGAAAGATAAAGAACCCGGAATGGAAATAGATGAAGCATGAAGCCGGAGATATATTATATGCCCAAAAGGGAAAGTATTACATCCGGGGCATAACAAACTCTCCTCTACTACAAAAAGATCTCGTCCCGAGATCTAGGACTGGAAAAAGGAAGGATACTCGGAACGAAGATGATCTTCTCGTTCCCACGTAGCCTCTCGGTCGGTGTGATGTGACCACTTTACTTTCAAGAATTTGATGGACTTGTTGCGGGTCTTGCGTTCGGTTTCTTCGACAATGGCAACGGGATGCTCTCGGTAGGACAGGAACTTGAAGAGATGGAATGATACTCGATGAAATCAACAAAACACTGCCTCCGGAACAATTAAAATAATGACACAAGGGGTAAGAAAGATTCAGACAGCACTCCAGTTAAAGGACAGGCAAAACTTGATACGATTAGAGAATTAGAATGGAGGACACAACACTCCGGTTAAATAGACAAGCAAGGGAGAATATGATCTTGATAAAAACGAGATGATGGTCAAAGAGATCGTCATCACAGTGCCTCCGGAATGAAAGAATATATGCTAGGTCATTGGCAAGAAAAGAACGGAGAGAAAATGAAAACTTCTCCCACGAATGAATTTGAAAGAGCATCCTTACGAAGAAGGGTTGAACAGAATTGTTGGAAATTCAACAACGAAAGAATAAGCTTGATGTGGGCTTATGGAAAACATCTCAAAATTATGAGGTGACAACCAGCCACTTACGAAAACATTTGATTGGATTGAGATCAACAAGGAGACGAAAAACTTATTCCATCGGAAGGATAAATGAAGAACTTGGGTTATTTATAAGCACCATAAATAGCAACAATTCTCAGAGAAAGCTTTTAGGTGAATTATAACCCAAGATAACTCCAACGAATAAATTGAAAGGTTGAAAAGATCTCCTGAACAAGGAAAATGATGGGTTTAAATATCTCATTCTTGAAACTTGTGAATCATAAAACATGAAGGAATTGTCAAGAATGACATAACACCATCTGAAAAGACAAGGTAGAAAGAATTGCAAATGGAAGCATGACGAAGAATGCTTGAGCTCCAACAAGAATCTTGATGAAGACTTCGAGGATGAATTAAAACATGATGAACCACCATGAAAACTCCAGTAATGAAAGCATGAGAAGTGAAAGATGAAAATAATAAGATTCAAGGCCTGCGATGAATTAGATGGAGCTTCGGAATGGTATAATTGAAATAACTTGGAGCTCCGGAAAACAAGATGAACAACTTAGAACCGAGAATATGATATGATGAACAAGCTCCGGAAAACAGAGATTAATCACTCGAGGAAATAAGAATAAGATTTATTGTATGCTTATCCTTCATCAAATTAAATTGATGACAAGCAAAAGGATTTGGCGTACTACTTATTCTCATTGCAAAGAATTAAAGAGGGATCTAGCACAACCTTGGATAAATCTTCAACAAAGCACCGGTAGGATTGAGAAAAGAACAAATGAATTAAAACGATAACAATGGAAGGGTAAACTTGAAAGAACCACCGTAAAAATATGGAGACGAACGAAGAGACATCAATTAAGAATAGTTGGAGGACGAAGTTGAAAACTGAGAACGAAGAAATATTCTGAAATGATGGCCTTCGGAGGATCACAATGGAAAGAATTCATGAAGTGCTCCGGACGGGTATGAAAATAATTCCTCACAATCAAAATGATAATGAGGATGGCATGAAGCTAGAACCACGAATCTTGGAAGAGAACGGGCCGAGAATTAAGAGAAACACTTCTCCGGTCTCCAAATGTTGAGAATGAAGACGAGAAATGCCATGAAGAATTTCGAGATACTCCGGACGAATGACAAGAGGAAGGTGGAGCTAAAGATGGAAATAATTGAAAACAAGCTTGGAGAAGGCATGTGACTGATGTAAATCATTCTTACGTCACCTTTTAAAAGAATTTCAGAATAGCTCCAGAAAAATTGGAAGAGTTAGGTAAGAACCTGGGAAAAGACCTGTGGGTTAGTGCCCACTAAGGAAATCACCGTTGGAAGAGATTGCTTGAGAGATATTGCACCGGTTGAATTAAATGGCTTGAATAGGAAGACAATGCTCAAAATAATTTGAACGGATTAAGAATGGAATTATGAATCTTTAGCACTCCGGATATGGATAGCAAGAGGAGAATGATTAATTGGTGCACCGGAATAAGAATGCATTGTGAAAAGAGGAAAAAGGATAAGATCAACACCAAAATCTTGAATTACATCCACCGGCAGAATTTGAGAACAAAATAATGATGAGCTTGAAGCTCTTGAGCAACTTCCTGAGAATCATCGGATAAGAACATTAAAGGAAAAGAATGAAGAAATATCACATGAATAAAATGGATACTTCATCTGAGATTTCTTGCTTCGAGAAGAAGAAGGGTGGGAGGGTGGGGAAAACAAAGACAACTTGAGATGAAAGAAACAGACAAATTGTCAGATTTCGCAATGGCGTCCGGATGGAAATAACTTGAAGAGAAGGCACACCGGTTGAAAAGGATTAACATGAATATCTCGATGGTTAAGAAGGACTAGCACTCCCATAGAAATATGAGAACACCGATTAAGAAAGGTATGGAATCAACATTTGACATCGAAGCAACTCGAATACCAGAATCAAAACAAGAACAAAGGATAGATATGCAACATAGTCTTCAGAAGCATCATTCGAACAAGAGGAATGAATGAAATCATTCGAACAAGAGGAACGAATGAAATTCTCAGTTAAATGATAACATCAATCTTCACGAGAAGCCACATAGGGGACAAAAGGAAAATAAGAAAACAACAAGGTACGGAAGGAACAAACACAAGAGAGGAGTTTCGTTCTAACATCTTTGTGCTGAAAGCATATGAACGCGTTACGAAAAGGTTTTGCAATCCCCGGATCAGCATAGCCAAGGACCCTTTAAGATGCAACTCCTGATCGGAACATCGGTCATAAACCACTTCACTCAATGTAGAACCCCGAACTCACTAACCTGCATCCGTTGGAAGAATGCCTACGATCTACTGGATAAACCCACCTATAAATTTCTGAAAGATTCCAGTTATGCAATCAGGTGTTGGGGATACACGGGAAGCACCGCGCAATCAACTCTAAACCTACATCCAGGTGTATCCATCCTTCAACACATAACCAGTCTTTCTCGGAAACTGTGTACCTCGGACCTTCGAAAAGCATCCACTATAACAAGCTATGGCAATACTCCCGAACTACCTCCCCAGTACTGGGTGATGTCGGGGTTATCTTGCCACTGGCCGTATAGGAGAGATTTTCGATGTCGGCCGTCTTAAGTATTTAGTACTGCCGCGATATGCTTGTGACGACAATACCCCGAAGCTCAACTCCCCGGGACACTGCCACAACCCCTAATGTCAGGAGGCATCGAGAACAATATCCTCGTCACAAGAACATCGAAACAATCCCAGAATACTCGCGGGATTCCTAAAAAAAAATTGTGCAATTTTTTGAAGATAGAAGAGACAAGAGTAGTCGTCAGGAGTCCTCACCAGAGAGAAAACAGATGAGAAGCAAAGAAATCCTACTCTCCGATATAATATAGTACTCAAAATGTTTTCAGTGTGTGCCTAGACTCGACCGTCAACGATTCGATCAAACAGTGGGGGCTCCTAGGTCGGAGAAGGCTCTGATACCAACTTGTAATGCCCAGGATGGAGTTATACCTCCTACGTGTCGAGGCACGACTTAAAGGCATAAGTCCATCCTAGAATGATCTCAAGTTTGGTAATCTTTGCACATCTCATGTAAAAGAGGGGATTGTAAACATAAATAGTTGGCTTACACTCGCCACGTCACACAAATACAATACATGTCTCAAACATCATACATTAGGAACATCACAACCCTCTAAGGGCAAAATCCAAATGTCAAGATACCAAACTTAAATAACATCCACAGGTCGGACCGAATCCTAGTAGAAGTCTCCACTACTGATCATCCGGATAACGAACATAGTATCGACTACGCTCCTCGTCGTACTCCCAGTCCAGCTCGGTGCCATCACCTGGATAGCTCACAGCTGGACCTGCATCTGTTGTGGTGAAGTAACTGTGAGCCACAGAGGACTCAGCAATCCCGTTCCCGGGTAACAAGACTATTTAAGCCTTTGGGAGAGGATAAAGGCTGAAGAAAAGAATAAGTGTCTGCAGCAGCAACTAGCAACTAGCTTACGTGAGAGAGAGCGAGAAGAGAAAGCCTCGGTCGAGAAGTGATCACGAAATGATCCTAGCTATAAGCTCAACAAACATAACCCCTCCGTGTTCAACTCCCGAATCCCTATTCGGAAATTGACGGTCACGGAACACACGCTGGTAGTGTATTAGAAACATTGTGTCAAGTTATCTACAACCGGATATTAACAAGCTCCCATCTGCCACATAACCGCGGGCACGGCTTTCGAAAGTTCATAACCCTGCAGGGGTGTTCCAACTTGACCCATTACAAGCCCACGATCCGCGGAGTCGCAACTCCAAAGTGGGAAGACCCGAGTATTCTCGGAATCCCGTGCTCAAGATACTCTGAACTAAGGTAAGGCTAATCCAGCAAATCCTCCCGGCGTGTCGACACCCTGATAGTAGCCGCGCGTATCTAAGTCTCAGGACACGACCGGATGGGCGATGCTACAGGTGTATGCCAGATACCTCGGGTTGCCCCAAGGCGGCCCTGCAGGACCCCCGTTTCGGACCAACACTCATGTGGAGCACTGGCCCGGGGTTGTTGATTAAGAAAGAGGGTTAATTACTCCCTATGCAAGTTTAATTTGTTATTAGGCAAATAGTACCAATGTTGGGACTTGCTGGAAAAGACTTAGCACTTAGCGGTTTATCGAGGGGGTCCCATACACCCCAACCGTGTTAGGAACGCATAATCAAGGAACATAACACCGGTTTATACGGTTCCTTACGGCGTGAGTGGAACAAATCACCAAGCAAAAGGCTTAGCCTTCCACCCTTGCCAATATATAGATGATTTCATTTAGCAATTATATAGTGTGATATAACCCAACAAAACTTCAACATGAAGCAAGCATCTTCGATCTTCACCTGCAACTAGCAATGCTATAAGAAGGGCTGAGCGAAGCGTACTTAGCCAAGCAACGGTTTGCATAGGTAGGGTGGTTAAGCATGGTAATGGTTACAAGTAGGAGGCTGACAGGAAGAACATGGGCATCGAGGCAAAACTATAGATCGGAACTACTAGCAATAGGCAAAGATAGTAATGTTATCGGGGTTCGGTCATCTTGCCTGAAGAGAAGTCGTTCGGATCGTAAGAAGGGTCCTCGTGCTCAACCTCGTTGGTAACCTCGTGCTCGTACTCGTAATCGGTCTCAGCTTCCGGCTCTAAACAATACAATCACACAAGTCACGAATCAACAAGATGCAATGCGCACTCGAAAAAGATGGATGCATGATGGATGCATTAAGGATGCACACGGAGCACGGAAATTAGCACTCAAGCAAAACACCTCAAAACATGATAACAATAAGATATTATGAATCTACACAGAAAATCAATCAAGTTTCATATAAGACTCGCTGAAATCGGAGCTACGGGCTAAAAGTTATGCCCGAAACAAGAAATGAGCGAAAGCTGAAAATTACAGCAACATAGCAACTTCGGAGCTCAAAATAATTAAGCTACAGCACTCAAACATCATGGCAAAGGACATGAACATAAACTAGACATATCCTACAGCAAATTAGTCCAAAGGTGCACCCCCAAAGGAGCCACGGATCAATAGCAATAAGCTTGGACATATTGAACTTGACAATAAAATTATGGCAGCAGAATTTTATTGAAACTTTGGAGCAAAAGATAAACATGCTACAGCCACTCAAATAAGCATGTGAGAACATGAATGGAAAGCCAACAATATATACTACAAGGAACAATCAAGATCCACTCCAAAACTATCATGGTTTGTCCTAGAACATCACTCAAACATGGCATCGGAACATTACAGATTTCAGACTTAGTGAAAATCCACTAAGTCCTAAAACAGCAGTTTCATCATGGCATCTAAAAGAGCAAGTTTAAGTCACCTCGAAACTAAACATGGCAAGTGGTAAGCACCTCATCAAAGTACACATGAAGGCGATTCCGAAACATACAAGCATGCATCATGGAGATAAACACAACGATAGCAACGAGCTTAACAAGATGGCATTTCATAACAAGTGAAACAACATCACAGCCACATGGCACTTTGCAACGATGATAAACATGGCAAGAATAAATCTATCATGCAACCTAACACAAGCAACATGTAGAGCATGGCAAGACGAACACGTGGACATGTCATTTGCATCATTCAGACAAACGAGCTAAAAGATATCACATGGCAAAGATAACATAAAAACATCACATAGCAGCAATTATACCGGGATGCACTCTTGCAACGGGAAAACAAGCATCTAGATGACTTCTATCATGCATGACACAAAAAGATAAAACGTAGTGCTAATCACCACGAACGACTGGACATGCTATTTGCGCGAAACGGGCATCCACACAAAAATTTAGAGCAGTTAGAAGAATGCATCAGAGATCAAAACATCAGGGACTTAGTGGTTCTTGAGATAACCTAGATCTGAGAGGAGATGGGATTCGGGCCGGATCTGGCACGGCGGCCCGGCTGGAGCAGAGTGGACGGGAGCCTCGGCCCGCGGCGGCTTCGGCCCGGTGGCGCGGCCTGGTGACGAGGGGGGGAGGCCCGCAGTGGAGGGAACGATCGAACGAGGGAGTCGATCGCCTGGCGACGCGCGAGGCAGAGGGGCTCGATGCGGGCGTTGACCTGGGCGCCGTCGGCTGGTTCCCAGTCGGTCGAAGGGACGGCGGCTGGATCGAGGGGAGGATCCAGGCGCTCGATCCCAGGAACAAGAGGGAAGGCCAAGTGGAGAAGGGAGGCTGGCCAGATCCGGATTTTTAGGGGGGAAGGGGAGAAGAAAAACTAGGGATGCCAAAAATAGACTAGGGGTCTATTATATAGCAGATTTTTAGGGTTAGGGGATTTAGGGATGTTAGGAGCCCTCCGATCGCGATCCGACGGATCCGATCGCGGGGGTAGTTTAGATGGGTCTAGGAGAAGGTAGTGGGCTGCTGGAGGGATGTTTTTGGGACACAAAGTGAAGGCACTTTGGGCCCACACGAAATAACTGATGGGATAGCAAACGGAGTTCAAACGCGACGAGATTTGAGAGGCGGGTTGCACACAACAAAACAACACAACACACAATAACCTCGCGGCACACCGGTAACGTTACACGCCCAAACACCAAAGTAGGCCTACGGGATGTTACGGACACGTGAGGGAGCTCCGGAACGCGAAACGGACAACGGGAAGGAACGCGTGGAACCGGATGCAACCGACAACACAAATGCAATGCGATGCACATGTCTACATGATATGAATGAATGCCACACACTCACACAACAAAACGACAAAAACCCGAAAGACAAAGAACCCGGAATGGAAATAGATGAAGCATGAAGCCGTAGATATATTATATGCCCAAAAGGGAAATTATTACATCCGGGGCATTACACCCTGCCGCCGCGCTCCAGGAGGCGACGGAGAGAAACGCCCGTGAGGCACGCGAGGAGCAGGAGGCCGCGGCCCATGAGCGGGCAGAGGCTGATGCTATTGCCAAGGCGGAGATCAAGGCAGCCACCAAGGCCCAGGCGGACGCTGTCGCCCAAGTCCAGGAGTAGGAGGCGGGCCTCCAGCAGCCGGCGGACCGCGCCATTCCCCAGGACATGGGCTCTCTGGAGCCGCCCATCCAAGTGTCGGCTGCTGACGAGCAGCCGGCTCTCAACAATGTGGGAGACGACCGTGCCTCCATGGAGACGGAGGTGACTCCCCCCGCGCCGCCTGCTGGCACGCAGGACAGCCGGCCTACGGGAGCAGAGGTGCCGCCAGCATAAGGCGTGCTGGTGGCAGGCCCGCAACCAGCCCCCCGAGCCCCCGTCCGTCTGCACCCTGCGAGGGCGGTCTCAGCACCGCGGCGAGTAGAGGCCGGCGCGGCCAGCTCATCGTCGCCGGAGAATGAGGCCACCAGCGCGGCGCCGCCAGGCTGGATGCCCGGAGGTTGCGGTGCGTTGATTGTCGCGTTGCAAGACGTCCTCGACTGCTTCAATTCGCTAAGCGAGGTCGTGCAGACGGTTTTGCGGGAGTTCTTGGCCACGCGAACTTCCCGTCGGGTACGTTGACTCCTTGTTTTTGTTTTTATTCCTTCAATTTCTTCTGTGGGGGCGCGTCAGCGCACCCACTAGTGTAGTCGCCGAGTTCCGAGCCGGCTGCTGAGGAGGCGGCTTGGAACTCCAAGGTATTACTTTGTGGGCTAACTTGTTTCTTGCTGCAGGATTACCACAATCTTCGGGTGGCGGCCTTCAACTCCCAGCGTCAAGAGCTGGCGCAACTGAGGACTGCTCTGGCCGACAGCCAAGGTGAGTGTTTTATTTTCTTCCTTGCAGGGGCGCGTCAGCGCACCCGCTGGGTGTAGTCCCCAAGTTCCGAGCCGGCTGCTGAGCAGGCAGCTTGGAACTCCAAGGTAGTCTTGTCTTTTGCTGATGCTGACGCTATTTTTCTTCTCTTGCCAGCGGCCGCGACCAACCTCCGCAACCAGCTCGGCAAGGTTCAAGCGGAACTCGCCACCAAGGAGCAGGAGCGCCTTCTCGCCACCCAGGACCGTGACCGCCTGGCCAAGGAACTGGCACACCAGGCGGCGATGCACAAGGCGGAGATTGGGAAGTTGGCGGATGCCGAGGTGCTCCTTCGGGCTAAATTCGAGACCGAGCGCTCGAACCGGGCTGAGAAGGAGACGGCTCTGCAAGACGGCTATGGGGCCATCGCAGACATGGTCGACGGTAAGCCGCCTGCCCTGCTTTCTTGTGCTTGCCGTCTGCTACGGCCAGCTTTCTTTTTTCTGACTCATTGTCTAGCTCTTGCAGAATTCTTCCCTGGCCACTCTGTTGCCGCCAGCTAGGCTATTAAGGCCCAGTGCGATGAGAGGCGTGAGGCGGGCCGGGTGATCGCGGCCAACGCGCCCCGGACTCCCACCGAACAGCTTCTTGCTGTCAAGGCGTGCCTCCAGTCGGCACACCGCCTACTCCGCCGCCTGCAACGCGTTGGGGCCCAAGTACTGGCCGCCCTCTGGCCAGACATCCCAGCACTCCACACTCCCAGCCGGACTGTCGACTGGCTGGAGGTGGCTGGCCGCCACTTCGAGGCCTGCAAGGGCGCCGCAGCGAGGGCTGGTGCACGGACCGCCCTGGAATTCGCCAAGGGTTGGTAGCCGGACCTAGATCTCGCCCAGCTGGAGACCTTCCGCCTAGAAGCCGAGACCAAACTGGTAACGGTGCGAGGAGATCTTGTCAAGCGCGCCGCCTCCCTCGCCGAGTATGCCGACACTGTCGTTTTCATCCCAGAGTTGGATGAAAATGGCCATGTGGTGTCACCCGACAACTTCGGGCTAGACCTGGCGGCGCCCGAGGAGATCGTCTCCAGCGACGACGTTGAGGACGAGGAAGACAGCGACGAGGAAGCCAGCTCCTAGGAGGCAGAGCTGTCTGCTCGCCACCAGCCCGATCAGGCCTCTACGAGCGGGCCCAGCGGGACGGCGCCATCTGCTGCAGGAGGCGACTAGGCCGAGACCCATCAGGCGGCTCCCGCAGCAGTCGGCCCCGTTGACCCCGTCGTGCCACCTGCTCCGCCTGCTGCACCTTAGGCGTCATTTGTGTATTTTTCATTTCCTATTTTTTCTTAAGACTTGGTAGGATTAGTCCGAACAATTCCACCCACTAGGTGCATCAGTAAGCTATTGCTGGAAGGCGGCCTTCGAGGCCTTTTGTTATAAATATTCTCTTAATGTTGCATATGTCTATGCTGTTTGCCGGGTTCTAGAGTTAGCACCGTCCTTTGTTCCTTCGGGCGTTTTTCTTTTACCGTTTCCTTTAACTGCCGTCCTGCCAGCCACGCAGCCACTTTGTGGCCTGCGACTGGATCAGGTACTTAGCTGTTTTCTGGATAGGCAAGTATCCCGCCATCTGGAACGCGGTGTGGCTAAGCCAGAAGCCGGCTGGCCGGCTGCTCAGCAACCGGCCAACTTGTGAGAAGGGCCGTCTTGCCCTATGTTTATTTTTCCTTAGCCATGTTCATGTGAGCACCACTTCCTGCCTTTGACTCCCGCCAGTCGGACAGCCGCGTTCTGCGAGTGTGTGACTGTAGGTGGGAGAGGGCTTGGATGACGTCACATTACTTGTCCGACTGTTTGAAAAAAGTTTTAAACATAGGGCCAGGCAGCAAGTCCCCGGGCCGTCTGCTTGGTCCCGGTGCCGGACGAAAGAATGAAAAAATACTCATTTATAGGCATAATTCTTATCATATAGATAAGGGGTTGGACAGTCCCCGTGAACTCCTCGGGGGTCCCATTGTTTCTCAAAATAAAGTAGATAGAGCGACACATACTGTCTTTAGCTATAAAAGCGGCGAAGTAGGTTTGCGTTCCACGGGCGCTCCGACTCCTTGCCTAAGTCGTCTCTCTTGCGTGCTCTTGCCTTATGTGCATCGATGAGGTAGTAGGCATCGTTTCCTAGCACCTTGCTGATGATGAACGGTCCTTCCCAAGGGGCTGAGAGCTTGTCATGGCCGACTGTTCGCTGGATCAGCCGGAGCACAAGATCCCCCTCACCGAAGGAACATGGCCTGACCCGCCGGCTGTGGTAGCGGAGGAGTGCTACCAGCCGGGCCTCCTCCAGCAGGTCCACGCCGTCTTCTCGTGCTTCTTTTGCTTCTGCTTCTGTGTACATGGTGACTTGAGGTAAGTCAAACTCAACATCTATTGGGATGACGGCCTCGGCCCCATAGACGAGGAAGAAGGGAGTGAAGCCGGTTGACTTGTTTGGAGTTGTCCTGAGGATCCAGAGGACAGACGGCAACTCTTCGATCCAGCAGCCGATTGATCGTTCCAAAGGCTCGACCAGCCGGGGCTTGATGCCGGACAGGATAAGGTCGTTAGCATGTTCACCTTGGCCGTTTGACTGTGGGTGGGCAATGGATGCCAAGTCCAATCGGATGCCCTGTGTTGCATAGAAACGGGCCAATGCGCCTTTGGTAAAGTTTGTGCCGTTGTCGGTGATGATGTTGTGCGGTATGCCATACGGGACTGTGATGTTTGCGATGAAGGTCACAGTAGTTGGGCCATTGAGTTTCTTGATCGACTTCGCCTCGATCCACTTGGTGAACTTGTCCAAGGCTATGAGCAAATGGGTCAGGCTGCCTCGGGCTGTCTTGAAGGGAACCACCATGTCCAGTCCCCAGACAGCAAACGGCCAAGTGATCGAAATGGTCTTGAGTGCAGAAGCCGGCCAGTGTTGCTTGGAACTGAAGCGCTGGCAGCCATTGCACTTCTTGACTAAGTCTTTGGCGTCGTCCAAAGCAGTCGGCCAGAAGAAGCTGTGGCGGAATGCCTTGGCAACGAGGGATCTTGAGGACGCGTGGTGGCCGCACTCCACTTGATGAATATCCTTCAGAATAGCCAAACCCTTTTCTGCTACCACGCAGCGCTGGAAGATGCATGTTGCACTTCTTCTGATAAGCTCTCTGTTAAATATTGTATATGTTGAAGCTCGGCGTTGAACTTGTCGTGCCAAAGTTTCGTCTGCTGGAAGCTCTCTTCTGAGCAGGAAACTGAGGATTGGCTATGCCCAAGACGGCGCTGAGACTCCTGTTATTTCTGCCACGGAGACCAGGGCGGTTGGGCTGGGGTGAGCCGCCTGCTGTGCTTCTGAAGTCCCCAGGCCGGCTGCAGCAGTCCCCGGGCCGTCTGCTGGAGCTGACACTTCTTGGCCTCCTGCTGGAGTAGTCCCTGGGCGAGGTACCGATGCAACAGCCCCTGGGCCATCTGCTGGAGTTGGAGTATCTAGGCCGCCTGGTGGAGCAGTCCCCAGGCCGGCTGCTGAGGTTGTCGGGCCGTCTGTCCCAGGATCAGCTGGTATGAAGATTGACTCTGACGCTCGTGATGGCTTGATAGACGGCTTGCGCAGGCATTGGAGGGACACGCCAGCTGGTACTGCCTGGCGGGTGGAGCCAATTCGTGCCAAGGCGTCGGCTTGCACGTTGTCGGCTCGTGGCACGTGGAGGAACTCGCAGCCGTCAAAGTGCCCACTGATCTGCTGGACAAGGAAACGGTAACTCGCCATGTTCGCATACTTGGCGTCCCAGTCCCCGGAGGACTGCTGGACAACAAAATCTGAGTCACCATAGCACAGCACTCGGCGGATGCCAATCTCTTTAGCCATCCGGAGCCCGTGAATGAGTGCCTCATACTCTGCCACATTGTTGGAGGCGGCAAAGTGGATTCACAGGGTGTATTTGAGCTTGTCGCCCTTGGGAGAGGTCAGGACGACGCCGGCTCCCAAGCCAGTGCGCATCTTTGATCCATCAAAGTGCATCCGCCAATGGGTTGAATCTGGAGCAAGCGGCAGGTACTGGGTCTCGGCCCAGTCGACGAGGAAGTCGGCCAAAGCTTGTGATTTGATGGTGGTGCAGGGCTGGTAGAAGATGGTAAAGGGGGCCAGCTCAATGGCCCACTTTGCCACTCTTCCTGAAGCATCTCTGTTGCCCATGATTTCAGCAAGCGGGGCCGTGCATATGACCGTGATCGGATGTTCTTGGAAGTACTGCTTGAGTTGCTTGGCGGAGAAGTACACGCCATAGCACATCTTCTGGTAATGGGGGTAGTTCTGCTTGGAGACTGACAGCACCTCGCTCAGGTAGTAGACCAGCCTATGGACATGCAAGGCTCTGCCGTCTTCTGGGCGCTCGACCACAATGATAGTACTGACCACCCGGCTGGTGGTGGCTATGTAAAGGAACATGGGTTCCTTGTCTGTTAGTGCCGCCAAGACAGGCGGCATGGACATCACTTTCTTGAGCCACTGGAAGGCTTCATCCGCCTTGTCGTTGCACTCAAAGCAAGTGGTCTTCTTCATCAGTTGGTACAGGGGGAGTGCCTTTTCGCCCAGCCGGCTGATGAATCGGCTGAGCTATGCTAGGCACCCGGTGAACTTCTGGACGTCCCGTATGCGAGTCGGCCTCTCCATTCTCTCAATGGCCTTGATCTTTGCAGGGTTGCACTTGATGCCACGTTCAGATACCAGGAAACCATGGAGCTGGCCTGCTGGTACCCCGAACACGCATTTCTCTGGGTTTAACTTGATCTGAAAGCGACATAGGTTTTCGAAGGTCTCTTGGAGGTCCTCCAAGAGAGTTCCACTCTTCTCCGTCTTCACCATGATATTGTCCACATAAACATGGGCGTTTCTGCCAAGTTTCTTGAGGAGACACTTCTGCATGCAACGCTGAAAGGTGGCGCCGGCATTCCTCAAGCCGAACGTCATAGTCAGGTAGCAGAAGGCCCCAAATGGCGTGAGGAAGGCGGTCTTCAGGCGGTCGGCCGGATCAAGTTTGATCTGGTGGTACCCGGAATAGGCATCAAGGAATGACAGCAGCTCGCATCCGGCTATGGAGTCAATCACTTGATCTATTCACGGCAGAGCAAACAGATCTTTAGGGCAAGCTTTGTTGAGGCTGGTGTAATCAATGCACTTGCTCCATTTGTTGTTCTTCTTCAGTACTAGGACAGGGTTGGAGAGCCACTCAGGATAGAACACTTCCATAATGAAGTCGGCTGCTAGCAGGCGGGCGACCTCTTCTCCAACAACTCTTCTTTTTTGTTTTGACAAGCGGTGGAGTGGCTACCTGACAGGTTTTGCGTATTCTCTTACATCTAGCTTGTGCTCGGCGAAGTCCGTCGGACACCCGGCATGTCTTTGGGGGACCATGTAAAGATGTCTCGATTCTCACGGAGGAAATCGACGAGCTCACTTTCCTATTTGTTGTCTAGGTTTGAGCCTATGACAGCAAATCGCTCTGGGTGAGACGGATCCAACGCAATCTTTTTTGTCTCCTTGGCCGGCTGGAACGAGCCTTGCGGCTCCGCCTCCCTGAGATCGGCTGGTATGGCTGGCTGCTCACCATCCATTGCTACCAGTCGTTCCAGGCGGCGCTTCTCTTCAGCCACAACAAGGGACTCGGCCAGCCGGCTACTGGCAGTCGGACATGCGATGAAATTCTCATAGTCCCCGTCTAGGGTGATTATTCCTTTGGGACCCGACATCTTCATCTTGAGGTAGCGTAATGGGGTACTGCCATGAACTTTGCAAGAGCTGGTCGGCCCAAAATCACGTGATAGGGGCTTTCCAGGTTCACCACTTCAAACCAGACCGGCTCCCGCCGGAAATGCTTCTTGTCACCAAATAGACATCAATCTTGGCCTTGCCGATTGGTGAGCAAGAGAGGCCCGGAACGATGCCGTGGAACACGGTCCTGGTAGGCTGAAGCTGTTTTTCTTTGATGCCCAACTTCTCCATGGTTTCACGGTACATGATGTTGATGCTGCTGCCGCCGTCTACCAGTACTCGGGAGAAACGACATGCCCGCCTGTCTGTGGAGAGAGTTGCGTCCAGAACCAAGGCGTAAGTCCCTGGTGAAGGCATGACAGCCGGGTGATCTTCACGGCTCCAGCTGATGGGCCTTTGAGATCAGTGCATAAATTCTGGGGCTTCGATGGCAACGGTGTTGACTTCTCTGCGTTGCTGGCGTCGGCTGTGCCTATCATCCGCCTGGCTTGTGAAGACGACATAGGCCCCATTCTCTTCTGGGAACTCATCCTGGACCTAGCCACCTGGGCGAGCAGCCGGTGGTTTGGGAGGCAGAGCTTCCCCCCTGGCAATCCGCGTGAGCCAATGACACTTTCGTGTGGTGTGATTGGAGGGCTTCACGCCACTGTGAAACTTGCAGGGGGCGTCCAGAGCTAGATCGAAGGAGAAGGCGGGCTGCCAGGCTGGCTTGCCGCCCTTCTGGTGTTTGGGCCCTGTTTGTGCCTCTGGCTGCTGGCCATCAACTGCTGCCACCAGCAGGCTGTTGGAAGCCGGTGGGTGGGCCTTGTGCTTGTGATCGGTCTGCTGCTGGCGCCGACTAGACTCTCCAATCGGCGTTTTAGGAGCCGGTGGAGCCATCTTTCCGGAGGCATCCACTTGCAGCTCGGACTTCATGGAGGAATCGGCAGTGGTGTATTTGTTTGTTATGCTTAGCAGCTCGTCCAACGTGGCGGGCTCGTCGCAGAGGAGTTTGTGCTTGAGCAAGGTGCCTTCTCTGCACCCAGCCGTGAAGTACTCGTTGGCTTGTACCTCGTGCACTCCCCCGCAAGAGTTGCGCAGCTCTGCCCAACGTGTCAGATAATCACGAGCAGACTCATTCGGGCCTTGGACGCATAAGGAGAGCTGGCGTGGCTTGGGAGGACGCTTGTAGGTGCTGGTGAAGTTGCGAGTGAAGGCGTCGATGAAGTCCAACCAACCGTTGATGTTGTTGGGCTTGAGTCTGTTCAACCACGTCCGGGCCGTGCCCCGGAGCATGAGTGGCACATACTTCACTGCAACACGCCTGTTGCCGGTTGCTATGCTGACGGCCGTGGAATAATCCACCAGCCAGTCCTCCGGCTTCACTGATCCGTTGTACTTGGGGGTGTCTCTGGGGAGTGAGAAGCCCTTGGGAAAAGGCTCATCGCGGATGCGGGGGCCGAAGCTGGCTGGGCCGAGATCATCTTCTTCTTCGACCACCTGGGACCGAGCCAGTCGGTCGAGGCGGTGGCGGGCGTCATTCTCCCCAACTCCCTCGCGGTGGCCCAAGCAGCCTGCGAGGGAAGGATGGTCAACAGGCGGAGGAGACACACACCTCTCCCGGCGAGGAGGAGGCGGACGCTCCTCTCGCCGCTCTACAGTCCTTGGGTGGCCATCTTGATCGCGCTCGATGGTGATGCGAGTCTGTCTGCTACGGCTAGCAGCCAGCTCTGAGTTACGCCGGTTGTGGGTGCCGGCTGTTGGAGAGCGGGATGTGGCTCCCTGTTCCCGCCCAAGAGGGCGGTTATCTGCCTGCGCGCCGGCCTCTAATGCACGGCGATGGGCTTCCTGCTGCATGGCAGCCACGTCGAGGAGCTACCGGGCGCGCTGAGTCATGCGGCAAAGCTCGTCTCCCTCCAAGTGGCCTAGATCATCGACTGCCGCCTGGGCAGCCCTTAGGTTCTCCGACGGGGTGGGGTACACGGCTGATACGTCCAAAACGTATCTATAATTTCCGCTTGCTCCATGCCTCTTTTGGGTGATATTGCAATGATATTTATACACTTCTATACACTTTTCATCATATTTGGACTAACCTATTAACTCAGTGCACCCCAGTGCCAGTTTCTGTTTTCGGCTGTTTTTGTATTTCAGGTTTTCACGTTACGAGAACTGCCAGGAAAATTCCAGAAAAAATATATAAAAAATCAGCGTTCCAGAACCTACCGTGCGCCCGAAGGACAGCCGGGGGGGCCACCAGGGCTCCAGGCGCCCTGGAGGCGCCCCCCCCCTGGGCCGCGCCGGGGGGCGCCTGGGCCCCCCGAGGCTCCTCCGATGCCCCCCTTTGGCATATATCTAAAGCGTCTCCCGAAACCCTCGAAAGAGGAACTCTTTTTCGCGATCTCATCTCTGTTCCGCCGCCGCCGCCGCTTCCAAGATCGGGAGCACCAGGAGAACCTTTCCCGGCACCCTGCCGGAGGGGAGGATCACCACCGGGAGCTTCTCCACCACCATGGACGCCTCCCGGATGAGTTGTGAGTAGTCTCCCTTGGACCATGAGTCCATGACCAGTAGCTATGTGATGTTCTCCTCCCGTTCTTGTGCTTCACTAATTAGTCCTCGTGAGCTGCCCTACATGATCGAGGCACATATATAATCCTTATGCTGTTGCTATGATGAGTTTGCTGGGATCCGATGGATTATGAGATTATGTTCAGATTGTGTTTGAGTAATATATTTGATTCACCTCTTTTATGTTTATGTTCGTAAGTAATTCTTGCATGTTCTCCGTTGTTATTTATTGCTTTGGCCAAGTATTAGGTAGTGACTCCAAGAGGGAACGTTATGCTCGATTGTGGGTTCATGCCCCTCGATGACTAGTTTGAGTGACAGAAACATGAGTCTAGGGGATGTGCTGTTGCCACAAGGGGGAAAACAACGGTGCTTGTGCCCGCGGGTGCAAGAATTGTTTACTTTACGCAAAGTTCTTTTAATGCAGTTGTCTGTTGCATTGAGTTTACACTATGGGTGGGACTCGCAACTTAATACCAGCGAGATGTTCTGGATAGATATCTCAAGGTGGATGATTAGTAGTAGATATTGATGGATTTCGGTCTACTTACTTTGGCGTACCGCCCATGCTTTGAACCTCAACCTTTCTTGCAATGTAGTCAGCATTGGTTTGCGCACATGGTCCTGTCAATTGCCCAGCTGTAATTCGTTTACCTCACATAGCTGTTTTATCGTCTTTTGGGAGAGAGACATCACTAGTGAACATCATGAGACTCCGGTCCATATTACCATCATTGATCACATCCGCTATTTACTTTTCCGCTATTTACTTACTATTGCAATTATATCTATCACTATTATCACTTGCGTTTGATCCTTTGTAAACTACAAGGCCGGAGGGATTGACAACCTCTCTGTACTCGTTGGGAGCAAAGTTATTTGTATCTGTGTGCAGGTCCACGTTGATTGCTAATATCCGGCGCCGTTAGTAGTTGACACCTTCTTGTTGAAACTGGGAGTCTCTGGGAAATCGATCCTTGGTATTACCAAGGGAAAACTTCTGCTACACTGCATCTCAAACGTTCCACTTGGGGTAACCAACGAGGGGTGAGAAGCCACCTAGCAACGGGCCGTGGGGCCCCCAACATATCGGCCAGCACTCCGCCGCGATCGCGGACGGCACCAGCCCGACTGGGCTCCCCAGCAGCCGGCGTGCCGCCTATAGCGCGGTCCATCTCGCAGCGGTAAGCTTCGGTGAGGCGCCGGGAAGCGGCCAGCTTGTTGGCGTTGTCGAGGAGCGAGACGCGGAGCGCCTCCAGCGCCGCACTATTTGTCCCTGCGGCGATGGGGGCGGAGAGGCTCTGCATGGTTGCCTGCAGCAGGTCTTGGCCCGACCCGCCAGAAGGCTCGTCGTGGCTAGTGACCAGCACCTCCGTGACGGTGCTGACGCCACTTCCGCAGGCTGTAGTGGGGAGGGGGTCATCGATGATCACCACGTGCTCGGGTAAGGAATCGGCAGACGCCGCGTCGAGGTCGATGATCATGTCGACTGGTGGGTCAGAGGAGCCCACGGACTCCATGTTGGAGGCGCGCTCGTCGATGATGTGGAGCTTGTCGAGGAGCTCGATGAGGCAGCTCTCCGGGGCAACTGGCTCCGTGGCCGGAGAAGGCTCATCGTGAATGTGGATGCCGACAAGAAGGTCGGCGAGTCCACTCGCGGCGCATGCGGCCTCAGCGGCGCATGCGGCCTCAGCGCCGTGAAGCATCCCGGCATCCATGCATGTGGGCGTGTCGGGCTGGCTGTGCTCGCCAGGGAGGAACAAAGTTCCCGTCCAGAACATGTCTCCGGACGACGGTGCACCTTGCCCCACGGTGGGCGCCAAATGTCAGGGTTTTGGTGCGACATATGCCCTTATCATGCATGGGGACAATAGAACATCGCCATGCCCTAGAAGCGAGATAAGGCGATACTTAGGACGCCTATGAATCTTACCCAGGTTTGGGGCTCTCGTGGAGATGACACCCCTAGTCCTGCTCTGCGGGGACTCCGCGTCATGACTAATGTCAATAAGCTGGCTACAAGGTTGCTCCTTGAGCTGAGTTGTCTAGAGGAGAAAGAAGGGCAAGGCTAGCTCTCTACCTTCGCTCTAGGGAATCAGAATGGTTGCTAAGGTTTCTTCCTATCTCTCTCTATGTCTCTCTTCTTCTTCGAGTCCCACCCCTCCACATGGAGGACCTTGGGGGGTTTATATAGGCCTACCCCCTAGGGGTACAATAGTAATCCAGGCGGACTGGCCCCTAGCTGTCAGCGTCTTTGGGTGCCAGCCTTTCCGCCTGTCTGCTGGGGCCCGCCGTCTGTGGGCCCTTGTGAGTGCCTTTCACTGTAGGCGCTTTTCTGCTGACGGCAGCATCGTCGGGAGGGAAATGGCTACAGTGCCGCCGCCTCCTGCCTTACGCTGTCACCACGTCCTGTCTTGTCATTTTGATGAGGTTCGGACTCATAGGGCACGGTGAGCCGCCTGCTACCAGGTGGACCATCCTCCAGGCCGCCTACCTGGGGCCGCTTGCTTCTTGTTCACCCACTGGCCGATGGGGCCAGCCTCCTGCTGGCTCTGCCGCCTGTGGGTAGTGGGAGCATGGCCTCCTCTGACCGAGGCTTGGTCACTAGCAGCATGGCTACAGTGATACGCCGCTTAAGAGGCGTCCATAAGATACGCCCTTACTATAGCCACGCCCTTATAGATTCTCTAAGGACATGCCCAACTATAGCCATGCCTTAGCCTTGTCGTGGTTCCCCAGCACGCGTCCCGAGGTGGAGGCATGGGGTCATCTTTTGGATGCCGGCCGTGAGGCTGCCGCCTGCTCATGCCCTTGCTGCCTGCTGGCAGCCGACTCCTGGGTTTAGCTGCCCCAGGAGGTGGTCCAATGAGCAGGCGGTCGGGGGTGACAGGCGGCCCCTATTTGTCTTGAAATACTATGGGTGGTCGATGAGGACACACGTGGTCAATATCTCCGACACTTTTATTCCTGATGGTTATGTTATGGATGAAGAAACTGCTAGAGACTTTCTTCCTTGCAATGATAGATATGATCTTAAGAAATTATTAGCTAAGCTGAAAGAAAATTCTGTGAATGCTAGAATGAAATATGACCCTGCTTTGGCTACTTCACCTATCTTTGTTAATGATAAGGATTATGATTTCTCTGTTGATCCTGAGTTAATTACTTTGGTTGAATCTGATCCTTTCCATGGTTATGAATCTGAAACTGTTGTGGCACATCTTACTAAGTTGAATGATATAGCCACCCTGTTTACCAACGAGGAAAAGATTCGTTATTACTATATCCTTAAGTTATTTCCGTTCTTGTTAAATGGTGATGCTATGACATGGTTTAATTCTCTTGATCCTGGTTGTGTGCGTAGTCCCCAGGATATGATTTATTACTTCTCTGCTAAATATTTTCCCGCTCATAAGAAACAAGTTGCCTTATGAGAAATATATAATTTTGTGCAAATTGAAGAAGAGAGTCTCCCACAAGCTTGGGGGAGGCTTCTCCAATTACTTAATGCTTTGCCTGATCATCCTCTTCAGAGGAATGAAATACTTGATGTCTTTTATAATGGACTAACCGATGCTTCCAGAGACCACCTGGATAGTTGTGCTGGTTGTGTTTTCAGGGAAAGAACAGTTGATCAAGCTGAATTACTATTGAATAATATGTTGACCAATGAAAATAATTGGACACTTCCTGAACCAGCCCTTAAGCCAACTTCGAAGAAAAGGGGTGTTCTGTTTCTCAGTCCTGAAGATATGCAAGAGGCAATGAAATCTATGAAAAAAAGGTATTAAAGCTGAAGATGTTAAGAATTTACCACCTATTGAAGAAATACATGGTCTTGATAACCCGACACAGGTAGTAAAGGTAAATTCTCTTTATAGATTTGATGAAGGTGATATTCCTCGTTATAAGTCTGCTAGCCAATGCTTAGATGAGTTTGACAATTTTATTGTGAAGCAAGAAAACTCCAATGCTTATGTTGGTAGACAATTGCAACATAATGCTTATATGATTGAACGCTTGAGTGATTATATGTCTAGAGTTAAAGGTGGACTGAAACTCATTAGTAAACATGCTTCTATGGTTACCACTCAAGTAGAACAAGTACTTAAGGCTCAGAATGATTTGCTCAATGAATTAAATAGTAAGAATAATGACTTTGTTGTTAGAGTTACAACTAGAGGGGGTAAAGTGACTCAGGAACCTTTGTATCCTGAGGGTCACCCTAAGAGAATTGAGCAAGATTCTCAAAGAGCTAATTTAGATGCACCTAATTCTTCTAAGAATAAGAAAAAGAAGAATGATAGGACTTTGCATGCTTCTAGTGAACCTGTAGCTGAGACACCTGAGAATCCCAATGATATCTCTGTTTCTGATGCTGAGACACAATCTGGTAATGAACATGAACCTAGTGATAATGTTAATGATTATGTTCATGAAGATGCTCAACCTAGCAATGATAATGATGTAGAGAATGAACCTGCTGTTGATCTTGATAACCCACAATCAAAGAATCAATGTTATGATAAGAGAGACTTTGTTGCTAGGAAGCACGGTAAGGAAAGAGAACCATGGGTTTATAAACCCATGCCTTTTCCTCCTAAACCATTCAAGAAAAAGGATGATGAGAATTTTGAGCGCTTTGCTGAAATGATAAGACCTATCTTTTTGCGTATGCGTTTGACTGATATGCTTAAAACAAATCCTTATGCTAAGTATATGAAAGATATTATTACCAATAAAAGAAAGATACCTGAAGTTGAAATTTCCACCATGCTTGCCAATTACACTTTTCAGGGTGGAATACCTAAGAAACTAGAAGATCCAGGAGTACCTACTATACCTTGCTCCATCAAAAGAAACTATGTTAAAACAGCTTTGTGTGATCTTGGAGCCGGTGTTAGTGTTATGCCTCTCTCTTTATAACGTAGACTTGACTTGAGTAAGTTGACACCTACCGAAATATCTTTGCAAATGGCCGATAAATCAACTGCTATACCTATCGGTATTTGTGAGGATGTGCCTGTTGTGGTTACAAATGTTATTATTCTAATGGACTTTGTCATCCTTGATATTCCCGAGGATGATAGTATGTCTATTATCCTTGGTAGACCATTTCTGAATACTATAGGGGCTGTTATTGATTGCAACAAAGGCAATGTCACTTTTCATGTCAATGGTAATGAGCATATGGTACACTTTCCGAGGAAAGAACCTCAGGTCCACAGTATCAATTCTTTTGGAAAATTTCAACTATCACTATTGGAGGTTTTGAATTTCCTCTTCCTACTGTCAAGAAGACATATGATATTCTTATTGTTGGGGACATGCATATCCCCATTGAGGTAACCTAGTGTTATTCAAAAATTCTCTGGATTCATGTTATTCGGAAAGATTTTATTAAGAAGACTTGATCAACCTTGTTAATGGATTCATTTTGATGAGCATGAGATGGGTGAATCTAGATAGCACAACTTTCTGTATTCTCCTTTTACTTTCTGTTAATTAGATTAAATAAAACAAAATTAGTATTTTCTGTCTGTTTCCAGAGTTATTTGTGCAATAAATAATACCCCGAAAATAAAAGTTCTCCAAATGCCTTGAAAATGAAATATGATTTTTTCTAGAATATTTGAGAATATTTGGCACTGAGAACACAGCAGGGGGAGCCAGCACCTGGCCACGAGGGTCCAGGGCGCGCCCACCCTCACTAGGCACGCCCCCTGCCTCGTGGGCCCCACGTGCCCCCCTACACTTATTCCTGCACCCACACACTCCTTCTTCCTCCCAAACAAAATCACTATCCAGCTCAAGCACGAGTTCTAGTTCATCTTGCTGCCATTTTCGATCTCCTTGCTCAAAGCTCCATTCACAAAACTGTTTGGGGAGATTGTTCCTTGGTATGTGACTCCTCCATTGGTCCAATTAGTTTCTGTTCTAGTGCTTTATTTATTGCAAATTTTTGCTGATGTGGTGGCCTTGTTCTTGAGCTTGCATGTTAAATTTCTTTGGTCCCAAGTTATTCTAATGCATGATACATTCTCTAGGCACTGGTAGGAGTTGTTGCTATCAATCTTGTTGTGTTTGGTTGACTTTTATCTTGAGTTACTAAAAATTTCAGAAAATTTCAGAGGAGGAAAATGATGAGGAGATTGTTGAGAGGCTCTTCGAGTAAAAGTTCAAAGGATAAGCGGAAGGAAGAAAATAAGAAGCCCAAATATAATCTTCCTCGCACTGCGGAAGTTCGGCCATGTGAATGGCCTTGTAATGAGTTCTTGGAAGCCGCTGAGATTTATGAAGACTTTTATTATTTGGCGAACAATGTAGGCCTCACCGAATTCCTCCACGACCAGCGTGAGCAGTATCTCTTGCCCACTAATATTTTCACACAAAACTTCCATTTTCATGCTAAGAAATCACCACCTTCAGTGGAGTTTCGTTTATATGATGAGGTTAAGGAGATGTCGTTCTATGATTTTTGTCAAGTATGTAATATACCTTTTACTGGTAGTCTTGAGGAACCCCATCGCAAGGATGTCGAGGGGTTTATTGATATGATAGTTGTAGGGGAAACTAGGCAAGTTTCAGGGGCAAGAATTACTAGTATACATTTTCCTGTTCTACGCTACTTTGCTATATTTGCTAGTAGATGTTTAATTGGTCGCGGGAACAGTGGGAATCTTAGTGCCCCTGATATTGTCATTTTGTGCCATGCTTTGTTCCAAGACACAACCTTTAGCTTGGGTGCCGTCGTTGCTAAACGATTAAGTTTGAACTGCACAAAAGGTCTCGTCTTTGGAGGCATCTTTGCTTCCCGCCTTGCTGAACACTTTAGAATACCTATTAGGCATCATGAGAAGGAAGAAAAATTGCTGGCCCCTGCTTATCTAGATTATAAGAGTATGATAGCACATGATTTTATTGTTAAAGACAAGGAGAAGTTGCTTAAGTATAAATTGAGGTTTGATGAAAAATATTGTGAGATTATTACCTTGCCTGCACCATCTCTGTTTGATCTGTTTTCAGGCATATACCTCGTTTTCCCATATGCCGTCTATAAGTATCGGATCCAGTCACAAGCTTCAGAGCCGGAGCCGGAGCCACCACTGGACCCTTACCTGCAGTCGGTTTATGGGTGGGATCCGGATGAGATTGCCAACCAGTGGCACCCAGAGGACGCTCCTCGGTACACCGGAGAAAGTAGCTTCGATCTGTGGCCATAGACCAACTTAGGCCAAAGGCCTAAGCTTGGGGGAGTTCGTATTTCTCACTGACATTACATTCATGTTCACACATGTATTCTAGTTGTCGGTGCTCACACTCTTTCATTATAGTATCCATGCTAGTTTCAATTCTTTTCTTAGTCTTTTTCTTGTGTGTTAGAAAATAAACCTTAGAAAAACAAAAAAAAAATAGTTGTAGCTTTTAGCTAGTTTACTTTCCATGCCAGTAGTAATAGTAATTAAAAGAAAACCCAAAAATATTTATCGTTCTTCTTTTGCTTGTTGGGAGCTTTCCTGTGTAAATAGTTTCTTTTCTTTCTTTGGGGGTCAAGAGGAGAAGACCATGATGAAAATGTTTAGTGGATCTCATGTGCTTTAATGTTAATTTAACCTTGAACCATATTACTTTGTCTTATCCCTTGTATGTGTCACACCCTGCATTTTGTAACATGTTATTTGCATCATTGTAGCATGAAAATTTGGACCAGCAAATGTTTT
This sequence comes from Secale cereale, assembly GCA_902687465.1. Taxonomy (NCBI): domain Eukaryota; kingdom Viridiplantae; phylum Streptophyta; class Magnoliopsida; order Poales; family Poaceae; genus Secale; species Secale cereale. The sequence continues at coordinate 145,146,810 of LR738709.1, forward strand.
TGGCATCATTTGGCTTTTATTTGGAATTGAGTTCTTCTTCCTATGTTTTTCATGTGCTCATTAAAGTCAACTATTACCTCTTGTAGAATTCATCTCCATACCCAAAACTTCTGCCCAATGACCATGCCAAGTGTTATATAGCAGTATAGTATTTTCCTATAAAATTAATTTGGCCAAATTGTATTTTCAAAATTTAGTATTCCAAAAACCCCTGAATTGAGGTTTGCACTGCAAGTGCTTGATTTAGGGTGAGAAAATTATTTCAAAAAGTGTATTTGAGACCTAGTAGTCATAGGACTCCCAGAAACCACAAAAGTATAATTTTAAAAGTTATTTTCCTATTTTATTTAAAAGCTTTTTCTTAAGGTCAGAAATGGTCTTTAATAGGGAAAAAATATTTAAGTATTTCAAAAATATTTGCCAAAATTCAGGGAGACTCATAGGACATACATTGTCCATATATAAGAGTTTCAACACTTGGTCATGTTCAAAATAATGGGCTAATCCCTCTAAAACCCTTTCTGGATATTTCAAGCTTTTGAAATATTTACAAAGGAAATATTCTTCATAAATTCCAGGGAAATTCTATCATGTCATATATGACATATTTGATGATCTTGCCAAGCCCCATGCCTTGGGAAGCAAGAAAACATCATCAAAACCCTCTAAAACCATTATGTCCATATCTGAAGTTTGAGCAACTTTACATTGCCAAACTTATCCAAATGCTCTCAAACTTGGTGCACATGCTAGAAAGGCCTAATAAGGCATCTAGACCAAATGGCACAAGATTTGGAGTAGGGCAACTTGATCAGAATACCCCAAAACCATTTCTGTTCAAATTCAAATTTGAACAACTTTACATTACCAACTTTTTACCTGGAGCTTCAAACTTTGTGGGCATGATCATAACCCTAAATGATGACACTACACCAAGTGGTGCATCAAGGGGAGATGATTAGCTTGACTTAAACAAGATGAAGCTATTTCTGTTGATTTCTAGGGTTCACCGAAGTTACATTGGCTAGTTGCCTCAAATGAGCCCAAATTTGGTGAAACACCCTATTTCCATATGACATTCAATCCTGTTAAGTGTCATGGCTAGTGGAGATCATTTGCTAGTCCAAAACATGATCAAACACCTTCTGCCTTTTTACGAAAACTATCATCTTGACCCCTTTTACTATTTACTTTTGCCTCAGCTTTCTACCACAGCTTCATCTAGTTACAATCTACCTCCAGTAACTCCCCCATGTCCACAGCTCCATGATTGAGGGGTGAAAACCCCAATTCACCTTGCTGGACAGCCAAATTCTACCTAGTTACCAGCTTCACCTCTCTCTCACTGATCATCCAGAGCATCCAAGGCCACAGGTGAGTCGTCTACATCGCCCTGGACCCCCCAGACACGGCGGACACGCCCAGAGAGCTAATGTCATGCCATGGCATGCGATAGGCACGCTCCAGAGCGCGCTCCAGTGCGCACCCGCACTGTAGCTTCGCCCAATCGCTCGCCCCCGACCACCTCGTGCTCTCCCCTCGCGCCTACCGATGCGCCTCGACGTCTGCGTGTTGGAAATATGCCCTAGAGGCAATAATAAAAGAGTTATTATTATATTTCCTTGTTCATGATAATCGTTTATTATCCATGCTATAATTGTATTGATTGGAAACTTAAATACATGTGTGGATAAATAGACAAACTTTGTGTCCCTAGTAAGCCTCTTCAGGACTAGCTCGTTGATCAAAGATGACCGCGGTTTCCAGGTCATAGACATGAGTTGTCATTTGATAACGGGATCACATCATTAGGAGAATGATGTGATGGACGAGACCCAAACGTTAAACATAGCCTTTTGATCGTATCAGTTATCGCTATAGTTTTCTGCATGTCAAGTATAAGTTCCTATGACCATGAGATCATGTAACTCACTGACACCGTAGGAGTGCTTTGTGTGTGCCAAACGTTGCAACGTAACTGGGTGACTATAAAGGTACTCTACAGGTATCTCCGAAGGTGTCTGTTGAGTTGACATGGATCGAGACTGGGTTTTGTCACTCCGTGTGACGGAGAGGTATCTCCGGGCCCACTCGGTAATACGTCATCTCAGTGAGCTCAAAGTGACTAAGTAGTTAGTCACGGGATTATGTATTACGGAACGAGTAAAGAGACTTGCCGGTAACGAGATTGAACTAGGTATAGAGATACCGACGATCATGGTGATCCATCTGATGTAATATTCTCCGCGTGTTTGCTACAATGTGATGAATTATCGCTTTATGATCAGATTACTTTAAAATTTCTTTTCAATTCTTTTGAGTTCTTTTCTAGAAAATTTATGAACATACCTCTCTAATCTATTACTCTTTCACTTCCATGATTAGATGAATGATTTTCACGAGGGGTACTATATATTGGTTGGCTATAACCTTGCAAATAATATATGTAAAAGAACATGCGGTGCCCCCATGTTTGGTTTTGGTAATTGATGGCAATCTCTATGGATTAATGGTTTCCTTGAGTTGTTTGAAGGATTTTTCCATAGGAATTTATTGAAGGTCATGTGTTGGTTTGAAGGAGTTTATGTGTCGACCAAGGTGCTATTTAACGAATTATCCAAAGTTTGGTCATGTAGAAGACATGATAGAAGGTTGATCGAGACTAAGTCAAGAGTGCTATTCAAGTTGATCAACACACAAAGCATAGAAGATGTACCGCGATGGATCAAGTGATCCCATGGTATGGTAAACATTTTCCATTACACTTTGTGTAGTAACCCATGGTCTATGTGAGAGTTCTACGTGGGGTTAGGTATGTTTCCATGGGCTTAAGGCAAGAGAAAGATCCCATATAACCCAGGGAGGATGACATCAAGTGGTTATCGTCATCAAGATAGTCGAGTGCAAGTTCAAGTGAAGCATCATGAAGAGATCATGCTTGAAGTTTGCTGTCCATTGTGGTGACAATGGACTTGTGAAGATGTGTCGAATAGTGGCTCACCCATAGTGGAGTATGGGGCAACAATCTATTGTTTGTATTCATCGAACCAGCGCAATCAAGAAAGGTGGTCCAACTTGAGGAAGTCAAGATCGTCATCATCTAGTTCAAGTGGACTATGGGCAAGGCAAAGGTTTGGCCTTGATAGGATTTATATTTTACTGGTCTCGTGGTGGTACTTGGGAGAATGGGTTATATGATCAATTGCCGTACTATCAAGGGGGGCTCTCGGGTGAGTTGGTTGATCGTATCATTCGTAGAGAGCTCAAGCATTGCATCCTTGAATCATCCTTCTTGGTTCTTGTTTGGTGTTTCTATTCGTGAGTTTTAGAGCTTATAGTCATCTTCATGACAAGCTCGAGTTCATTGAAAATGGAGTTCGCATGCATCTTCTATGATGTTTTCGATGATGAAGTTTTTACCGGTTCTTCATTCATAGAGGTTCATCTCTATATCATTGGCGTTTCTTCTACTGCTTCTTCTTCGTTGTTTGGATAGTGCTTGTCGTGATTTATCCAACAAGCTTGAGTTTGCTCAATTCGGAGCTCATTTGTAGAAGTTATGGTAGTTCTGGTTTTCCTGCATCCAGCTGTTTTCCTTGGGCCTTTTTGTTGCTCCTTGGCGGTAGTACCGCCACAAAATCGGTGAAATTTTTCAGAATTGATTTTTTTTTTCAAAATGGATTTAAGTTTTGTTTTTTAAATTCGATGAACTTGTTTTCGAATTTGATGAACCTTTTTCAATATAGATGAACTCTTTTTCAATGTTGATGAACTCCTTTTCAAAATCAATGAAAATTTTCAAATTTCATGAACCTCTTTTAAGCTTGTGGGCTTTCTTTCAAATTCGTCAACATTTTTTAATTCATGATTTTTTTCTTCCTTTCTTTGTTTTTTGTCAAAAGTCAACAGTTGATCAGTTAAATTGGTGAACTATCAACTGGCCAACCATGATCGAGGGAAGCGAACGAGCCGACGTGGGACAAGCGAACGAGGCAACCTGGATTGGCCCAGTTCACGGGTACGTGGGCGCCAAAACTGGTAACCGACACGTAGTTAGATGTATGCATTTACAATATTTTTTGGTGTTATTCCTGTTTGATGTATGTAGTTTTTTTTCCAAAAGCTGTGTGGTCAATGGACTAGCTAGCTTAAGTGTGGCCTCACCACCGCCATGGTACAAAATTTACCTATTGATTGTTTCAATACCGACACCTCCATCAACAAGTTGTCCATTTTGGTATGTTTCATTTCAATAAGTGATGCAAAATATTAAGATGTGGGATATGAATGTCTCCTCATGTGGACCAACGACTAACAAATGGACTACGCTCATTTAATAAGGACTAGACGCGGGCCACATTATTGTTCCGAAACGAAGAGTACACTGTGTAATACTCAGAGCCAAAGGAAAATATAACCTGACACACGAATCTGTAGGAAGATGAACTGCAGATATTTCAGTAGCATATAGAACTAGAGTCAAAACGAATATCCACATCTTAAAACACAGAATATTGAAAGCAAAGCTCGTCTAAAGAGATTGTACTATACAAGCTCAGCGTGTAGTTCAAAAAAGGCACACTAAAGTTAGTATGTACACGCATGCAATAACAAGTTTACAAATATACTCCCTCTGTCCTTAAATATTTGTTTTTCTAGAGATTTCAACAAGTAACTATATATGAAGCAAAATGAATGAAGAGAAATGTGTGACAGCTTTCGGGTGCCTAGGCACCCTCTATGAACAGTAAAAAAATAGAAAACAAATTCAAAAAACTCTGAAACTTTGCAACATCAAAGATGATGAAACTTTGTAGGTTCTTGCAAGTTTTCATGCAAAGATATCATGTAGAGAAAGGTGTACAAACGAGTTTCAGATTTCAATGCTAAAAATGTTCAAAACTTCAATTACTGAAAACTTTTTCGTGTGTAGAGCTCCTCGAATGGTTTTTTGACATGAAAGTTTGCCAGCGCCTACAAAGTTGATCATCTTTAATGTTGCAAAATTATAGATTCGTTTCAAATAGTTTTTGTTTGTTTTGATTTTACTATTCATAAAGGATGCCTAGGCACCCGGGAGCTGAAAAACCATTCTCAATGAATGAATCTACACTCTAAAATATGTCTACATACATTTGTGTGTTGTAGACCATTTGAAATGTCTGGAAAGACAAATATTTGGGAACGGAGGGAATAAAAATTCACGTGTGGTGATACTAACACTGAATATGGAGGAATTGACATCATTAATTATAAAAAAAATTAAACAATTTATAGTAAACTATAAGCAAAATTCAAGTTTGGCCTGTACATCCCGTAGTGCATAACCACCGATCAATCCAGAATTTTGATTTGTCACATACTAATATCTACCACCTACTTGCTTTAATACTTCATCTCTGAGACAATCTAATCTACACAAACTATGGATTGGCTAATTCTCACTTTACTGAGTATTTTCATATTCGATTGTGACTCAAAAAATTATCAGCCCATGGCCACCTTAGAATTGAACACGGGTACGAGGAGGATCGTCGGCAGGTAGATTATGACCTCCGGCATTACTGGCACCAAGAATACCGGAGCCGCCTGGCTCATCGGATAACTCAGCTCTGCCGGCCGGAACGCCGCCTGGTGGGGTTGTGTACATTGGGTAGCTATGGCTGCTGATGTCGATGTGGTGGTGGTTGTAGTCGAGAGGGATTAGGAAGAATGATTCACCACACTTGATTAAGCTCTCGGTAGGGTGTTATGTATAGGTTACAGGTTGCCAGCCAGGGAGATCATGGGGTGATCCACTACCTGGGATCGTGCACCACGATCACTACATGTGTGCGCCACGATCACATAAAGACACGCTACACCTGATGTATACACAACTACGGTATAGCTGTACAGTATAGTCTAACA
>LR738709.1:145152828-145166141 GCA_902687465.1 Secale cereale
CCCCCCCGCAGTCGTGACGTCGTCGGTGGCGACGCAAAGACTGGATCGGAACTCAGAGGAAACGTTCGAAGGCAGGCCCTTGGTCATGATGTCGGCGAGTTGTTGACGCGTGGGGATTTGAAGAACCTGGAAGTGGCCGAGAGCAACGCGCTCGCACACGAAATAGATGTCCAGCTCCACGTGCTTGGTGCGGCGATGGTGCACCGGGTTGGCCGATAGGTAGACCGCGGACACATTATCACAGTATACCAGGGTCGCCTTGGTCACCGGGGCGGAGATCTCGCCGAGGAGCTGACGGAGCCAGATGCATTCAGTGACCGCGTTGGCAACGCAGCGGTATTCAGCTTCGGCACTCGAGCGGGAGACAATCGCCTGGCGCTTGGAGGACCAGGAGACAAGAGCATTGCCGAGGAAGACGCAGAAGCCCGACGTGGAGCGGCGGGTGTTGGGGCAGCCGGCCCAGTCCGTGTCGGTGAACGCACGGATGTCGAGCATGGCCGAGGCACGAAGATGAAGACCGAGAGCGCATGTGCCCCGTACATACCGAAGCACGCGCTTGACGAGCGCGAGGTGGCATTCACGCGGGTCATGTATGTGGAGGCAGATTTGCTGAACTGCGTAGGCGATCTCCGGGCGCGTGATGGTGAGGTACTACAAGGCGCCGGCGATGCTCCGGTAGGCCGAGGGGTCAGCAACGCAGCGCCCATTGGCGGCGGGGAGCTTGATCTTCGTGTCGATGGGCGTCGAGGAAGGGCGGCAGGTGTCCATGGCGGCATGATCTAGGAGCTTGTCAGCGTATTGTTGCTGCGACAGGAAGAACCCACCAGGGGTGCGGGTGACGCGGATGCCTAGGAAGAAGGCGAGGGAGCCCAGGTCCTTCATCGCGAACTCACCAGTGAGACGCCGGATGACATGCTGGAGCACGCGCGGCGACGATGCAGTGAGCATGATGCCGTTGATGTAGAGGAGGAGAAATGCCATGTCATTGCCATGCCGGAAAGTGAACATCGATGAGTCCGAACGAGTAGCTGTGAAGCCAATGGAGCGCATGAAGCCGGTGAAGCGGAGTAACCAGGCACGGGGCGCCTGCTTTAGTCCGTACAATGACTTGGAGAGGCGACAGACGTGCTCTGGTTTGTCGGGGTCGACGAAGCCGGCGGGCTGGAGACAGTAGACCTCCTCCTCCATGTTTCCATGGAGTAAGGCGTTGGAGACGTCGAGTTAATGCACCGGCCAGCCACGCGACGCGGCCAGAGTGAGCACCGTGTGAATCGTCACCGGCTTGACGACGGGGAAGAACGTCTCGCCGTAGTCGATGCCGGCGCGTTGATGGAAGCCACACACGACCCAGCGTGCTTTGTAGCGGGCGAGCACACCGTCGGCGTCATTTTTGTGCTTGAAGATCCACTTCCATGTGAGGAGGTTGGCGCCGGGGGGACGCGGCACGAGTTCCCACGTGCAATTGCGCACGAGGGCGTCGTACTCAGCACACATGGCGTCGAGCCAGTGCGGGTCGCGGACGGCAGTGCGAACAGAGCATGGCACTAGCGAAACCGAGGATGATGTAGAGGCGGCGGCCGCGTCGTAGTAGTGCGGGTTGGGGTGCAAGATGCCGCGCTGAGCATGCGTGACCATGGGCGCCGGTGTTGCGACGACAGGCGCGCGTGGTGCCGCAGGTGGTGGGCTCGGAGAGGAACTCCCAGAGGAGCTGCTGGTGGAGATGATGCTGTTGGAGACGGACTTCCCAGTGGACGAGGACGAAGCAGAGCCGTCCAAACAGGTGCCCGCGGTGGACCGTGAGCTGGCACGGCGCGCCTCGCTGGGTGTTGAGGACGAGCGAGGCAGACCGTTGGAGGAGGCCGTATGCACCGGTAGCACGGGCGACGCGGAGGGGCCCCCTACGCCACTGTCGAAGGCAGGCAGGAGCGCGGGCAGCGGACGGGGCCGCAGGACGAGCGGGGCCTGCATGACAGAGGGCACGACGGGCGGCGCAGGCGATGGTGGAGAGGGATGTGGAGAGGAGGACGCGAAGGGAAACACTGTTTCATGGAAGAGGACATGCCGGGACGTGAGGACGCGGTGTGAGGCCAGGTCGAAACAGCGAAAACCGCGGTGATCGACTGGGTACCCGAGGAAGACGCAGGCGTCGGAGCGCGGCTCGAGCTTATTGCGAGTGGTGGCCATGACGTTCAGGTAGCAGAGGCACCCAAAGACGCGAAGCTGCGAGTAGTCCGGCGCGACGCCAAGCAAGAGCTCATGCAGAGTGCAGGGCACGGAGGCGCGACACGGCCGGTGATTGAGAAAATAGGTGGAGTTGTTGAGGGCCTCGGCCCAGAAGCGAGTTGGCATGGATGCATGACAAAGGAGCGCACGAACACCATCGTTGATCGTGCGAAGAACTCGCTCTGCCTTCCCGTTCTGCTGACTAGTGTATGGAGAGGTGAGACGGAAGTGTGTGCCATGGCGAGCAAGCATGGCTCGCACGGCTGCGCTGTCAAATTCACGACCATTGTCCGTTTGAAGTGCAAGTATGGGGAGCTGAAACTGGGTCTGAACGTAGGCGAAAAAATCAACAAGAACAAAGAGAGCTTCAGACTTGTGTTTCAGGGGGAAGGTCCAAACATAGTGACTGAAATCATCGAGCACAACTAAGTAAAACTGATAGTCGGATATGCTTACAATGGGAACTGTCCATACATCAAGATGTAAAAGCTGGAAAGGAAAGAAACTAACGGTGGTAGATGACTGAAATGGGAGCCGGGTGTGTTTGCCAACACGGCAGGCGTGACAGACGGGTGGATCACGGCAGAACTCCAGAGGCAAATCATCGGCGACGGCACGAAGTGAAGCAGCCCCGGGATGGCCGAGGCGTTGGTGCCACAGCTTGATCGAAGCGGTGCCGGCGAAGATGCTCGGGGAGGGGCAGGACGGCCGCACCACGGGGTAGAGGTCACCATCGAAATCACAGCGGAGAATCACCACCCTGGTTCGAAGGTCCTTGACAGAGAAACCACGAGCGTCAAATTCAACAGAAATGGGATAGGAACGACAGAGTTGACGAACTGAAAGATGATTTTTGACTAGCGATGGAGAGACAAGGACATTGCGGAGAGGAATGGGGGAGGTCCTGGTGATGAGTGCACCCGTGCCAACGTGAGTGATGGGCAAGCGCTCACCACTGCCTACGATGATGGATGCAGCAGTGGAGGACGGGCGAGTGGAGAGGAGATTACCAGGGGATGAAGTCATGTGCGCCGCGGCGCCGGAGTCGAGGTACCACTCCGGCGCACTTCCAGAAGATGAGGGGCCGGCCGAGGCGCTGTGGAGGGCAGCCTGGAGCGAGGCCATGTCCCAGGGCTGGTGGGGCGCGGTTGACGAGCTGGCACCAGGGTGGCCATAGCCCGGCAGGACCCTAGAGACTGGTGGAGGGACGTCGTAGCTTGGAGGAGGAGCGCCGTAGCCGTAGGTTGGGGGTGCGGCCGGCGACGGAGCGGCGAACATGGCCTTCTGATGCGGCGTGCCGGGGCGGGGGCCGAGCACTCTGGCTCCAGGCACGCATGAGGGCATCGGCCAGGCCTGGACCATGCCAGTCCATGCGTTGGCGCCGGGCGCAGGAGTTGGGTACACCGGAGGAGGGCGAGGAGCCGAGGGGTACGGCAGAGAAGAGCCGCCGCCACCGGTGCCACGCCCGCGGCGACGCCCGCGCCCGCACCCCTGGTTGGTGTTGCTCGGAGGTAGGGTAGGTGGTGTCGGAGAGCTGCCACGGCGAGCGACAAGGGCATGCACAGAATGTTGACAGGCTGACTGATCTGCTCGGTGCTCCTCAAGCAGAAGGAAAGAACGCACCTGCAGGAACGACGGAAGTGGAACCTGCGAGGTGATGTGGGGGATGGTGGAGTGGTACTACCGGTTCAGGCTGTGAAGCAGGTTGAAGACCTGTCGCGGATCGGTCACCGTCTGCCCAAGGTTGCAGAGTTGATCGGTGAACGACTTGAGTTTGGTGCAGTACGCCATGATCGTCATGTCGCCCTGAACGACGGCATGGTACTCGGCGTCGAGGTAGACAGCGCAGGCGAGTTGGTTGTCGCAGAATATCCTATCGACCGCAGTCCAGACGTCCAGAGCGGTATCGTCCGGCTGTATGACGGTGTCGAGCAGCTCCGGCGAGATGGTGGTGTAGAGCCAGTGGACGATGACATGGTCGGCCATGCCCCACTCGGGATCGTTGTGACGGTGGACGGCCGTGGAGTCGACGTGGGAGCGGAGGCCGAACATGCTGATGACGGTGTCAAAGTGGCGACGCCACTGCGTGTAGTTGCCGGCGAGGAGGTCGAGGGTGACCGAGACATGCCGACGAATGTCCATGATCTGCAGGATGGAGGAGGTGATCGGTGCGGCGGGAGGTGGACGCACTGGGGCGGGAAGAGCAGGAGGTGGGATGACAGGGGCCGCAGGCGCGACAGTTGCAGTAGCCGGCGGAGCGTTGGCCAAAGGGACGGCGTGGAGGACGCCGTCAACGCCGTGCTAAGAGGAGCGAGGAGAGCCGACGGGGTTGTCGTCCATGGCGGCGGAAGCGGGACCGGCGAACTACGCGAATGGATTGAGCGGGTCAGGGGAGTCTGATGCCATGTAGTCGAGAGGGATTAGGAAGAATGATTCACCACACTTGATTAAGCTCTCGACTGGGGTCTTATGTACAGGTTACATGTTGCCAGCCAGGGAGATCATGGGGTGATCCACTACATGGGGTCGTGCGCCACGATCACTACGTGTGTGCGCCACGGTCACATACACACACGCTACACTTGATGTATACACACCTACGGTATAGCTGTACAATATAGTCTAACAGTGGTCAAAGAAGTCGTGTCATCTGTCGAGTCTGCCGTCAACAAAGGCGACGACGCTATCCGCCGTGCGAGAGCAGGGCCGAGCGGCGGCTTGGATGGCGCCATTCCAGCCGTCGACGTCTCCAGCAACGGATTCGGCGACGTCGTGATCCGTGGCACGAGAGAGGGAGCGGGAGCGGCCAGGCCCTGGGAGGGCCGCCCGTCGATGTTGGCCGGCTTCGCCGGCAATAGAGCCAGCGACGTCGCGCTACGCCGCATGGGAGCTGGTTTTCCAAGGGCGGAGGCGGCATCACGGAACAGGTAGACCCGGAACCGCCGTGTGTTCAGGTCGTTGAACAGCCGCACCTGCAGGTCCCGGTAGACCATCAGGTCCAGCATCCCCCGCAGGTCCTGGTCCGTGTCCACGTGGCAGAGCGAGTCCAGCCCCTCGCCGGAGTAGTAGTACTTGACGGAGAAGTCAGAGAAGCCCGCGCGCTTTGCCAGCAGGTCGCGGAAGCCCCTCGTCGAGATGGACGAGAGGACACTGAGGAGCAGGTGCTCACCGCCGACGTACCTCGGCGGCTGACCCTGGGCGCGATGGATCCTCCCGCCGTAGCTAACAATTAGCTTCACGCGGCGCTGCTGGTCGGTTGCCATGCTCAGTGCGCGGCGTCGCCGATCTTCTCGCGAACGGGATTCCGATGATGCGGTGGGTGGATCTAGACTGGAGGAGGCGTAGTATGGTGCACGGGGAAAGCCGCGCATTATATTGGTCGACCTTTGCCCCTTCGAACGAGAGCCGGACCCGGACTCATGACCGAACCCGAACGAGATACTACATCAGAATTCGATGAGAACCCGCCAAAGCGATGCGACGGGTTTTAGTCGTCTGATGCTTCAGGATCACGAATTCACGATGGAGCAAATCGTGGGCCAGTTTCCACCTCACTTTTTCTTTAGGGCCACCTCGCTTATCACTACACGGGGGCGGAGGGTGTACGTCCCCAATTCCAACGACAATTACGAAATTTTTGTGGCTACTGAAAGTCGTACGTATTCGGGGCCACCTATTCATATCTTGCCCGAATCAGTCGATTTTTGTACGGATTTGCTAATTCTCACATAATCAATAGGTCTCATCTAAGTCCTACTACTTAATTGACAAAAACAAAACAAAAATCCTCACGAATCTTCGCATAAAATCCAACTTTGTAGGAGTTTGATGAGACATAATTATTTCTCATCTGGATGGAAGGTAGACACATCCATTTTTCTAATCGTTGGATTGTAGTGCTTGTTCCTCCTTCAATTTCTTACTCCTATCAGTGCGGCTGGAGGTGGGAGATGACTCAGGGTTGTTATCTCTCGGTCGTGTTGGAGATCGTAAGCAGGATGGAGTGCTCTCGTTCTTGCGGGTTGTTGATGGACTATGGAGTTTCCCGCTACGATGAAGAGGTGTTGCAACGGCGGCGATGTGATGCAACATGGATTGCCTTGCCCCAATCCGATGGGTGGGGATGGAGGTGCGCGATGCTACGGAAGAAAGTCATGCCCATCTTTTGTCGGTGCCGGTGGCGATGGCACCTGCGGGTGTCGTTCCCCTCGTTGGAGGCGTCACGGAGGTGTGTCGACATCGCCCTCCTTGTTGTTGTGTTTGGGTGTGGTCTCTGGGCGAAAGCCAAGGTTCGGTTTCGGATCGACGATGGCAGCGCCCTCGACGCCATTCATCTGTTGGGAGCAACGTGTACGGAGACACGAATTGGAGGTATTGTGTTTCTTTCTTTCGTTGCTTGTTGCTATCCAGGTTGATCTTCAAGGGCGCTATGTACGCCATGGCTGGTGCATCCAAGACGATGCCTTTCTCGTGACTGCCCAAGTCCCGTCACCTACTCTCCAACTTCTTAGGCATTCATGGGTGGATGGTGCATCGGCGAGGGTAGTCCAAGTTGGTGTGTTGTCTTCGGAGGCAACATGTATTGATTGAGATGCGGCTTTGTCTTTCAGTTTTGGATAGGCTCCTTATGTTGTGGTTGTAATGGGTGTGGCGGCTTGTTATCAGACTGCCCTGGTGTATGTTGGCTTGTCTTCAAACTTGCCTCGGTGTGGAGTGGAGTGTGCACTACACTTGTTGTTCGCAACATCGGTAGTGTTCGTGTAACTTATTTTTGTCTTCTATAAAAATATGATACGTCTAGGCGCACTCTCGAAAAAAAGTCCTACACTACTTATAATTAACCAAAGAAAAAAAAAGAAAAAATCCTCCCAAATCTCCGCGTAAAATCCGATTATGTAGGAGTTAGATGAGACATAAATAGAGCTTCTACAGCCGGATATGTCAAATATGGCACCTCTGAAATTTCATTTTTGCATCCGGACATCTCATGCTAGATTCTCAAATCCATAGAAAGGCATACAAACTGTATATATATATACTACATTGATCACCTAACTACTCTTCGTCGAAGATGTCGACGATCTCCGTGCCCGGCCCCGGCAGCATGGGCGGAAGCTGCAGCTCCGGCTGCTCCGCTCCGACCTCTTCGGCCTCTATCTCCGTGTCGAGTTCGACGAAGAGCGTGTCGAACGCCGCCTGCTCTTGCCAGAGGAACGCCCGGTTGGCCTCACGTAGGCCTTATCCTGGATGGACTCCAGGATGGCGTGTTGCTCTGCCATCTTGTCAGACGGGGCGGCGACAAACTCCGCCTCCGCGCGCTCCGTGTTGAAGTCCGACAGCTGCTCCTCCTCCTACGGCTCCAGCGAGGTCGGAGGAAGCCTAGCAGCAATGCAGGATGCGTGCGCTGCTTGTCTCGCCCGGTTCTCCTGCTGGATATGGGCGCGACGCTCCAGTGTGAGCATTGCGTAGTAGGTTATCTTACTCCGGACCATGGCGGACCACCGGAGCGTGGGCATAGCGCCTAAGCGGGAGAGAGAGAGGAGGTGGATGGGCTCGGACTGGCGGCGCGGAGAGGGGAGGGGGTGGATGGACTAGGGTTACGGAACTCTGACCGAGTTAAATAGGTGTATTTGCTCTCGGGCAGCGAGCCGGAGCGGCGCCATGCGGCTTTCACACCGCGGCGACGGAGGAGGCGTCTGTCGGACCGCCGAGTTTTCAGGCGAGTCCGCGTGGGACCCCTTCATCGGTCCGACGTAGCACGCGTGCTCGGGGACGCCCGAACGCCTCCATATCCGCCCCATATTGAGCCGGATATGAGTGATGCCTGTCAGCCCGAGCGTATGAGGCAGGTTTGAGGCGCCCAGCTGTAGATGCTCTTATTTCTCATCTAGATGAAAGCTAGACACATCCAATTCTCTAACCATTGGATTGCAGTGCTTCTTCCTCCTTCGGTTCCTTACTCCAGTCTCAGGCAACCTACCCCTCTGCGAGCCTCATCTTTCTTGATCCGTGCTAGTGCAGCGCCGCCTCGACCATCCTCTAAATCTCACTTGAGTCTTGCACCGACAACCGCACCCCCGCGTTACACTTGCACCGGCAACCTACTTCATGTCCTCTACCAGTGATGTCGCTGAGGGAGTGCTGGATCGAGGGGTCCTCGGGAGGCCAGATAACTTTAGGTGGGCCGGACTGGTGGGCTGTGAAGATCATAGTTGAAGATCATCTCTCGTATCCTGATTGGACTCCTATATTCGTATAAAGGCAGGTTTTAGGTTCGGGTGTAATCTTTCCTCCCTCTGCAAGATGGTATGTACAAACCCTAGGCCCCTCCGATGTGTATATAAACCGGAGGGTTTACTCCGTAGAGGCTAACGGAGAATCTCAAATCCTCATAGGCTAGACTTTAGGGTTTAGCCATTACGATCTCGAGGTAGATCAACTCTTGTATTCATATTCATCCATATTCATATAGCAGGAAGTAGGATTTACCTCGATCAAGAGGGCCTAAACCTGGGTAAAACATCGTGTCCCTAGCCTCCTGTTACCATCGATCCTCAGGCGCATAGTTAGGGACCCCTACCCGAGATCCGCCGGTTTTGACACCGGCATTGGTGCTTTCATTGAGAGTTCCATTGTGTCGTCGCGCCATCAACAATGACAGCAACACTAAGGGAATCTTCCCACCTGGAAAGCTCTTCGTGTTCGGCAGCTTCGCGCTTCGTGCCAACACTGAAGGCCACCTCGAGCAGATTGAGAGCTACGCCCCTGGCCGCCAGGTCAGATTCGGCAGCTTAAACTACGTTGCTGATATCCGTGGAGACTTGATTTCGACGGATTCGAGCCCGCGGCAACCTCTCTCTGCCCTCACGATGAACATGATCTAGCCCTGTCATCGGATCAGGAAATAGTACATGCAACATTTCTGGCCTTAGATCCGGAACAAATCGCATCACCCGAGGACAGGAAGCTCAACCCCGCCACGGAAGCCACAGACTCTACGGCGTTGGAGCCGCACACAGACCCAACTATAAGCGGGGTCCATGCTATCGGAACCCCGAACTTAACTCCAGCCTCATATTCAGAATCACTCGCATATGTACCCTTCAAGCCAGATAGGGTGTCTACCGCCGAATTTAGTGCTGCAGACATCTTCAAGCACTCACCCTTTGGCGACATGCTGAAGCCGTTAAGATCCCTCCGCTTAGATGGGAACACACAGCCGCATTTTATCCGGTTCGAACTGGAGGCTGATGGAGAATTTTTCTCCCCACCCACCACCCACTTGGTAGCCACGGTTGAAGATCTAACCGATCTACTTGACTATGCTTTCGAAGACTTCGACGGGATGGACCTCGAAACCGAAGCGAATCCAGATCAAAGCCGGCCCGTCACCGGGCGGTGGACAGCTACGTCTTCATACGACGTGCACATGGTAGATACACCTAAGGAGGCGGAGGGCGACGGCGAAAACAATCCCTTAGAGGATAAGCCCATCGAAGAACCTCCCAAACGCTGGCGTCCAAAGCACCGAACCAAATCCCGTAAAGAAAAAGACAGCAACACCGTCACTAACGACGATGATATTCCGGAACAAGCCAAAGACCCTACAGAACCAGCAATGGAGCAGGAGGAGCGAGAGGACGGCGAACAGAGTCCGAAGCCGCTGTCCGATGATAGCGATGCCGGAGACAGCAATTACGAACCTGTCTCCGCAGAGGAAGTTAGCCTAGGCGACAATGAATACATCATCCCAGAAGAACCCTCAGAACAAAAGCGCTTCCATTGGAGGCTTATTGCCACCGCAAGGAGCCTGAAAAAGCAGCAGAGACAGCTTCAAGCCGCACAGGACATGCTCAATGATATATGGAACGAGGTGCTAGACGCCGAACAGAAACATGGCTATAACGGCCAAACCGAAGGCTATCACAAGTGTAAACTGCTGCCTGAATTCGACGACGAGGCCGCTGCACCCACCCTGCCAAAGAATAACACTGCCGACAAGCCGGACCGACCACCACGCGGATGGGACAGAGTTGCTAGCAATGGCGTACACAAGCCCGCACCACCACCCCATTAAGGAAAGGAGGACGCGGCTCAAGTCCAAAAACACGATCTGTGTGAGGCCTGAACAAAAAAGCTAGCAAGTCCAGGTCTATCGATGGACCTAGGGACCGGGATCCCGCACGGGACGAAGGGTATCAAGCCAATCGCGCCGATGACATATTAGTTCGGGGCCAATACCAAACATCACAACGATCGGACATACGCCATGATATAGCAAAATACAGAGGAGCCGCACACCCTCGGTGCTTCACCGACGAGGTGCTTGTCGTGGAATTAGCACGGCAGATGTCCGGTTTAGCGGACTTAGTCGTGAGGCCCTGCATCTATGTAGTAGCTTGAGAGGGGTTGAGCGGAATCGAGAGTCGCAATGCAAGACAAGGATTTTGACAGCTTCGGGCCCTGGGAAACATCATCCGGTAATAGCCCTACGTGCTGTTTGAGGCTAGGTCTCATTATGATCCTCTTGGTGTCGCCGGTCAACCGGCTCTTGTATCTAGCCCTAGAAACTTTTGAGAACTTGTCTAAACTTTGGGGAGCCCTGCCCCTCCTTATATATGTTGAAGGGGCGGGTTACATGTAGAGTCCTAGTAGGATTAGGATTGCTTTATTACAAGGAGTCCTAGTCTTGCTTCCTTTGTAGGAGAATATTCCTTGCGCTTTATTCATAAACCGGCCCACCATACATGAACCGGCCTTCTGGGCCTTGGGCCTTCTCATCCGTGAACCGCCAGCCAGGTTACCAGTGAGTGGTATTATTTAGGCAGGTTGCTTGTAAACCGTCTGGTTAGGACGGATCACCAGTGAATCACCAAGTGTAAACCGTCTCTCAAGTAAACCGCCAAGTCCGGCCGGGTCATATTCCCGGCCGGTTCATACCGCGGGGTATATCCCCG
Source organism: Secale cereale (assembly GCA_902687465.1). Classification (NCBI taxonomy): domain Eukaryota; kingdom Viridiplantae; phylum Streptophyta; class Magnoliopsida; order Poales; family Poaceae; genus Secale; species Secale cereale. The sequence goes on from LR738709.1 coordinate 145,164,009, forward strand.
ACATTAGCCCCCAGTTTAGCTTGGATTTATCCATGGTAAACTTATGCTGCAAAATAACCACAAGAACAAATTTGATAGGTTGTGCTCCAGGTTAAGAATTCTTGTAAACCGGCACTTGACCATCCTTAAGTCCTTGTCCTTTCCTTCTTCTAGAAAATCCGGGTCAACAGACCAGCTTCATAATCAACTTGCTTGTAGAAAAAATATTGCAAATAAAGAATCCATTTGACTCGGTCTTCAATGCTCTGACTTGATAAAAATATTGGTCTTTAAATATTCAATTGATATCCAGCCATCTTGAAGATGTAGAACTTGCCGGTTTATGATTGCCAAAATTGCCGGGTTATAAAAACTGATAATTTCAGGTCTTGACTGTTTATAGACGCCGGGCTACGATTGTTGCCAACACCGGGTCACACAACTGATCTTCTGGTTTTTTCAAAACTGAGAATTTCGAAGATATTCCTCCTTTATATCCATATTACCTGTAGCCCCCAAGTCTTAAGAAGAGAACATAGTGATAGCTTAAGACTTGTTTCAATATAAAAAATTGCAATCTTTGAGGAAATCCGGATTGTTCATCCCAATCACTATGAAACTTAATATTACATATTATGTAGCCCCCAAGTGCCGGGTCATTATGCAATAATGAGCAGGGACTTTTGAAAATATGATCATGTAAACTTGAACAGCAATATGTAGCCCCCAAGTGCCGGGTCATTATGCAATAATGAGCAGGGACTTTGTAGATATAATCATTGAAAATAACATTATATAATGTAACTTCCATCGTGGGGTTTGAACCCACGTCCACAAGGTTAAGAGCTTTGTGCGTTACCAACTGAGCAGTGGACCCTTCAATATAATGGATTAATACTTGTGTACCTTGAATTGTTGACAGGAGCGATTGGAAGTCCCCAAGGGCCGGCTCATTATAATGTGATGAGTCGGGTCTTCAATAAAGTGAGCAAAAAATGACTTTGCATTAGCCCCCAAGTGTCATGGTGCATGCTTGCAGCGACATGAGACTTGTATATTTGATGTAATCTCAATTTGAATAATGTAGCCCCCAAGTGCTGGGTTGTAAGCCTGCAGCGACTCGGGACTATTCCTTTGTAAAATAAATCATACCATTGACAATAAGATATCCATTGCGCTGAAGCGACTTTGAAAACCTCAATCATAATATTGGTTATTGATAACCAAAATAAACATCCAGCCATGTTGGCTATTAAAGGTTTTGAATAATATAATCCGGTTTGAAAACCGGTTCCAATGATATTTGATCACAACCAGGCCGGGTTAATAAACACCGGTCATTATTTTATCTCATACTGGCGACTTAAAGTCCAAGCTAGGCCGGTTTAATAAACACCGGTCATTATCTTACCTGTGATTAAATGTACCTGACGTCCTTAATCTGGCAGGCATAATTGAATGTGTAGATTCTGATGAGGCTCTTGGCTCTTTTGGCGTTTGCCTAATGATTGCTCCGGGTTATGATAAATGCCGGTTTAAATCATGCTAGTGTTCTATGACCCAGACTTTTGTAGATATGTGGTCAACTTTGAAGTTTCCCAGTTCCGGATCAAAAAACCATAGAAAACTTCGAAAAATCACAAAACACAAAACACAGTTTGCAAATAAGACCATGTAGTCGAGGCTTTTGCGAGCTGCCAGGCTCCATATGTTCTAATCAATGGGTGCGACCCAAAGGGCTATGATTTTATTTTCTTTTGCCATCAAAGGATGTACTCCAAGGGGCAAGAACTGTTTCTTTTGCCATCAAAGGATGTACTCCAAGGGACAAGAACTTTTTCTTTTGCCATCAAAGGATGTATCGACCAAGGGGCAAGAGTTTTTGCATTTGCCATCAAAGGAAGTACTCCAAGGGACAAGAACATATTTTCTTTTGCCATCAATGGAAGTATCAACCAAGGGGCAAGAATTTTTGCATTTGCCATCAAAGGAAGTACCCCTAGGGACAAGAACATTTTTTCTTTTGCCATTAAAGGAAGTATCAACCAAGGGGCAAGAATTTTTGCATGTGCCATCAAAGGAAGTACCCCTAGGGACAAGAACATTTTTTATTTTGCCATCAAAGGAAGTATCAACCAAGGGGCAAGAATTTTT
>LR738709.1:145166501-145251166 GCA_902687465.1 Secale cereale
TACCCCTAGGGACAAGAACATTTTTTCTTTTGCCATCAAAGGAAGTATGAACCAAGGGGCAAGAATTTTTGCATTTTCCATCAAAGGAAGTAACCCTAGGGACAAGAACATTTTTTCTTTTGCCATCAAAGGATGTATCAACCAAGGGGCAAGAATTTTTGCATTTGCCATCAAAGGAAGTACCCCTAGGGACAAGAACATTTTTTCTTTTGCCATCAAAGGATGTATCAACCAAGGGGCAAGAATTTTTTCATTTGCCATCAAAGGATGTACTCCAAGGGGCAAGAACATATTTTGGGATCCGTAGCCCTCTATTGACCGCGGAGGTAGGGTACCTATAAGAGAGTTGCGCTTGTATGGCAAGTCCTGTTTGGTCCCTTATAGAATTATCCTGCATAGCAAAATAGACTGATCAAAGCATCTTGTTTTCTTGATGAAAATGATATATTTCAAGAGAAATAAATTTAGATGGATATCACCTGATGTATTTGGACCTTATGATCCTCATCGGTGCCTGTTAGCCAAACCGGTATGTTGAATAGACCGGATCGCAGGGCGGACAGTAAAACAACCGTACCATCAGAGGCAGCACAGACACATGAATCGGTCGCGGTATTGTAAGCCAGCGGAAATGAGCAAGTTGTCCTCCGTGTTGTAAACCGGTGCAGACGCGTGAATCGGCCGTCCATTCATGGGGTAATGTGATACAGAGGAAAACGCCATTGTAGAAACGTTGCCCGTGCCTGTTTTATATCCTGATTTGCTTGAATAACAGATGAGTCGGCCGGCGCCGACAGGCTAGTCGCCCTCCTCGTTGCAAGCCGGCGTAGTCGTGAGAGGCAGCCACGGCGTGGTAAACCGGTGCGGTCGCGAGAAGCGGCCACGACATTGTAAACCGGCGCGGTCGCGAGAGATGGCCAAGGCGCTGTAAACCGGCGCGGGAATCCGTGGAATAACGACAACCACTTATGTCGAACGATGTTTGGCGTGCCTCCATCACCGCGGTATAGTATCACTTTGTAATGAATAATTCTCCTACATATAAAATACAGCAGGGCGAGATATTTTTGCTTGGATGTATTAACATGTATTTAAAAATAAATAGGATATATATCACCTGATTCGCCCAAACATGTTGTCACTTTTTTAGTAGACTTTATCCTAATGTTTTAGGATGATAAAAGATTTGACCCGCTTGATATCTGATTAATGGGACTTGCACTAGTATCTGTTGCTGCAGATCGATCCACCCTTTTTGTTTGCACCCTTATGTGTTGGAATCAGACCGAACCAGAGAGACGGCGGGTCTACGTGTGTCTATCAGCGGGCAGATACCAGGGGCGTGGGATGCGAGCTGTGTACTGTTCATCATCAGTACAACTTGTACTAGCATCTCCTGGTGATTAGCTCCAGAGTCCATCAAACCTGTCGTTGGCTCCAGAATCCATTGCGGCCGGCTCGGGGCCAGAACGACGGATCTTGGCGCTCGAGCGGCTCAGGCCGGGGCGGTTCTTCGGCGGATGCTTGATGCGGGGCGGCCACTGCGGCGACTTGGTCAGACCCCAAGCGCACAGGGGCGATTTGGAGATGGCGATTAGAGAGCACGGTGCAGAGGCGGCAACGGCTCAGCAGAAGCACCTTTTAATGAAGCCCGGGTAGAGTTGCGGCAAAGGAGGACGAGGCGACTTCTGCGACCTTGGTGGGTCGAGCGGCCAGTTCGAGGCGGTGGTGAGGCAAGCCATCTTGCCGCCGATGAGGTGGAGACGGCTGCGTGGTGGCAGGCGGTTAACGAGGCACTGGCGGGTCAGGGCTGCACCAAGGGCAGGACAAAACGCGTCGCGCTCGGAGCTGTGGTGATTCGGAGGTGCGGTTGCGACGAGAGGTACCAACGACGGCTCTGCGGAGGTGATCCAGAGACGTGAACCGGCTGCTCTTGAGGTGATTTTACGGAGATGAGCAGAACGGCTGTGGCCCTCGACGACGCGGATTGAGCTCGAGTGGCCCATGGAGGCAGTAGTGAACCCGGGCAACTCGGAGTAGACACGTAGTAACTTGGAGCGAGGCCGCAGCCATGGCTGCAGCGGTGGCGTAAGCGGACAGTTCGAGGGCGACCATGGGGATGGCAGCTCAGAGGCGTAGGTAGGCCAGGCGGCTCAGAAGTGGACGGCAGAGGCGGCCGGATCGGAGGCTCGATGGTAGCCGGTGGCGGAGAGGCGAGCCATGGCGACCTGGGGCGCGGCAGTGGCCGCGGCGGTCAAGCAGTCCGGGCCATCTCCACTTCTTGACCGTGGCTGCATCCACTCCCCAATCGTGGGCTACTTCCCTTCTTTTCCTTTTTTCTTTTTGCAACCGCTGGTCCACGTGCCTGAAGTTTCGATGTTTTCGGCTCTGGTTCGTTGACAAAATTGGCAGCAGGCCTAGGAAGCCACGCCATGTAATAACAATGGAATCTGACGCACCGAATTGGATTTGGACACGGAGAACGGAACCGTCAAAAATCTGTCGGTCTCGGCGACTTGTTCCTGCAGTGACAACGGATTTTAACCCGGTCATCTGGTCGTGTGCGCTGGCGCATCCCGCAACCCTAATTTTCTCATGATCTTAAATCTTGTATATCTTGCTTTGACTGTTCGCTGACGATGTTATCTTCTGCATATGCTCTTTTTCATCCGGCATATCACAAGCTTCTCGATCCCTGAAGGAATCCCTTCAAGAACTCAACACCACCGTGCGCAGGCCCCACGATGGGCACCAACTATCGTGGAATTAGCACAGCAGATGTCCGGTTTAGCGGACTTAGTCGTGAGGCCGCACATCTATGTAGTAGCTTGAGAGGGGTTGAGCGGAATCGAGAGTCGCAACGCAAGACAAGGATTTAGACAGCTTCGGGCCCCGGGAAACATCATCCGGTAATAGCCCTACGTGCTGTTTGAGGCTAGGTCTCATTATGATCCTTTTGGTGTCGCCGGTCAACCGGATCTTGTATCTAGCCCTAGAAACTTGTGAGAACTTGTCTAAACTTTGGGGAGCCCAGCCCCTCCTTATATATGTTGAAGGGGCGGGTTACATGTAGAGTCCTAGTAGGATTAGGATTGCTTTATTACAAGGAGTCCTAGTCTTGCTTCCTTTGTAGGAGAATATTCCTTGCGCTTTATTCATAAACCGGCCCACCATACATGAACCGGACTTCTGGGCCTTGGGCCTTGTCATCCGTGAACCGCCAACCGGGTTACCAGTGAGTGGTATTATTTAGGCAGGTTGCTTGTAAACCGTCTGGTTAGGACGGATCGCCAGTGAATCACCAAGTGTAAACCGTATCTCAAGTAAACCGCCAAGTCCGGCCAGGTCATATTCACGGCCGGTTCATACCGCGGGGTATATCCCCGACAGTGCTGGATCATGATTTTCCAGAAGGGTTTAAACCCGTGAACATCAAAGCGTATGATGGAACGACGGATCCTGCCATCTGGATAGAAGACTTCATTCTTCACATCCACATGGCTCGAGGAGATAATATCCACGCCATTAAATATTTACCCCTTGAGGGAGTCCTGGACTAAGGGGTCCTCGGGCGTCTGGCCTGTTATCCATGGGCCGGACTGATGGGTTGTGAAGACATGAAGGCCGAAGACTGTACCCGTGTCCGGATGGGACTCTCCTTGGCGTGGAAGGCAAGCTTACCGACCAACTATGAAGATTCCTTCTTATGTAACCGACTCTATGTAACCCTAGATCCCCCGGTGTCTATATAAATCGGAGGGTGTAGTCCGGAGAGGATATACTCATTACCATCATCATACAGGCTAGGCTTCTAGGGTTTAGCCATTACGATCTCGTGGTAGATTAACTCTTGTAATACTCATATTCATCAAGATCAATCAAGCAGGAAGTAGGGTATTACCTCCATAGAGAGGGCCCGAACCTGGGTAAACATCGTGTCCCAAGCCTCTTGTAACCATCGACCTTAGATGCACGGTTTGGGACCCCCTACCCGAGATCCGCCGGTTTTGACACCAACATTGGTGCTTTCATTGAGAGTTCCACTGTGCCATCAACGAAAGGTTCGATGGCCCCCTCAATCGTAGATAGTGACGCTATCCAGGGAGAAACCTTCCTTCCCGGACAGATCTTCATATTCGGCAGCTTCGTACTACGGGCCAACTCGATTGGCCATCTGGAGCAGATCGACAGCTATGCCCCTGGCCATCAAGTCAGATTTGGGAGCTTGAACTATGTCGCAGACATCCGTGGAGACCTGACCTTCAACGGATTTGAGACCGCGGCGATCACTACCCCTCGCTCTGATGAACATGACTTAAATCTGTCATCGGATCAAATCCAGGAAACGGATCATGTTGCTGCAATGGCCTTAAATCCGGAGCAGATTGTGCCATCCGAGGCCACAGAGTCCGCAACTTTGGAGCCGCACACAGACTCGACACCTGGCAATGTTTGCATCAATGGAGCTCCGGACTCGTCTCCGACTATAAGTTCTGAACCACGTACGCCTGCGGACACCGAGCTGGATCGGTTATCGATTTTCGAATTCGGTGCCACAGACATCTTCCAACACTTGCCCCTGAGAGACGTGCTAAACTTGTTAAAAAACCTGTCCTTGGCGGGGGACTCGCAGCCGAACTATGTCTAGTTTGAACTAGGGGCTGACGACGGAGAATTTTGCTTCCCACCTGCCACCCACTTCATAGCCACTGTCGAGGACTTAACCAACATGCTTGATTATGGCTCCGAAGACATCGATGGTATAGACGACGATGCCAACAAGGAGCAAGGGTAAGACCCGCCATTCATGGGAAGTGGGATGGCCACCTCTTCGTACGACATGTACATGGTTGATACACCTAAAAAAGCTAGCGATGATGACAAAGAAGACCCAGTTGAGAATAAACCTCCTGAGACACAGTCTAAATACTGGCGCTCTAAATGCCGCTCTAAGTCACATCGCAACAACGCTGGCACCGGAGGAAACAGCGATCCGGACTACACCGAAAACAATGAAGACCCTGTTGGAGCAAGATCCGAACAAGAGGAACAAGAAAACGGGAAAGCCAGCCCCGATGAACAGGCCCTGCCCAGCGACAATTCGGAGGATGACAACTACCTTCCGCTCTTCAAAGATGAGGTAAGCCTCGGCGACGAAGACTTCATCATACCCGAAGAACACCTCGAGCAGGAGCGCTTCAAGCGCAGGCTAATAGCTACTGCAAGGAGTCTGAAAAAGAAGCAGCATCAGCTTCAAGCTGACCAAGACCTACTCAACGATAGATGGACCGAAGTCTTGACCACCGAAGAATACGGCCTTAGTGACCCAACCAAAAGCTACCCGAAGCATAGATTGCTACCTCAGATCGATGACAAGGTGTTGGAGCCCGTACCATCATCACACAATGCGGCAGGTCGTCGACAACTCTGTCCGGATAAAAAGGCAACTCAAACCGAACACCAGACCGCCCCACCTCGCCATAAAAGCAAGAATAACACAGCTCATGGCTGTACAGAAGACCTTCGACGGGACTCGGATAGTAGGGCAGGACATGCAAGATCGATCTACGGATCGCGAGGGCATATCTCGACACGCGAAAATGGCTACCTATTCGGACGTGACAAACCTAGCCATGCCCGAGCCGAAAAATCGACTCCTTTGGAGTTACGTCGCAGTGTGGCCCTACATAGAGGCTCCGCACACCCTCTTTGCTTCACTGACGAAGTAATGGATCATGAGTTCCCCGAAGGATTCAAACCCGTCAATATTGAATCTTACGACGGAACAACCGATCCCGCGGTATGGATAGAAGATTTTATCCTCCACATCCATATGGCCCGTGGAGACGACCTCCACGTCATTAAATACCTCCAACTAAAGCTAAAAGGGCCAGCTCGACACTGGTTAAACAGCCTGCCTGAAAATTCCATAGGCAACTAGGAAGCCTTCCTTGACAACTTCCAAGGAACATATGTCCGGCCACCGGATGCTGATGACCTAAGTCACATTGTCCAGCAGCCCGGCGAGTCAGCCAGGAAGCTCTCGACTCGGTTCTTAGTCAAAAAGAACCAAAACGTTGACTGTCCAAAAGCGGAAGCTCTCGCAGCCTTCAGACACAGCGTCCGGGTTGAATGGCTTGCACGCCACCTCGGTCAAGAAGGACCTAAATCCATGACAGCCCTCACTACTCTAATGACCCGTTTTTGCGCGGGTGAAGACAGCTGGCTCGCTCGTAGAAGCAGCATCGCCAGCAACCCGGGCACTTCTGAAATCCGAGACGGCAACGGCAAGCCATGACGAACCAAACATAACAATCGCCATGATAATGAAAGATCACGCGACACAGCGGTCAACGCCGGATTCAGCAATCCCAAGCCTCGTCAACGAAAGAAGCCATTCAAGGCGAACCGAGATGAACCATCCAACCTAGACAGGATATTGGACCGACCCTGCCAGATTCACGGCCACCCCGATAAACCAGCCCATCATACTAACAGAAATTGCTGGGTCTTTAAGCAAGCCTACAAGCTCAACGCCGAACACAAGGGGAGGAGGCTGCCAGGCGACAGGGACGACGGAGAGGTTCACCAACGAAATATCAGGGGTCAGAAGCAATTTCCACCTGAGGATCGACTACTCTCGGAGCAAAAATAGTTGTCCGGCTTCCGCCGCCCACCTCGTACACCTACAAAATTTGTACCGCGCATACATCACTACGCACTCAAGATACCATGGGCATTGGTGGAAGCACACTACGGACAAGCCTGCAAGCACTCCCGTAACACTTTTTATCTTTTTTCTTTTTATCTGTTCCTTCACTATCTCTTAAAACAGGTGACGAATAGGACAAACATCTAAAACTGACTCTATCAGAGTTCGGATCCGTACACTCACCTAAGGGGCTACTTCCATCAAGGATTCCCCTTGCCAAGGATAGGCGGTGCAGACGTGCGATAGGAGGTCCAAAGTAACTTTGGTTGACCGCACTCTTTATTTTGAGCCTGTACTATGCCTCTTCCTCCGCCTGCGACCCTGAACATGTCAAATAGCCAGGGTTGTGGTCGTTGTATATATAAAGTAATCATTGGCATATCGCTCAGGTCCCAGTAAAAAGTATCCGAATTAATCATCTGTGCTGTTTTGCCAATGAATATGGCCCCTACGATTGTTTCAGAGATATACCTTGGCATAACCTGCCAGGGGCTCGGTATGGGAACAAATGAGTCGCCAGCAAAAGTCCGAACAACTCTATAGCGTACTTCGGTGTCACAAGTTTGGCCTTATATGCATCAGCTCCGAATCATTGTGTTGGTTCAATAGTAGGGTTGCCCGGCTCCTGTGCTTGCTACCCTACGTTCCGCTCCATCGGCTAGGGTAGTAAAGGGACAACTACTGCGATTGTGCTTCCAGTTCATCTGGTCAAGTACCTCAGCAGAGAAAGCCGAAAACTGATTGTCATGATGCGGCGAGAGTTGGTCAACCACTTGACGACTTATTGGAATCTTTCGCGATTCTCCGTGTCACACGAGGGATCTTTTTGAGATCAAATATGTAAGGCACCATATTCTAATATGCCGTACACATACCAGGGGATATGTCGTAGCCCACCATAAAACTCCTATGGCTAAGTGAAAGTGTTAACGCCCTATAGTCTGATTCTCTAGTTCACCGCATTATCACCTCCTTCATGGACCAAGACGTTGGATAAAGAGTGATTAAATGCTTTTCCGAACACCCCCGTACTTCCTACGAGGGGGCTGAAGCCGACGACTGGAAAACTTTCAGATTACATTAAAACGGCCGCACAGGAGGAATTCAAGCTTTCGAGCAAAACATAAAAATAGATTAACTATAAAATTGCCTTTTACAATTCTCATACACCTCACTCGAACATTATGTCTTTCGAGCACTGTCCCTCTATTAAGCGGGTGGCCTCTAGTTTGTCTTCAAAATAAAGCTCCGGCTCAGGACGGTCCTTGCCCTTGGGTGGACTCTTCGCCGCAACATCGACGGCCTTCATCTTCCCCCAAAATGTTTTGACTCGGGCAAAAGCCATCCGTGCACCCTCAATGCACGTCGACCTCTTCAAAGCGTCGATACGCGGCACCGCGTCAACAAGCCTTTGCACCAAACCGAAGTAGCTATTCAGAACAGGCTCGGTTGGCCACAACCGGATTATGACATTCTTCATGGCAGCACCGGATATCCTATGAAGCTCGGCCCACTGGGCCATCTGTTCATTCAGCAACAGAGGGCGCTTTGATGCGCCAAATTGTGACCAGAAAAGCTTCTCCGTTGCGTACCCCTCTCACGCTTGATAATACCGCGCCGCATCGGAAGAACTCTTCTGCAAGTCTAAAAACTCGTCCGGACAACTCTACACTCTGTCAAGCTGAGCATAGTTCGGATCGCCGAACTTAGTATGTAGTAGAAAGGGCTTACCAGCCGCAATCTCCCTAGCTTGCCGGATCTCTTCATGGGCCGCTCTGGATTCCGACCGCGCTTCTCTCGCCTCTCGTAAGGCCTTGTCAAGTTCAGCCGCTTTGGCTTCATTCTCCTTCTCCAGAAATTCACAGCGGCCAGTAGCATTTTTTAGTTTCAGTGCCACCGTGGATATCTTCTCCTCGTCTCGGCGTCGTGCAACTTGTTCGACTTTCAACTCAGCCGATGCATTTTCGGCAGCCACATTGCTACACCAGGCCTGCTCCTTGGCCCAGGCTAGCTACGCTTGAAGGACTTCAACGACGGCAGCACCATCTGCAGCCATGCATATTCCAGCATATAACTTTTTGCGTCATGCTTATACCACAAGAATGTATGAGGATTGCCCCGAATACATACCTTGCGACTCGTTAAGACGCATATTGATTAACGTAAGATTGTCCCCCACTATATCCAGCTTCCGCTGCAGCTCGGCAATATCCGTAGTCTGGGAAGTGGCCAAGGGGGAAGCAGCCCATGTTCAGGTTCATCAGGTTAGTCCTCGAATGATTCTTGTTGATCCTCCGTTTGCTTCCCATTGGAAGCCAACCGGAGTCTCAGGGGCTACTACCTATACACATGTGCATCTTTGCAAATAAAACGTAACTGAAAACATTATATCACAAACCTCGAAGCCTTTTAGCAGGCTCATGAAGGCTTCATTCAATCCGCTCTTCGCGGACAAAATCTTCTCAACCACTGTACCCATCAAGGTACATTGTTCCCCCGAGACAGATGCTTTTCGCAACATGTCTCGCAATATATGCGGAACCTCCGGGTCTTCGGAAGCCGCTCTAGGGGCACAACCGTCCTTTGAAGGAATCAGTCTACGCATCTCCAGAATCACTGTCGGTTGCGAGCCAAATAGTCCGGGGCCTTTTTTTATCAGCCCCAGAATCCTGGATGGTCGGAGATCCACCTTCAGGTACTGCCTCTTTTATCCCATGCATAGCTTGTTGATCAAGAAAAACCCTTCGCGATGACACTTCAGAGTCGTCCGCCCTATTAGGCGAGGAGGTTGGGGGAGGCGTCTAGCTCTCCATCATCTCTGGGCGGAGACCTCCTGAAGAATAGGATTGCCCAAAAAAACTCTGTGCCGACCTGTAAAAATGCACGGACACGTTACGTATAACTTCGGTAACGACAAAGGAGCGGGACGCTATCAAAGTACCCCGGATTGACTTACAGTTTGATCGAGGGCTTGTCCCCATTTTGGAGCTATTCAATGGCGTCGCTTTCCAAACCCAAGCCGCTCAACGGTGGCATCTTGCCTCTCTTTCAAAACCGCCCTTCCCAACCTTTGGAGGTGGATCTTTTCCTCCTGCTCGGAGAAGGGATACTGGGTCCTCTTTTTCCTTTGTCTTCAAGCAAAGAAAGGTCGATTTCTCTGGACTCAATATGCGACTTACCTTCGAAACAAAGGTCATCTCGGGACTTCTCACTCTCCTCTTTACCCTCCCCTGCCGGCGCCTGGTATGGTGCCGAGGCTAGCATCCTTGTTAGCATGGGACTAACTGAGTCTTCGGGAAGGGGAGCCGAACACCTAATCCATTCCACTTTCTTTATCCAGCTCTGAAAAAGGATGATTCGGCCAGTGTCTTATCACTGGGTGTCTGATTATGAGGTGTTCGGCGAGCGGTACTTATTGGGGGTGTCCGGATGGTTACAGTCTAGGCCGAAATGTTCGGTGGTGTCCGGCTATTGCTTTCGTTTCCCGAAAAATAATCTCCACATTCCTTCGTGCATAGTGCCAAAGAAGTGCTGAAGAGTCCGCGACCCTTCTGGATTGAACTCCCACATGCGGAGAGGCCGTCGCCGGCACGGCAGGGTCCGGCGGACTAGCATTACTTGAACAACATTGACGATATTGATGTCCCTCTTAGTGAGGTTTCGGATGCGGCTTCGTAAAACCCGCACCTCGCCCGTTGATCCCCAGTCCAACCCCTTATTAATCCACGATGCAAGCTGAATTGGGGGGCTGGATCAAAATGCGGGCGCATTTGCCCACTTGGAGCCACGGGGCTCGGTAATATAGAACCACCCCTATTGCCATAAATCAGAAGACTTGGCAAAGGATCCTTTCATCCAAACAGCGCTGGCGAGCTTGCTCACTATGGCACCACCTCACTCTGCCTGCTCCCCCTCTATCACTTGCGGCTTCAGATCGAAGGTCTTGAGCCACAAGCCGAAGTGCGAAGGAGTTCGGAGGAAGGATTCACGTGTGACGATAAACGCCGAGATAAGAAGAATAGAGTCTGGGGCCAGATCGCGAAAATCTAGCCCATAGTAGAACATGAGCCCTCGGCGAAGGGATTAAGTGCAAACCCTAACCCACGGAGGAAGTGGGACACGAACACGGCCCTCTCGCCGGATCTGGGGGTGGGAATAACCTGCCCGTCGGCTGAAAGCCGATGAAGGATTTCTGCGATCAGATACCTCGCCACCCGAAGCATTGCAATATCCCACTCCGTGACAGAAGAAGCCACCCACCGGCCTTGACGGCTGGATCCGGTCATGATTGGAGCTTGTGGTGATGGAAACCTGGGTGCTGGAACTCGGGGTAGCAGGGGTTGAGAAAGAAGCAACCGTGAAAGAAAAAGACAGGTCTGTACCCCTATATAAAGGCCGCAAATATCGAACGTCTCCTCCTGGGCCTTGAAACTTGCGTGTTCCCAAGGAGTTGAACCCAAGCGACGATTGGGTTACCCACATCCGGGTTGATAAGAATCCCTTAAAAAGGGGAGACACGATCTCCGCTTGGATAAGACATACCAATGAAACCACATCTCGAGATGTGGGACGACGGGCCAGCTAACGGCTCTAAAATAATGGCCGAGCAGGCATGATGTCATATTACCAAAAAGTCGTCAGTGGATCGGACTCGTGAAATATTATATCCTCTGTACTTGTGTATACAGGTCCGGATACTATCATCGCGTCCGAAGACTATCTTGGAGTTCGGGAAGAAGGGAACCCGCCTTGCAATGCCGAAGATAATCTACGTGCCGGACTCCTCGTCATTGAAGCCATGTTCAGGGGCTACTGAGGGAGTCCTAGACTAAGGGTTCCTCGGGCGTCCGGCCTATTATCCATGGGCCGGACTGATGGGCTGTGAAGACATGAAGGCCGAAGTCCGTACCCGTGTCCGGATGGGACTCTCCTTGGCGTGGAAGGCAAGCTTGGCGACCAACTATGAAGATTCCTTCTTATGTAACCGACTCTATGTAACCCTAGACCCCCCGGTGTCTATATAAACCGGAAGGTGTAGTCCGGAAAGGATAGACTCATTACCATCATCATACAGGCTAGGCTTCTAGGGTTTAGACATTACGATCTCGTGGTAGATCAACTCTTGTAATACTCACATTCATCAAGATCAATCAAGCAGGAAGTATGGTATTACCTCCATAAAGAGGGCCCGAACCTAGGTAAACATCATGTCCCCAGCCTCCTGTAACCATCGACCTTAGACGCACAGTTTGGGACCCCCTACCCGAGATCCGCCGGTTTTGACACCGACACCCCTCAAGATGAAAGGACCAGCTCGGCACTGGCTAAACAACCTTCTAGAGAACTCCATTGGGAGTTGGGAAGAACTTGAGGATGCTTTTCAGGCCAATTTTCAAGGGACCTATGTCCGGCCCCCGGACGCTGACGATCTAAGTGACATCATCCAACAACCCGGGGAGTCAGCCTGCAAACTTTGGAATCGTTTTCTCACTAAGAAGAACCAAATCGTTGAGGACGCTAAAGACTTAGCGGCATTCAAGCATAGTGTCTGGGACGAATGGCTAGCCAGACACCTCAGACAGGAAAAGCCGAGGACAATGTGATGGGCCTCGAACCCCTCGTTGGTTACCCCAGGTGGAAGGTGTAAGATGCAGTATGTAGAAGTGTTTTCCCTTAGCAAAGATGCCAAGGATCGAATCCCCGTAGACTCCTAGGTTCAACAAGTAGGTGTCAACTGCTAACGGCGCGGATTAGCAATCAACGTGGACCTGCACACAGATACAAATAACTTTGCTCCCAACGAGTACAGAGAGGTTGTCAATCCCTCCGGCCTTGTAGTTCACAAAGGGTTAAAAGCAAATGATAGTAGTGATAGATAATGTTTTGCAATAGTATTTAAAAGCGAAAAGTAAATAGCGGATGTGATCAATGATGGTAATATGGACCGGAGTCTCATGATGTTCACTAGTGATGTCTCTCTCCCAAAAGACGATAAAACAGCTATGTGAGGTAAACAAATTACAGCTGGGCAATTGACAGGACCACAAACGCAAACCAATGCTGATTACATTGCAAGAAAGGTTGAGGTTCAAAGCATGGGCGGTACGCCAAATTAAGTAGACCGAAATCCATCAATATCTACTACTAATCATCCACCTTGAGATATCTATCCAGAACATCTCGCTGGTATTAAGTTGCGAGTCCCACCCATAGTGTAAACTCAATGCAACAGACAACTGCATTAAAAGAACTTTGCGTAAAGTAAACAATCCTTGCACCCGCGGGCACAAGCACCGTTGTTTTCCCCTTTGTGGCAACATCACATCCCCTAGACTCATGAATCTGTCACTCAAGCTAGTCATCGAGGGGCATGAACCCACAATCGAGCATAACGTTCCCTCTTGGAGTCACTACGTATTACTTGGCCAAAGCAATAAATAACAACGGAGAACATGCAAGAATTACTTATAAACATAAATATAAAAGAGGTAGATCAAATATATTACTCAAGATCAATCTGAACATAATCTCATAATCCATCGGATCCCAGCAAACTCAACATATCAACAGCATAAGGATTACATATGTGCCTCGATCATGTAGGGCAGCTCACGAGGACTAATTAGTGAAGCACAAGAACGGGAGGAGAACATCACATAGCTACTGGTCATGGACTCATGGTCCAAGGGAGACTACTCACGACTCATCCGGGAGGCGTCCATGGTGGTGGAGAAGCTCCCGGTGGTGATCCTCCCCTCCGACAGGGTGCCGGGAAGAGTTCTCCTGGTGCTCCCGATCTTGGAAGCGGCGGCGGCGGCGGAACAGAGATGGGATGTCGAAAATAGTTCCTGTTCTGAGGGTTTCGGAGGACGCTTTAAATATATGCCAAAGGGGGGCATCGGGGAAGCTTCGGGGGGCCCAGGCGCCCCCCGGCGCGGCCCAGGGGGGGGGGCCACCAGGGCGCCTGGAGCCCTGGTGCCCCGCCCCCCGGCTGTCCTTCGGACGCACGGTAGTTTCCAGAACGCTGATTTTTTATATAATTTTTCTTGATTTTTCCTGGCAGTTCTCGTAACGTGAAAACCTGAAATACAAAAACAGCCGAAAAGAGAAACCGGCACTGGGGTGCACTGGATTAGTAAGTTAGTCCAAATATGATCAAAAGTGTATGGAAGTGTATGAATATCATAGCAATATCACCCAAAAGTGGCATGGAGCAAGCAGAAATTATAGATACGTTTTGGACGTATCAACATCCCCAAGCTTAATTCCTGCTCGTCCTCGAGTAGGTAAATGATAACAAGAATAATTTCTGTGGTGACATGCTATTAACCATATAGGACTTTTTCATAGTCATATGACAAAAGCTTACTGAGACAATGATTCTATAGTAATTAAGTTGCCTCATGAGAAAATCACAAATGACTGAAAGTTTTACAACATGACATTGAAGCATCAAATAGAATTGCAATGAACATGATGTGCAAATATGATAAAGTGATATCTAGCTTGCCCCCTTTAGTGAAGCAAAACATAAATGCAGGGGCACCTTCTAGGTTTAAGTGATGACTAGATACAATGATTTCAAAATAAACGATATCACAATCATGCAAAAGACAATGCTACTTTGGGACAATGCACATTACACTCAGAATGACAATCATGCTCTCAGTAGTTGGTGCTTGAAGAAAGAAGGTGGAGACTCAACATAAAAGTAAAAGAATGGTTATGTGCTAGAGTTTTTTATTTTGAAAACATGGAAGCAATTTTGTCAACGGTAGTAGTACTTCATATGTGTCATGCATAAGACATCCTATAAGTTGCAAGCCTCATGCATCGAATACCAATAGTGCTCGCACCTTGTCCTAATTAGCTCGGATTTCCATGGGTTATCATTGCATTACATATGTTTCAACCAAGTGTCACAAAGGGGTACCTCTATGCCACCTGTACAAAGGTCCAAGGAGATAAATCGCATTTGATTTCTCGTTTTTGATAGATCTCAACTTGAGGACATCCATACCGGGACAACATAGAAAATAGATGATGGACTCCTCTTTAATGCATAAGCATATTCTCATAAGAGATTGAAGATTAATGTCCAAACTAAAACTTCCACCATGATACATGGCTTTGGTTGGCGGCCCAATGTTCTTCTCTAACAATATGCATACTCATTCAACCCATGGCAAATCACCCTTACTTCAGACAAGACGAACATGCATAGCAACTCACATGATATTCAACAAAAGTGTGACAGTTGATGGCGTCCCCAGAAACATGGTTACCGCTCAGCAAGCAACTTATAAGAAATAAGATACATAGGCAACATATTCTTTACCGCAATAGTTTTTAAGCTACTTTCCCATGAGCTATGTATTGCAAAGTTAGTCTGCTTAGTACAGGTGGAGGTTAGCAAAAGACTGGGAGCGACCAACTAAGAGAGCAATGATGGTCATAATCATGCAGAGCGACAAAGCAACATTGAATCAGGCATGGTAGTTATATCGCTACTCAGAAATAAAAGATCATCAAGGCTTGACAGACTTTCTTTACAGTCTTAAATATGCGTGAGCATACGCCAAGTAAATCAAAATAAATTCTTGAAGGAAGATATTACTAAACCATACCACATCATAGGCAAACAAATAATGTAGCACTCCAATAACACATTGGGAATCCCCCAGCTATTTGAGATTAACCATAAGAAAACCTGAACTACTAAGCACCATTATGCACGTAGCATCTTTATCATATACATATTAACCAATGCAACGGAAGCAAACTCTCTTAATAAGGTGAGCATGATAATTAAAGAGAGTTCAAGCAACCAACTAAACAAAAGCTCTTTGAAAAGATAAGCATGAATACTAAGAGCAGAGCATGATAGTAGCTATTAAAAGACAAAGAACACACACAACAAAGATAGACATGAAAATTCTATGTTATGTTCTAGGTAGAAGTGGAGCGTGTTTCTCTCCCACATAACGAATGCTGAGTTCCGACTCGTTATGTAAAACTAAAAAGAAAACTAAAAGCAAGACGCTCCAAGCATAGCACATAACACATGAAGTGATAAAAATATAGCGAAACGAAAGACGAACTGATAATGTTGATGGAGAAGGGGATGCACGGGGGCATCCCCAAGCTTAGACGCTTGAGTCTCCTTGAATATTTCTTGGGGTGCATGGGGGCATCCCCAAGCTTGAGCGCTTGACACTCCTGAATCTTTTTATCATCTTCCCTCACACACTTGAAAACTCCCTTCATACATAACTCATCATAATCTGATTAGCGAGGTTAGTACCGTTAATAAAATAATTATACCTTTCTGGAAATAAAGATATTCTTGAAGGTCTACTGTTTCTCAAGATTGCCAAAAGGTTTTTGCAAAGAAAAAGCAAGCTCTTGATTTGCAAAATGAAGGAAAGGCAAAATAGGACAGAATCTGTGAAAAACAGAACAGCAGGTAGTAATCGATTTGTTCGGGGCACTTCTGCAACTCAAATAAAAAAACTCAGAACAGATGCACGAAAGACAATTATATAGAGAACGCTTTCGAAAAAATTCAGACCAAAAAGATGATATGGTAATTTTATACGAATTTTTCTATCCAAGGACAGAATCTGTTTTCTGGACAGCGCCTCACAACTTTTGAACTTTCTAGCAATCAGGGGCTATACTTGGCACAAATATGAAAAGCAAAGATACAATGATGATGCTACAGCAGTAAACAACATCAAGACACAACAAAAGCAAAAAATTTATTCATGTGGGCTGCCTCCCAAAAGCGCTTTCTTTTATGCCTTTAAGCTAGGCATAATGCATATAGATCAAGTTTTATCAAGAGTAAAAGAATAGCTAGCCCGTACAACGGACTCAAAAGGTAACTTGATCTTCTTTCGAGGGAAGTGTTCCATCCCTTTCTTGAGAGGAAACTGAAATTTTATATTACCCTCTTTCATGTCAATGATAGCACCAACGGTGCGTAAAAAGGGACGTCCCAAAATAATTGGACAAGAAGGATCACATTCAATATCCATAATAGTAAAATCAACGGGAACATAATTATCATTGACAACGATAAGAACATCGTCGATCCTCCCCAAAGGTTTCTTTATGGAAGAATCAACGAGACGAACACCAAAAGAACAAGAATCAAAAGGTTTCAATTTAAGCATATCATATATTCTTTTGGGCATAACAGAGGTACTAGCTCCAACATCACATAATGCATAGCAAGAGAAGTCATTCAATTTAATTTTTATCATAGGATCCCAACCATCTTCTAGCTTTCAAGGTATGGAGGCTTCTACTCCAAGTTTCTCCTCCCTAGCTTTGATGAGAGCATTAGTGATGTGCTCTGTGAAGGCAAGATTAAGCGTGCTAGTGTGGGGATCTTTGGCCATTCCTTGTAGAAAGGTGACAACTTCTGAAATACTACAATTATCAAAATCAATTTTATCATTAATGGGCAGAATTGTAGTGTCATCCTCTTTGTTTGAATTGCTCTCTATTATAAGAGTTTGAACATCTTCCCAAGTTTGGGGAAGCTTAGGAGCAATTTTAAACTGAGGCTCATACTCTTTTCCTGGAAGGCCATGCCATGGGCATAACCCTCCGTCAAGACTAATATAATCACAAGGTTTATTACTTTTGTAGATTCCGACAGTGGTAATTGGGGTAATGGAAGAAGGGGTGTACTCCTCCCATTTAGTGTTTTTGGTGGAACCCATAATAGCAAGTAAGAAAAATAACTATTTTTATGATTTTTGATAAAAGGTACTAAAGCAAAAACTGAAAGGTAAACTAACAAGACTAAAAGCAAAGGTAAAAGATAGCGTGCAACTCCCATATCCTGAAGAGTGGAGTCCCCGGCAACGGCGCCAGAAAATACTCCTTGATGGGCCTCGAACCCCTCGTTGGTTACCCCAAGTGGAAGGTGTAAGATGCAGTATGTAGAAGTGTTTTCCCTTAGCAAAGATGCCAAGGATCGAATCCCTAGAGACTCCTAGGTTCAACAAGTAGGTGTCAACTGCTAACGGCGCGGATTAGCAATCAACGTGGACCTGCACACAGATACAAATAACTTTGCTCCCAACGAGTACAGAGAGGTTGTCAATCCCTCCGGCCTTGTAGTTCACAAAGGGTTAAAAGCAAATGATGGTAGTGATAGATAATGTTTTGCAATAGTAAATAAAAGCGAAAAGTAAATAGCGGATGTGATCAATGATGGTAATATGGACCGGAGTCTCATGATGTTCACTAGTGATGTCTCTCTCCCAAAAGACGATAAAACAGCTATGTGAGGTAAACAAATTACAGCTGGGCAATTGACAGGACCACGAACGCAAACCAATGCTGATTACATTGCAAGAAAGGTTGAGGTTCAAAGCATGGGCGGTACGCCAAATTAAGTAGACCAAAATCCATCAATATCTACTACTAATCATCCACCTTGAGATATCTATCCAGAACATCTCGCTGGTATTAAGTTGCGAGTCCCACCCATAGTGTAAACTCAATGCAACAGACAACTGCATTAAAAGAACTTTGCGTAAAGTAAACAATCCTTGCACCCGCGGGCACAAGCACCGTTGTTTTCCCCCTTGTGGCAATAGCACATCCCCTAGACTCGTGTTTCTGTCACTCAAGCTAGTCATCGAGGGGCATGAACCCACAATCGAGCATAACGTTCCCTCTTGGAGTCACTACGTATTACTTGGCAAAGCAATAAATAACAACGGAGAACATGCAAGAATTAATTATGAACATAAATATAAAAGAGGTAGATCTAATATATTACTCGAGATCAATCTGAACATAATCTCATAATCCATCGGATCCCAGCAAACTCAACATAGCAACAGCATAAGGATTACATATGTGCCTCGATCATGTAGGGCAGCTCACGAGGACTAATTAGTGAAGCACAAGAACGGGAGGAGAACATCACATAGCTACTGGTCATGGACTCATGGTCCAAGGGAGACTACTCACGACTCATCCGGGAGGCGTCCATGGTGGTGGAGAAGCTCCCGGTGGTGATCCTCCCCTCGGGCAGGGTGCCGGGAAGAGTTCTCCTGGTGCTCCCGATCTTGGAAGCGGCGGCGGCGGCGGAACAGAGATGGGATCGCGAAAAGAGTTCCTGTTCTGAGGGTTTCAGAGGACGCTTTAAATATATGCCAAAGGGGGGCATCGGGGAAGCTTCGGGGGGCCCAGGCGCCCCCCTGGCGCGACCCAGGGGGGGCGCCGCCAGGGCGCCTGGAGCCCTGGTGCCCCCCCGGCTGTCCTTCGGACGCATGGTAGTTTCCGGAACGCTGATTTTTTATATAATTTTTATGGATTTTTCCTGGCAGTTCTCGTAACGTGAAAACCTGAAATACAAAAATAGCCGAAAACAGAAACTGGCACTGGGGTGCACTGGATTAGTAAGTTAGTCCAAATATGATCAAAAGTGTATGGAAGTGTATGAATATCATAGCAATATCACCCAAAAGTGGCATGGAGCAAGAAGAAATTATAGATACGTTTTGGACGTATCACAATGGCAGCCCTAACTACACTCATGACTTGCTTTTGCGCAGGTGAAGATAGCTGGTTAGCTCGTAGCAGTACCACCGACCCTGGAACATCTGAAGTTAGGGATGGCAATGGAAAGCCACGACGTCACAAAAAAACATCGAAACAATGTTGGAAGCCCAGATGATATAGAAGTAAATGCCGGATTCAGCGGCTCCAGGCCCGGTCAGTGGAAGAAGACATTTAAAGGCAACAGAGATGGTCCATCCAGTCTAGACAAAGTATTAGATAGGCCCTGCAAAATCCATGGCACCCCAGAAAAACCTGCGAACCATACCAACCGTAATTGTTGGGTCTTCAAGCAGGCCAACAAGCTCAATGCCGAACACAAGTGGAAGGAGCCTCAGAGCGAAGACGAGGACGAACCTCGCGAGCCGAATATGGAGGGACAGAAGAATTTTCCACCGGAGGTTAAAATAATAAACTTGTTTTTCCACTCATATCCCAAAGAGGGAGCGCAAGCGCTCACTCCGAGATGTCTACGCCGTTGAGCTTGTTGCCCCCAAATTCAACCCATGGTCGGCCTGTTCGATCACTTTCGATCGCAGGGATCATCCGACTACTATTCGTCATGGGGGTTCGACTGCCCTAGTGCTCGACCCAATAATCGATGGATACTATCTCACCCGGGTCCTCATGGACGGCGGCAGCAGTCTTAATCTGATATATCAGGACACTGTCCGCAAGATAGGGATAGACCCGTCAAGAATCAAGCCAAGCAGCATGACCTTTATAGGAGTGATACCAGGCATAGAAGCCCACTGCACGGGCTCTATAACACTGGAAGTCGTATTCGGCTCTCCCGATAACTTTCAAAGCGAAGAGCTAATCTTCAACATAGCTCCATTCCGAAGTGGCTATCATGCACTACTCAGAAGAACGGCCTTCACCCGATTTAACGTAGTCCCGCATTATGCTTATCTAAAGCTTAAAATGCGTGGACCACGTGGCATCATCACGGTCAATGGAAATATGGAGTGCTCTCTCCGTACGGAGGAAGACACTGCGGCCCTAGCAGCCGAAGTACAGAACAACCTATTCAGGCCGAATAATCTGTTGGACATAACTAAACGTGTCCCGCACACGCCTCAGTGCGGTAGCTCAGATGAACCTGAGCTAGACTAGTAGCTACGCCCCCATCGACGGCCCCATAAGGTGATAGCACATGTACCTAGAGTGCATAATTTTTCCTTAAAAATCCCTTGGGCGGCGCTGGGGGCACACTGCATATAGTCCATAGTTCGGCTTGACCCTATTCGGACTCTAAAACTATCTTTCGAGGTTCATTAAACGAACCAGTTTTATCATGGCCACACTGGATTTCTTTTTCTTTTCCATGTTTTTCTTTTTCGTTTTTACAGACGGCCATCATACTCTCACCCCTTCAAGGACACATTACAGATGAGGAAACGGCGCAGACGTGCAGCAGGGACCCTCACTAAGGTTTCTTTTTAGATTAAGACCCTGTGTAAACCTTTTTTCTCTTTCTTGTTATATACTTTTTTGGCATGTAAAATGTCCAAAATGGTTTTCGGCATTGTCTGTAAGTTTGCGGCTCGCCGTACCATAAAGGGATATTAATAGAACAGCTTGATCCGGATTATGTTCGGAGTTTTATTCACTTATCATAAATGTTCTCTTCCCATATCAGATTGCCATATGTGCCTTGTCAATAAGGGTCTATTACTAGGGGCTGTATTCAGCCCGTTATATGTTGAAAAGGCTGAACACCTATAAGGAGTGTTCAGCGTCCTGGATGTTTGCCTTATATGCATCAGTTCTGAATCATGTCTTGGGTCAATAGTTGGGTTGCCCGGCTCCTATGCTTACCCATATGTTCCCGATTGTTCGACTAGGGTGTAAAGGGAGAACTACTGCGATTGTATTTCTGGCTCGTTCGGTCAAGTACGTTAGTAGAGAAAGCCGAAAATTGACCGTCATGATAGGTGAGAACCTGGTCCGCAATCCGGTGACTTAGTTTTAACTATGATCGATAGATATCTACCCTGTGTTATACGAAGGGTTGGTTTTTGCCCAGCCAGGTGCAATTGGATACCTTAAGTAAAGGAATATCATATCCGCACGAGGGGCCAGTACCTAGCATCACATGTCAAGCTCCTACGACTAAGTGAAAGCAATAACGTTGCATAGTCTGATTGCCTGGTTCGCTCCGCATGCACCTCCTACACGAACCAAGACGTTGGTATAAAGAGTGTATATGCGTATGACCGAACACCCAAGTATTATGTACATGGGGGCTGAAGCCGATGACTGGAAACTTTTAGATTTAGATATACAGTCACACAGGAGGTAAAAGACGATGATATTATAAATAGCGCAAAAGTTACACACATCGGATTCATAAGCATAAGTCTTTATATCTGGATACAATCACTCGAAGATAACATCCTTCGAACACTAGCCGTCTACAAGGCGGGCGCCGTCGATGATGTCATCAAAGTACTTCTCCGGCTTGCGGTGCTCCTTGCCGGTGGGTGGACCAGCAGTGGCAATATGCCCCGCATTCATCTTCGCCCAGTGCACTTTGACACGAGCGAAGGCCATCCGAGCACCTTCTATGCAGGTCGAACGCGTCAATGCGTCGACCCGCGGACTCGCCTAGATGAGCCGCTTCACCAATCCGAAGTAGCTACTTGGGATTGGATCAGCGGGCCATAGCCAGACTATTAAGTCCTTCATGGCTGAGTCCGCCATGTTGTGCAGCTCAACCAACTGCTTCATCTGGTCGCTGAGGGGCACTGGATTTTGTGGCACATAGAACTGCGACCAGAACAACTTCTCTGTATTATTCCCCTCCTGGGCTCGGAAGTATTGGGCAGCATCTATGCTGCTCCTTGGAAGATCAGCAAACACACCTGCAGAACTCCATAATCGTGTCGACCCAATATACTTCTTCCCTCCGAAGATGCTCTGTAAGAGAAATATCTTACCAGATGCTATCTGTCGTGCCTGCTCGATTTCTTGACGGGCATAGCGTGACTCGCCTCGCGCATCCTGGGCAGACTTTACTATCGCAGCAAGCTCGGATGCTTGTTCCAAAGTTTTCTCCAGTGCCTCGCATTTAACAATGGCATCATTGAGTTCAACCTCGACTTCGGACACCCGAGCCCGGTGCTTCTCACACTCAGCCTTTTCGGCCTCCAAATCGGCAGCCGCTTTGTCAATGGCTACCTTGTTCACCTCGGCCTCCTTTTTGGCCTTGGCAACCTCGCCCTTGAGGGCCTCGAGCTCAGCGGCGCCATCTGTGTAATACAGAATACCGTATCCGAGTTTATAAACATACTAAATTAATATTAATTAGTCTTATTGACATCTTAAAATCCACATACCTTGCATTTCATCTAAACGCTGATAGACGCGGTCCAGGGTCGCGTTGGCCAACAGGAGCTTCTGGTTTAGTTCGGCAACCGCCGCATCTTGCGTAGTTGCCGCAACTAGTGAAGCCTACACAACAGTTTAGCTCTGTAAGTATGCTATATTCTGGATACTTCGTCCGATTCTTTTCAGAATCACACAAAGCATCAGGGGCTACTAGTTATATATGTGTATTTAAAACAAACAAAGTTCTATAAAAGAACATTACATTGCTTACCTCAAAGCCTGTTAACAGGCTATTGAAGGCTTCATTCAGTCCGCTCTTGATGGACTGAATCTTCTTCATCACCGCACCCATCACGGTGTGGTGCTCCTCTATGATGGAGGCACCTTGCAGTGCTCCCTCTATAGAGTCCAGCGCCTTTGGATTACCTCCGGGCGCCGCTGTATCCACCCCCTCTTGGGGGGTCTGGTCTTCGAACCCCGGAGCCGCTTTAGGCTCCGGGTTAATATTTGGGAGGGCCCCGGATTGTTCGGGCCCCTCGTCTTCGGTCTCCATGGGGGTTGTTTCCCCATGGTTAGCGGAGGCCAAGGTATTACCTCTGGTTGCCCCATCACCTGCCCCGCCCTCGTCTCCTTGGGCGGAGGACACCCTCTGGGAAGACACTTCGGTGTCCCCGCCGATCACGGGTGATGGAGCCCGGACTGGTGGGTCACTCTCCGTCTCTCCAGGCGCTAGAGAGTTCCCCTCTGATAAGGAGGCATCGGGGTGCCCTCCAAGAGGGTTGTAGGTCAGCAGGAGAGAAATACTAAGTAAGTATCAAAAATAATGAATAAACAAAGGTGAAGCAGTCAATCCGGACAAACTTACAATTCGGGCAGGGGTTTCTCCCTGGGCCTCACCATGAAGCTATGTTCGGACGAATCAGAACTAGCAGCGAGGGTCATCTTACTCTTGGGTGCGGCCGTGCCAGCTTCAGCAGGGGCCACCCTCTTCTTCACCCTGCCTTGCGCAGGGGGCTCCTCTTCTTCTTCCTCTTCCTCGTCATCATCTTCCTCCACCTCGTCAGAGGAGAGGATGTTGATTTCCTTGGACTTCTTGTCCGCAGGGTGGGGGCTGTCTCCGGCCCCCTTGCCCTTCTTCCTAGGCTTCTTGACCGGCGCCTTGTACGGTGCCGGGACCAGCATCATCGCCAGTCGAGGCGATTCTGGGTCCTCGGGCAAAGGTGATGGACACTTGATCCGGGTCGCCTTCTTCGTCCAGCCCTGTATATCATACAAAAACTCCAATTCCTGTTATCATTAAATGAGGGAAGAGATATATGTTCGGCAAGGTTTTCTATTACCTTCGGGGCGGAGACCGCAGTGCTATAGCCCGCATCCTCGGTCTCTTCGGGCCATTCCTTCTGGCTCTTAAAGAGGTGCTTCCAATTTTCTTTGTGTGTAAAGCCGAAGAGATGCTTCAGCTGCTTGTCTCCTGCGGGATCGAACTCCCATAGGGAGGAGTCCCGGCTTTGGCAAGGGAGAATAAGCTGGGCCACCATCACTTGGACCACGGATGAGAGCTGGTGCCCCTTGGAAATCACGCCGGATACACGGCTCTGGAGTGTTTTCACTTCAGTTGGAGGACACCAGTCCAGACCCTTTTTGGTCCAAGAAGTCAACCTCTATGGGGGTCCGGATCTGAAAGTAGGCTCCGCCGCCCATTTGGCATCGCGGGGTTCAGTGATGTAGAACCACTCCTGCTGCCAGACTTTATTCGTCTCTATGAATGAGCCTTTGGGCCAAGTTGCATTTGGGAGCTTGCTAATCACGGCACCCCCGCACTCCGCGTGTTGTCCATCCACCACCTTCAGCTTCACGTTGAAGGTTTTGAGCCATAGGCCGAAGTGTGGAGGGATGTGGAGGAAAGCTTCACATACCACAATGAAAGCGGATATGTGAAGGATTCAGTTTGGGGCTAGATCATGGAAATCTAGCCCGTAGAAGAACAAAAGCCCCGAACCAAGGGGTGGAGTGGAAACCCTAGCCCCCTAACAAAATGAGAAGTAAACACTACCCTGTCACCCGCCTCTGGGACGTGAATCACCTGACCCTCGGCAGGGACGCGGTGTGTAATGTTGGCGGCGAGATAGCCCACGCTCCGTAGATCCTCCACGGTCTTTTCAGTGACCGTGGAAGCTTCCCACTTGCCCCTGGCACCGGATCCAATCATTGCTGGGAAGGGAGTAGTGGTTGAGGAACGAGGAGCAATGGGCGCAGGAGATGAGAATGCTGGGGCTAGGGAGATTGGAAAGCTCGAGCTTGAGGAAGGTGTGGGGCTGATGAAAGGGATGGGTATCCTTTTATAACGCTGTGAATACAGAGCGTCCCCCCACTTTAGCCATAAACCTCATCGGTTCCCAAAGCGGTCGTGCATAATGCGCGGTGTGGGTGCTCACGTCATATTGATAAGGATCCCACAATAAGCGGGCACGATCTCTATTCTGATGGGACGTGTCAATGAGGATATACCTCAAAAAACGAAACTAGGACCAAATAAAACGGTTCGATATGTTAGTGGTTTGGACGCGATGCTTCACCCAAAAGTTGTCAGTAGAGACACACTATTCATTTTCTTTTAAGAGCATTGCCTTCGAGGCTAAGGGTTGTACTAACCTTGCAGAGCCGAACACAATACTCCTTTTCGCAGAAGATATATTCGGAAGAAGAAACCCACCTTGCAACGCCGAAGACAATATGGAAGCCGAACTCATCGTCATTGAAGTCAGGTTCATGGGATACTGAGGGAGTCCTGGATCGAGGCGTCCTCGGGAGGCCAGATAACTCTTGGTGGGCCGGACTGGTGGGCTGTGAAGATTATAGTTGAAGATCATCTCTCGTATCCGGATAGGACTCATTTATTCGTATAAAGGCATGTTTTAGGTTCGGGTGTAATCTTTCCTTCCTCTACAAGATGGTATGTACAAACCCTAGGCCCCTCCGGTGTGTATATAAACCGGAGGGTTTAGTCCATAGAGGCTAACGGAGAATCTCAAATCCTCATAGGCTAGACTTTAGGGTTTAGCCATTACGATCTCGAGTTAGATCAACTCTTGTATTCATATTCATCCATATTATTATAGCAGGAAGTAGGATTTTACCTCGATCGAGAGGGCCTGAACCTGGGTAAAACATCGTGTCCCCAGCCTCCTGTTACCATCTTTCCTCATACGCATAGTTCGGGACCCCCTACCCGAGATCCGCCGGTTTTGACACTGATAGCCTCCATGTGTCCCTGTCTCCGGCCAGGTCCAGGTCCATCGTCGCTGAGAAGGTTGATACATCTTAAATATATCTATAATTTTTATTTATGTTCATGTTCATGTTACTTATGTACCATTATTATATAGTTTTTTCATCTGTTTATACAATTTCACTGGACTAATCTATGAATACATTGTGCACTGTCATTTGTTATTTCATGCATGATATCATCTCAAGGACTAAAATATCAAAGACAAATATACGACGAAGATGTAAGTCAAGACAAAGCCACGGGCATAGGAGCCAACGGAGGGGGTCCTTGTGGAGGGCCACGCATATATGACCGTTTGATGGGGCATCATGGAGGCCCTAGAGCACCCCTCCACTATCTCTTGGTCTTGACATGTGACACACCGAAACCGATGCGCCAGGTGTTAGCCATTTCTTCGTCGTCATTGCCATGTCATCTGCTTGCGTGTTGCACTTTGCCTTGTCATCATGTGCATTGCATTAGCATGTTTTCAAAACTTGCATCCGTCCGAGTCCGACCGTCCTTTCAATTGTCCGTTCTGAGCCTAGACACACTCACACGCGCCCGCGGCACCTTCGAATATTTATTTTGTAAGTGGCCATAAAATGTTCTCGGAATGGGTCAAAACTTGGCGTGTGGTCTTATTATCGTGTAGACAGACCGCCTGCCAAATTTCGTCACATTCGGAGCTCGTTTGATAGCCCAACCGTTAACTATAGCGGCACTATAGCCGGTTTATTCGTCGGACGTTTCGGTCTCCGAAACTGCCGTTGGCCTCTATCTCTCCTCTCCTATCAGTTCTTGGCCTCTTTGGCACAACACACTAGCCCAACTACCTGCCCCTCCGCTCCGGACCATCAGATCGCGATCCGAGCGTCGGAAACGGAGCTAACCCCCCCTAATCCTAACACATACCCTATATAACCACAGCCCCTTCTAATTTTGGCAGCCTAACCCTTCTCCTACCTCCAACCACCAGATCCTTCTCGAAATCCGCGCCACCCACATCCTCCAGCCGCCTCCCCGTCAGTTTCCAGCGCCAGCCAACGCAGCACCGCAACTTGGCGCCAGCCGGATGGCTGCGCCGCCCCAAACCCCGCTAGTAACCTCTCGATGTCCGCCATGTCGCCTCCCCACCGCCAAGCCAGCCCCGCCTCCACCTCGCGCGGCTCGCCAGGCCCGGGCGCGGCCCGCCCGAGCTAGATCGGGCCCGAGCAATCCCGCCGACTTGCCCGTGCGGGTCTCCCGCAGCTCCCTCTCCTGATCCGATCTGGACCAGGAGGGAGCCTCGAGCTCAACCACCCCCGCCACCTTGCAGCCACGCCGGCCATTGGAGCCGCCGCTGGCGCTGCGCCAGGCCAGTGCTCCGGCCGCCGCCTCTCCTACTATTCTCCCTCCTCCTCTCACTCTCTCTCTCTCTTTGTCAAACTGTAGCTCGTCGTCGCCTCCATGGACGTTGCCTCCGGGGAGCTCGCCGAAGCTTCCCTGGCCGCCATCGTCATCGGGATTGGGACCCCCGGGGCCATATCCGCCGCCACCGCCCCGGAGTTGCCGTTCCCGGCCCTCCCCACTGCCTCCTTCACGCCCCTCGTCGCCAGCGCCGACGTGGCCACCGCCATGGCCGCCGCCGAGCCCTCCACCGCACCCATACCCGACCCGGATCCACATCGCCCCGGACCCACGCGCCAGCCTCCCATCGGGTCTGGACATGTCCGGGCAGCACAGACATGTCCAACCCTTCCCCTCACCATGTCACTGCCGGTGGGCAATGCGCGCCACCGATGGACGTGTCCGCCTTGGTCCGGACAATGTCCACTCCGCCAGCCCCGAGGTTGTTTTCCCCTAAGTCCCTGAAATCCATCATTTTATATGCATGTTCGAGTGGTTGTAACTTTTTGTGTGATGGTCCAAATTGAGCAAATGATATGTCAAAATGTTCGTCTTGTGATGCTCTTCATATTGTTGTACCGTGGCGTGCTTGTTTGAGTTCATCTTGATGCCCTAATCATCGTTGCAAAAGTGCTAAATCATATAAACTGCTGATAACTGTTATTATGTTAGCATGTTTGAGAGGTCACATCCTTGTGCATGTTGGTCCAAATGGAGTCTATGATATGTCAAAATGTTCATTGTGAAGTGCTCTACATGATGGTTGTTGTAGCATTCATGTTAGGTGACATATTGCCATGTTTATCTCTTTTGCAAAAGTGCATGTGGTTGTTAAGTGCTGAAACTGGTTATAAGATGCTGATTTGTCTTTTTCATATCTTTATGTGTGATTTTTGTTTGAGCTACATGTCAATATGTTTTAGAAGCAAAATCATGCCATCTTTGCTGTGGTGCAATCCACTTTTCATGATATGCCTTGTGGTGTTTGCAACAAGCTTGTAAAGTGACCTACGCGTTGTTGTTATTTTCTGAGACTTGTTGAAAACTGCTAAGTCTAAAACTGTTATAACCTGATACCATGTTTGCTTGATGCCCCACTAAAATCCATGAATGTTTTGGGATGTCCAATGATCATGTCTTGTTGTCCTTGGTATGCTCTATCCATCCATGCCCTTGTTTGCATATATGGCCTGCTATAGCTTGTTTATTTCTTGCTCTCAAGTTGCTTTATAATGTTTTTGTCAGCTTGTTATCAGCAAGTTCAGTTTTTCCATGTGAATTGCTAGTGATCTATGCATCCTATGACAATGTTCTTGCCATTAGTAGCTTCGTAGACATGTCTTCTTGCTTTTGGTTATCTTCACATGCCATGATATGCTCCGAGATGAGTTGCATAAGCTTGGAAACATGCCTACTTGTTGTTGTTGCTGCCATGTCGACTTTATTTCACTAAGTCTGTGAATCTGTTATGTTTTGCAATATTGCCATGATATTTTGAGCATGTTCTAGTGCTTTTTGGTAGTAGCTTAGTGATCATGCTTGTAGTGCTTGACATGTACATGCTTGCCATGCCCTTTGATGTCATGAAATGTTCTTGTATCATGTTGTTTTGATGTCAACTAAGTGTGATGTTGCTGTTTTTGGTCAGCTTGTTGTTATATCTTGTTTTGTGTGTATGTGATGAACCGTTGCTCCATTTTGAGTGTGTACTATATGAAACTTGTGTGTTTTGGCATGTAGATGCTTAATAACATGTTGAATACCTGTTTGGAGTGTGTTTGCTTGATGTTTGGATGCGTTTTGCATCAATGACATGCTTGACTTGTTTTGCTCATATACTCTAAGTCGTAGCTCCGAATTAAATAAACTTTATATGTAACTTGACTAGAATTTCGAGTAGATCATCAGGGTGCATGTTAACTTGTTGTTTAACAACTTGAACTTAAGGTTTGTTCAGATCTGCACCAATCTCGAAAATTGTATATGAGGACTTACCGGAGTTGTTATATGTTGTTTTCCGGCCTCATTGAAACTTGCTTGTGTTATGTTCTTGTTTGCGTCATCCCTTGCTGTCGTGGGTTTTTCACAGCAGATGTCCTAGCGTAAGGACTTAGTCGTGGAGCCATCGCTACGGGTTAGCTTAAATGGGTTAAAGCAGACAAGACACAAGGGATTTTTATACTAGTTTGGCCCCTTCGATGAAGGTAAAAGTCTACTTCTAGTTTGTTGTGGTATTGCTAGGGTTTCGATGACCAGGGAGCAAATCCGCTTTGCCTGAGTCTCGAGTTGTTGTTCTCTGTCCTGAACCGCCGCCGGGTCGTCCCTTTATATACACAGTATCCGCCCGGCCGACTTACAAAAACTCCGAGGCCGGCTCATAAACGTGCCTGGCTCGGTCTCTACCTTCCTCTCTTACAATACAAGTTACACGTTGTATGGCAGTTTACACTCACGGGGCCTAACACCTTTTGGGCCATGGGCTTTTAGTATTCTATATTAAAGCGCCATGCTTTATGTCTTGCTGGGCTTCAGTAGAAATAATTCTTCATAGGCATAAACTGGCCCCTCCTGGGTGGTTTATACCTAATAGTTATATCCCTGACATTAGGCCCCAGATTGATTTGAACATGTTCATGTCAATCTTCAACACTTCAGGAAAATCCGGTCCTTCGTGGCTTCAAATGACATTGTAAACTGCCATGACATCATCTTCCTTGATTACGTTGAACCACCATGACGTCACCTGTTCATTTAATGCATGAACCTGTTTTAATCTTTATTTATTAAACCTCCGACAATCAAGGCGACAGTGCCGCCCCATATCCATTTTTCGAGCTCCTTGATTCCCGCGCCAGCCGTTTATCTTTTCGGCTTATAAATAAGGCGAGTGGTCTTTTCTTTTTCTTCCCCTCATCTCTTCGCTCTTTCTTCTTCCTTGCGCCCGTCAGTGCCTAAGCATCGCCGCCCCCGTCGACCTTCACCTCTGCTTCAACCCAGGCCGCTACATCAACCTGTTCGGACCAGAGCTTGGCCTGCGCGCCTCGGCATCCGATAACTCCGGTAAGTCCTTTCCTTACTTTTCATATAGATCTCATTAGGGTTTCTCCCGCGAGTTCATCAAGGATACTGCGATGTTCTTCCATGTTCTTCATCATAGCTTCGATGGCTAGCGTAGATCTGATGCTTTTGCCTGCAAATGTAGTGATAACCCCGCTCATTAACATGCTTATCCTTCTTTAAAGTAATCCCCCATCTAGGTCTGACGCACTGCTGTGGTACCTGTTCACCTTGAGCATGAATATTTGCGAACTTATTGACATGCTGTAGATCCATAATTTTGCTGTTGATCTGCGAAACCTGTTTTTCCATAACTTCAGATCTGCAGCTTTCGTATCCTCATCGACGGTTTAACCTTTAGAAGAAATCATAATCCGGTAGGTAACATTAGGCCCCGCTTAAAACTGTCGTCGCAACTGCCCTTGTAGCACTTTCAATGATTAACTCCGGTTTATTATTGCATATGTCTCAATATCTGCCAGTCATAGATCATAAACCGGCCCTTCTCTGTAATTTCAGCTTTTTCCTTTGAAATGGCAAAGCAAGCCAAGCAATTTACTACCTGCAACTAGGTTCAGTCTCGGGTTACTGAAGAGGAACTAAACGGTTGGGTTGAAGTTCGTGCTTTAGGCAAGAAGGATGTCATCCATTGGAGAGTCCCTGGTCCGAAATGTCCTCCGGAACCCAAAGATGGAGAAATAATTGTATTTATTGATCACTTATCCAGAGGGTTTAGTCCTCCCGGATCAAAATTCTTTCGTGACGTACTGACTAGCTTCCAACTCCACCCTCAAGATATTAGACCAAACTCCGTGTCCAATATTTGCAATTTTTAAGTATTTTGTGAGGCTTACTTGCAAGAGGAACCTACAGTGGAACTGTTTAGGGATTTCTTCCACTTGAACCGCCGCACAGAGTTTACGGATGGGTCTAACACTGAACTTGGCAGAATGTCCATACAAAAAAGGAAGGATGTCAGTTTTCCTCACGCCAAACATCACAGTCATCCTAAAGATTGGAACCAGACTTGGTTTTATTGCCAAGATACATCTCCAGCTGACGAGAATCCTCTGCCGGGTTATCGTCCTCATCGGCTTTCCAATAATCATCCATTCCCTCAACGGCTAAGTGCTCAGGAACGATCTCAATACGCGCCGCAGCTTTCAAAGCTCCAGGCCTTTACTGCAAACGGTTTGACAGGCATCAATTTTATTCATTGCTGGATTTCTTGGAGCATTCTACCGCTAAGATGGCGTTCCGGTTTAATGTGTGAGTACACAGGGGATCCCAAAGATCCTCTACGCCATACTGAAGCCGTGCTGTCAGAAAATGAAATCAATGAGTCTGTCAAGAAAATATTGGATGAACCGGTGGATGTCAGCAGCAAAACCGGGCTGGCTCCCTTTTATGAATCCAATAAACCACCAGCGGTAAGCCTCCTTATACTTTTTTTGCTTTATTTCAATCTTTTTAAGTATCTTTTCCAAAAAAATTGCTCAACTTATGATAGGGTAATGATCCATTCTGGAAGAGAAAACCCCAGGATAAACCGGCAAAGGCAGCTCGTCTTAAGACCAAGACCGTCAAGAAGACTATTAAAAAGAAAACCGCTGAAGCATCCGAGTTAAACCTTGATGATGATGAACCGGCCTCAGAGGTAGCACTTTACTCCCTTGGCTCCCTTTTCTTTCACCGTATTGGTAATGATTATATTTAGGAAAACGATGAAGGTAGCCAAGCTGATGGTGTTGAGGTAATTACCATTTCCTCCGGTTCAGACCCTCTGCCAACACAGAAAATTCGTCAAGCAAACCGGAAAGTAAGATTTTCTCACCCTTTAGCTTACTTGGACCTCAACTTTATTTTGAAGGAACAGCAACATGAAGCTCGCCGCACAACACGGCACATCGGTCAAGTAATCACATCCACCGGTTTACCAGATACTCCGGCCCGGAAGCGTCGATCAGAGGTCTTGTATATTCCAGATGCTCTTTATCCCAAAGCAGGTCATTTCCGCCAGCCTCTTAATCCGTCTGATTCAAATTATCAGGACACCCCTCCTTCGTCATCTGGCGAGTCAACAGCCACACAACTTCCGCCTCACAAAATTGTTCCTGGGTGAGTTTGTATTTTCCTGTTAATCCTTCTCTTTCAATCCACTGATTAACTTTTACCTTTATCTTTTCTCAGTAAGCCCAAACCTAGTAAGAAGGCTAAATTGAATAAACCGGCCGGCGATGATATAAACCCTGAACCAGAAAAGACTCCAGAACCAGCATAAGAAGATGCTGATGCTTTGCGTGATGATCCCCCTCCACCAGATCATGAAATTTTTACTAAACAAGAAGCTGTGCCAATGGACCTTGATGATAATCAAAATAACCCAGTCCGGGCCAGTAACAATCCGGCAAGCCTTGTGAGAGCTGCTACCGCTACGACAGAGGATATCACGATTACTGGTCTTGGCCACACCACTCCTGGTGCACCCATTGCTTTGACAAAGCAAAACACTAAGGAAGATGTTGCTGGTATGGATAAAGGCAAATGGAATGCCGATTTATCGAGCTATGCTCATCTCAGCGCCCAGGATCTTCAGTCCGGCTATCTGAACCGGTTGTATACAAGCCGTGATTGTGAAGCCGGTTTGGTGAACCTTGTGAAGGAATGATATGAGGTAACTGCTACTTAATGTCTGCAATATTATTTCTGTCCAAGTCCACTAGTTTGTCTCAACTCTACTGTAGCCCCCAAGGGCCGGTTTATCTCTTCAAGATGAACCGGGACTTCCGAGCACCAAATATATAGCTTTTCGCCTGTGTAGTCCCCAAGGGCCGGTTTATCACTTTAGGATAAACCGGGACTTTAGTCTGTAACCTTCTTTTTAACAGTAATGCATTAGCCCCCAAGTGCCAAGTGTATAACCTGTTATGTGCTTGGGACTTTGATAAAGATGTCTGATAACTGCAAATATGCATTAGCCCCCAAGTACCAAGTGTATAACTTGTTATGTTCTTGGGACTTTCAATATGTTTTACCAATGTATAATGTGTATATCCCTTTATAGGCTGATCTAAACCAAAAAGAATCTCAAGTAGGCGACCTTCAAGAGAATCTAAAGTTCCAGCAAACAGCCACTTCCAAGGCCAAGGATGAGTTGATCAGTGCGTTAGCAAGCACGGAAAAGTTGAAAAAAGACTTCTAGAAGGAATGGGAGGATTGGGAAACAGAGAGATCTGCTTTGGAGAAAAGGGCTGTTGACGCAGAGGCCGCCCTTAAACCGGCATCAGAAGAGCTATCTGGAGTAAAGCGTCAAATAAACGCTATAACCACTGCTGTACTTGGTAAGGATCCTTATCACAACGTTGAATATAACACCCCCACAAATTTCCGGTTTAACACTGGTTCCACTGATGCAGGAAAGCGCACTGCTCATCTTTGCTCTGACATGCAGAAGAAGCTGAAGGCTGCCTATACACTTATAGACCAGCTTTATACCGGTGCGCAAAGGATCATTTGTACTGCCGCTCACAACAAACCGCCCCCAACATTGATCAAGGAAACATTGGAGAAACTGTTGCCCGCCCGGTTTGAAGAGCTAAAGAAATCGGCTGCAAGGGCGGGTGCTTTGACTGCACTAACTCGGGCGAAGGCGTGGGTACCTGGCCTTGATCCGGTTGATGTAGTAAATGGCTATCCAAGCATGAAAGAGGACGGATCAGAATTCACCAATGAAGATTTGCGAGTTTTAACGAAAGAAATGCGGCCCTTGGTCAGCAAACTAGCCGAAGAAGCTGATCTGTTACACTACTAGGCGGTTTACGACGCGGACAACAGACGGGTCAATGCGCCAACTCATGATGTGGAGGATCTCATCCCGCCCGTTCGTAAGCACACTTACGCCCCTGATGTTGAACCGTCTCAGCTTATAAGCGATGAAGCTGTTTTCCAGGCCCTGACTAGAATCAATTGGGAAACCATTGACTTCCAGCTCCTGGATGGATACGAGGAAGAGATTGCACAGGATGATCCACAACCGTCTGGCCGGGCTGGCGAGGAATCATAAACCGATGTCGGTTTAACTTTTGATTATGCCACAGTACTTGACGAGGAACTGATATTCTTTTGGACTGAAAAACACCTTGTAATAGGCTAGCTGAAAACATTTGCTCTGTTATGCCATTATGCATATTCCCTCTGCATAATATTGCTTAATCCGATAGTTTCATAATATTTCTGCTTATTCCTCTGAACAACTTTACTCAATCTGTTTCTACATAAGACAAAATTTAAAATGTCCTAGCGGTTTATCGTCAGATGGGTCATAATGCCCAAATACATGACCTAGGTTTATAACCTCAGTTGTATTTTGAAATAAATACGAAATACATATCATATCCATGATATCGAATCGTATCGTTAGTTTTACCAACTTTTGTAGTAAGGGTGATGATCCCAAATTTGTGAGTAATGACCCCTGCAATATTTCGCCGGTTTACGATGAAACCATACCTGGTTCTAAGAAACACCAGATTAGGTGCATATAGTACTGGCGATTTGTAATCAAACCAAACCGGGTTTAGTAAACACCAGTTTATTTAACGGTGGTGACTTGTAGTCAACCACTAGGCTGAATTGACAGATATCGGATGAATACCAACAATCTCAATGAAAAACTTGGCAAACAAAAACAAATAAAAAACTTGTAGTCGAGGCTTTTTACGAGCTGCCAGGCTCCAAATTCGAGGCTTTTCATGGGCTGCCAGGCGGCTGAGTTAAACCATTTCACAAAGCCTATTAAGATGGACCTCACAGTAACCAATCGTCGTTTTAATGTTGACAAGTTCAGGGTCTATATAAGATTGACTTGTCAATCGTTCGATGGGTCATAGCAGGTTTACCTTGACGGAGTGACTTGCTTGATGCAGGCAGGTTAACCCGAGGTTTTAGGTGTATACACCAGGCTTCCAAGCCGTGGCTTGATAGCCTATTACAAGGGCCTTAAAAGCTCCTTGTCGCTGTGCGACAAGAGCCCCGAAGTAACATTGTGAGTTGTGCTCGATGGGTGCCTATGTTTGAGTTGTGCTATGCATCAAACTCGCTTTTGCCCCTTATCATCATGTTGCCTTGATAGCCAGATTATCGAAGTAAGCAGAGCTGTGCTCATATGATAATATTGGCTTGATAGCCGGTCTAAGAGGGCCATAGGAACTCCGCTTTGTACACAGAAGTCCCCATGTGATAAACTCTTATGGAAAAAACAGCAGATGCCCCGCTTTAATAGGGGTGCCGGTTTATTATATTGATCATAATATATACATTGTGAATATATGTACATAAAGAGGAGCCTATGGCTCAGGTGTAGTAAGGCCGAAGATGAGCAATGTTCCATGGCCGTTGGGTCTCCTCCTCCGCGGTGCGTGAATCCTTGTGTTCTCGAACGTCGATGAGATAGTATGACCCATTGTGTAGATTCTTGCTGACCACAAAGGGTCCTTCCCAAGGCGGGGACATCTTGTGCATATCCGTCTGGTCTTGGATGAGCCGGAGCACCAGATCGCCCTCTTGAAATGTTCTAGTTTTAACCCGGCGACTATGGTATCGACGCAGATCTTGCTGGTAAATCGCCGATCGAGCTGCTGCAATGTCCCGCTCCTCATCCAATCGGTCCAGTGCTTCTTGTCGTGCCTTCTCGTTATCCACTTCAATGTAAGCCGCCACACAAGGCGAATCATGACGGATGTCACTAGGGAGAACTGCTTCAGCTCCGTATACCATGAAAAAGGGCGTGTAACCCGTAGACCTGTTTGGCGTGGTATTGACGCTCCATAATACATAAGGTAGTTCCTCTACCCAACAACCCGGCTTCATTTGTAAAGGAACCATAAGCCGGGGCTTGATGCTTGTCAAGATCTCTTGATTGGCTCTCTCAGCTTGACCATTGGATTGAGGATGAGCCACTGATGATACGTCAAGCCAGATGTGCTCTCGTTGACAAAATTCTTTCATAGCCCCCTTGGACAAATTAGTGCCATTATCAGTTATAATACTGTGTGGAAAGCCAAACCGGAAAATCACCTTCTTGATGAATTGAACCGCCGTTGGTGCATCACACTTGCTGAATGGCTCTGCCTCGACCCACTTGGTAAACTTATCAACTGCTACCAGAATGTGGGTCTTCTTATCTAGAGATCGCTTAAAGGGCCCAACCATATCTAGCCCCCAAGTCGTGAACGGACAAGTAATTGGAATCATCCTCAATTCTTGAGTCGGTATATGAGCACGCCGTGAGAATTTCTGACAAGCATCACACTTTTTGACTAAGTCCTCCCCATCAACATGAGTTGTCAGCCAATAGAACCCATGACGAAAAGCTTTAGCTACCAAAGATTATGAACCGGCGTGGTGACCACAATCTCCTTCATGGATCTCTCGAAGAATCTCTGTCGGTGTATTGGATCGACACCTATGGGATCACAAGAATCCCTACTACAGTTGCGGCGCGCGGGGTTGAGAGAAGAGCAGATCGAACAGATAGCACACGGTTCCTTTACCCAGGTTCGGGCCGCGAGGATGCGTAAAACCCTACTCCTACTTTGGTGGATTGTATATCTGTGTTCTTCAGCTAGCTATGGGGCGTGAGGAGCTCCAAAAAGCCGAATCCTCCTCCTGGTCGCCTCGGGCCTCCTTTTATAGGGAAAAGGGGCCGCCACAGTGGCACACAGGAGGTGGAAAGGGTACAGTGATACGGGGTTATCCCTCGCATTACATGACAAGGCGCATTTAATGTGTCTTGCTTAGGTGTCCTTACTTTATCGCGGACGGGGGAGATATCCATCTTGTCCGTCGCCGCTCCTTCTTGTGTCGACACGCGCCCTGGCCAGCGATGCCTGAGATGCCATGTAGGCAGGCAGGCAGCTGAGGTGGCGCAATGCTGGGTCTTCATGAAGATCTACATGTCGCCACGCAGGTGCCGACCCAGCTGGTTGGGTCGGCAGCTGCATAGGGAGGTGGAAGCTTAGTTGGCGTGGGCCTGATGGTGGCCCTGTGGATGTCCTCTGCAAGGGCCTGTCCGGGGCCCCGGCAAGGGCCTTGCCGCGGCGCCTGCTGTCATCCCCGGCAAGGTGCTTGCCGGAGGTCTTGTGGTCTTCCTTGGCTGGGATCCCGCCAAGGGTCATCGTCTTCGTAGTGTGTATCTGATCTTGAATGTCTTCACAAAGATCTGCATGCCATTACGGGGATGTCTTCCGAATTCTTGCCCCATGGGGGCAGTGGACTCAAGGGTGGCTCGCTACATAGGCGTGAGGCGAGCTGTTGCGACAAGGGTCTTGCCGGGGCTGCTAGAGCCGGCCCCGGCAAGGATCTTGTCGGGGTGCTAAAACTGGCTCCCGGCAAGGATCTTCCCGGGGGGAATCCGCTCCGTCCCTTTGCCCTTTGTGGTCTTGGCTTGGTGTCGCTCCAGTTCCATCGAGCTTCGGTCTTACCCTGGCTCACCTCCCTTGCCTTGCTTGGTGTGGCGGTGCCCGTGGCTCAGAATGCCCGTGCACTGTCATAGGGGTACAAAAAGTGTACCCCTCTTTTTGTACACCAACAGGAGCTCCCGGGCCTGGGCCACACATAAGCGCGACGTGTTGTTGGGCTAGGCCCAGAACGGTGCACGTGCAGGCGGGGAGGTTTTTACCGCGGTAAGATCTTTCGCGCGCTGCGCCCCCCACGATCCGCGCGCAAGGCACGGTGTGGAGGGGCGGGCGTGACGTGGGCGGCATGCGCGGGGCGGTTTCCGTACGCATGCGTCACGTCACAGTTAATGCAAAAGGAGGCGGCCCGCGTTCCCCCCCATAAGAAGGAATAACCGCAGGCGCGCTGCTCACTTCCTCCGCTTTCCTCGCGCCTCTTCCAATCTTAGAGCCGCCGTTTCTTCTCTTCCTTCCTTCCGAAGCTTCCGCCGTCGCTTCGCCCCCCTCTCTTAGTCCTCTAACTTTCTCATCCACCATGGCGTCCAAGTCCGTCAAGGGCAAGGGGGTGGCCAAGGGCGCCGGGACTGTGGAGCCGCCGGAGAATGCGCTATTGGGGGACCGGACGAAGTCCGCCTTCTTCTTCCCGTTGATGGTTGACATCCACGAGCTCCGGGCCGCCTTCAAGCCTCTTTGGGGGGTGAAGACAGGGGAGAGAATTCGGGACATCCGGCGACGCGCGTCATTCCTGCAGCTTGCGCCGAACCCGGCCCAAATCGGTATCCCTTCTTCGTCGACTACTTTTCTTGTGGATTATGTCCCCCTTTCTCCGATTTCTTCTGCGATATCATGCACACCTTTGGCTTCCGCCTCTTGGATTTTACTCCGAATGCGGTGGCGTGCATGGCTTTCTTCGCGCACCTTTGCGAAGGCTTCGTCGGGGTGCAGCCCAACACGACGCTCTTTCGCCATTATTTCTCCCCTCGGATCCAGCCGGGAGGTGCCATCTCTGGATGCATCACCTGGATCCCAAGATCCAAGGGGGCGTACCCGGACGGCGCCGTGAAGGAGAGGTGGGATGAATGGTGTGGCCGGTGGTGCTGGATTGAAGATGAAGACCCGCCAAGATCCTGCAAGGTCCGTCGAGTGCCGCCGGTCCGTGGCAGTGATTGGAGCGATGTCAACGTCGCCGATGGGAGGCTCACTGTCGCCACCACCAGGATTCTCCGGCTCACCCAGGCCGGACTCACCCTTGAGATGATCGGGGCGGACTTCATTCGTCGTCGGATCGCCCCGTTGCACAACAAGGGGAACCTAGCCTGGCTCTTTAAGAACCCGGCAGACGTTATGCGACTCCGCCCAGGCCTCGACCTCAACTTCACGGTGATGGCCCATGCCCATTTCTGCCAGCGGCTCTTC
The DNA here is from genome assembly GCA_902687465.1 of Secale cereale. Lineage (NCBI taxonomy): Eukaryota > Viridiplantae > Streptophyta > Magnoliopsida > Poales > Poaceae > Secale > Secale cereale. The sequence continues at coordinate 145,205,722 of LR738709.1, forward strand.
CAGCTTGATGTGGGTCGTGATGGCGAGGTCGAACGGACCGGCAAGGCCACGAGGGCTGCCGTGAAGGCCGGCAAGGCCATCAAGGGGCCGTTTTTCAAGTTGCCAGCGAGGGTAGTCCCGTTGTGCAACAATTCATGCCGGTCCGAGATCATCGCCATGATGCCGGACTGCAACGCGCACGGCCCCGTCCCGAGCTGGAAGGAGCTGGAGGACGCGGATGTGCAGCGATTCTTCGACTCTCTGGTTGAGGTGTATTTGAAAGCTGACGCCGAGCGGTGGCTTGTCATGGACACCACCCAGGCAGAGCTGGACTACATCGCCACTAGGGCGAGGGAGGCACAGCTTGCCATGGAGGCCGGCAGCACCGGGGGTGTGGAGGACAAGGCCGAAACGGCTGCGGAGGAGGAGGAGCTCGCCAAGTGGGCGGCGGCCGCCGGGGAGGCTAGCAGCGCCGGCACCGGAGCTCCGCTCGTCGAAGATGCGGCCGACGAGTCGTCGTCGGAGGAGGACGTGGCGGCGGGCTCGGCGCCATCCAGGGGAAGAGGGTGAGTCCTGCGGCGGACTAGTTTCGTCGAGCCGGTCCGACTCGGCAGGGCCACGCAGCCTCAATTGACCCTGGAGGGGTCCGGGCGCCACACGAGGGCCACGGCAGTGAGGAGGCTGACGAAGGCTGCTGAGAAAAAGAAGGCAACAGCCCCTTCTCCAACTGGGCGCGCACAAACTCCGCCTTCTTCACCTCCCCCGGCAGACGTTGACTCGGATGTCAACGCGGAGCTCCCTTTTGATCTTGGGCTTCTCAGCCCGAAGAGGAAAAGGAAAGCGGTGGAGGAGGAGGAGATGGACGACGAGTAAGTACTCTGTTCCTTACTGCTATTTCCATTCCCCTGAATCGAGCCACTCATCTTGGTCCGTTTTTGCTTTTGCAGGGATGCAGAGACGTTGGCCCAGAGGGTGAAGAGGGCGAAGGCCTCGGCGAGCAGTCAGCCCTCGGCTGGGGCTTTAGAGACACCACTGGTGGTGTTGAGCAGCCCGGACAGCAGCCTCCAGCACAGCCCCCAGCGTAAGTTCGTCACCCTCCTCTTACTCGACATGTGGTAGGCGTTCGATGCTATGGTGCTGACCTTGCCGGGTTTGTAGGAAGGGAGCGGCAGCAGGAGGAGCCGCAGAGGGATACCCCCAACACACCACCCCCATCGACTACGCCGCCGCGAGGGGCATCCCCGGCAAGGGCACCAAGCACGGAGCCCACACCCATGGGGGAAGAGGGGAACTTGGGTGCTGGTGGCTCTGCCACGGCGCCAAATACTGGCGGGGAGGGGACTTCGGCTTCGCAGGCTGGCACTGGTGAGTCGCCTACCCACCATCTCTGTTTTTCCCTTGTTCTTTTTCTTGGCTTCATTGCTCCCATTACTGCCCAGGCCCTCCTTCAGATATGGAGGACGTGGACGCCGTTGTTGGGAATATTTCTGAGGAAGCCGCGGCGGAGGCCGACAGGATCGCCGCCGAGGAGGCCGCCAAGGATGCTGACGAGGCCGCCGCCGATGAGGCCGCCAAGGATGCTGCCGAGGGTGCCAGCGGTGGGCTTGTTGGGGAGGCCGGCAAGGCCACAGCCGAGGAAGAGGTGGTTGACGATCAGCCTTCTTCCTCCACAAGCCCGGGCCCCGGCAGATTTCTGAAAGTGGGCGACGATCTTTTCGTCCATCTTCTAGGGGCGTCAAGTTCTTGAGCGCCCGCCGGAGGGGAAGTCTTCGATGGCGAGGTGCTCGCTGCTACCGAGCTCGAGGTGGTTGATGAATCGGGCGTTGGTGGCGATGGTTCTTCAGAGGGGCAGCTCTTCCGTGCTATGGGGGCCAATTTCCGAAAGCTCCAAGTGCTCTACCGTGCCCGTCTCGACAAGGTTAAATTGTAATGCCCAGGATGGGACTATACCTCCTACGTGTCGAGGCACGACTTAAAGGTATAAGCCCATTCTGGAATGATCTCAAGTTTGGTATCTCTGCACATCTCATGTAAAAATAGGGATGAAAAAGGAAAAGAGATAGTTGGTTTACACTCGCCACGTCACACAATTCATTACATAGCCAAACATCATTCAAATAACATCACAACCCGACTACGGGTGAAGATCCAAATGAAAGATACCAAACATACATAAAGCCACAGGTTCGAATCGCCCCTAGTAGAAACCACTACTGATCATCGGGATAGTGCACATAGTAACGGCTACGTTCCTCATCATACTCCCAGTATAGCTCTGTGCCGTCACCTGAGTAATTCACCATGGTACCTGCATCTGGTGTGGTGTCGAATCTGTGAGCCACAGAGGACTCAGCAATCCCGTTCCCGGGTAACACGACTATCTAAGCCTTGGGTGTGGAACAAGGCTGAAGAAAGAATAAATCGCTGCAGCTGCACTAGCACTAGCTTACGGAATAAGAGCGAGAAGAGAAGTGCCACGAGCGGATAAAGTGATCACGAAGTGATCCTAACTAAGCACGTCAAACATAACCCCACCGTGTTCACTTCCTGAACCCCTTTCGGGAAATACCGTCATGGTACTCACGCTGGTAGTGTGTTCTGAACATGGTGTCAAGTTTTCTACAACTGGATATTAACAAATTCCCATCTGCCACATAACCGCGGGCACGGCTTTCAAAAGTTCAAAACCCTGCAGGGGTGTTCCAACTTGGCCCATTACAAGCCCACGATCCGCGGAGTCGCAACTCCAAGGTGGGAAGGCCCGAGTATCCTCGGAATCCCGTGCTCAAGATACTCCGACTAAGGTAAGACTAATCCAGCAAGACCTCCTGGCGTGCCGACACCCTGACAGTAGCCGCGCGTATCTAGTCTCAGGCCACGACCGGATGAGTACAACTTACAGTGACCAAAACCCAAGTTGCCAAGGGGGGGTACCGCACACGACTCTAGTTTGGACCAACACTCAAATCGAGCACTGGCCCAGGGGGGTTGATTAATTAATCCTCAGGTTAATTACTCCCTCGGTAAGTTTTTAGTTGTTAGGCGAATGGAGTACCAATGTTGGGCCTCGCTGGAAAAGACTTAGTGCTAAGCGGTTTATCGAGGGGGTCCCATAACCCCAACCGTGTGAGGAACGCAAAATCAAGGAACATAACACCGGTTTATACGGTTCCTAGGGCGGCATGAGTGGAACAAATCAGCAGGCAAGAGGCTTAGCCTTCCACCCATTACCAATATATAGATGATTTAATTAAAGAGTTTATATAGTGTAATATCCCAACAAGCTCCAACGTGAAGCAAGAATCTTCAAATCTTCTCCTGCAACTAGCAATGCTATAAGAGGGGCTGAGCGAAGCCTACGTAGCCAAACAAAGGTTTGCATAGGTAGGGTGGTTAGACAGATTCATGGTTACAATAGGAGGCTGACAAACAAACATGGGCATCGAGGCAATAAGCTAAAGAGCGAGACTTCTAGCAATAGGCAAAGATAGTAATGATATCGGGGTCAGGTCATCTTGCATGTCGAGTCGTCGATGGGATCGTAAGAGGGCTCCTCGTTCTCAACCTCGGTAGTAACCTCGTTCTCGTACTCGGTCTCGGCTTCCGGCTCTACTCAACACAAGAACACACGAGGCACGGAATCAAACAAGATGCAATGTGCAAACTACAGGATGCATGGTTGATGCTCTAAGGAAGCACTGCAGATGCACTTAGGATGCACAGCAAGACAACATAGGAAGCACAGAAAAACAACACAAGAAACATGGCAATATGCTCAAGCAAGTAGGATGCAAGACAAGTCTATTTAGGATGCAAAACATGGCAAGGTAGGAAGCACAGAGAAACAACACAAGAAACAGCAGGTTTAAAAGAGGCCGGACTACTTAAGACAAAACCGGTAAGTCCTCATATGCATAGTTTGAAATTAGTCCAGATCTGAACAAACCTTAAGTTAAAGTTTTTAAACAGCAAGTTAACATGCACCATGACAATCTACATGAAATTCTAGTCAAGTTTCATATAAAGTTTGTTTAAAACGGAGCTACGATCTAGAAGATATGATCAAAACAAGATAAGCATGGCAACGGTGCAAAATGCACCCAAACATCAAGCAAAACATACTCCAAACATGTTAACAAGATGATATTATGATTCTACATGCAAAATCACACAAGTTTCATATAGTACTTGCTCAAAACGGAGCAACGGGCTAAAAGATACACCCGAAACAAGAAACAATGCAAAGCTGAAACTAACAGCCACATAGCAACTTTGGAGCAATAATTATATACTCTACAGCACTCAAACATGGTGATAAGAAGCATGGACATGAAGTAGACATACCCTACAGCAAACAACTCTATTGGAGCATCTCCATAGGAGGCATGGATCAATAGCAACAAGCTACAACATTTTGATCATGACAATAAAATCCTGACAACAATATTTTATAGCAACTTGGGAGCAATAATTAAATATGCTACAGCAACCCAAATGAGCATGTGAGGGCATGTATGGATAGACAACAACATATACAACAAGGAATGGTCAATGGTAACCCGAAAACTAACATGGATTTGCCTAGGACAACATGCAAACATAGCATCTGGATATTACAAATTCCAGACTTAGTGAAATTTCACTAAGTGCTAAAACAGCAATATTATCATGGCATGTTTCTGAGCATGTTTAAGTCACCTCAAAGCATAGCATGGCAAAAGGTTTGTACCACAACAAAGTACACATGATGGGGAATCCAAAACATATAAGCATGCAACATGGGGGCAAACACAACAATAGCAACGAGCTCCTCAACTAGGCATCTCGTAACAAGTTACAAAACCTAACAGCCACATGCACTTGTGCAATGGAGATAAACATGGCAATAAGAACTCTAACATGCATCCTATAGCAACCAACATGTAGAGCATCTCATCATGAACATTTGGACATATCATTTGCTTCATTTGGATAAACATGCAGCAAGTTATCACATCTCAAACATGGCATGAAAACAACTAATAGCAGCAGCTTATAACATGTAACACCCTTGTCATGATGATTAAGACATATAGATGGACTCAAACATGCATGACACAATGGAACAAAGCACAGTACACATCACCACGATCATTTTGACATATTAAACGCACAAAACGGACAAGCACAGTAAAAGTTATAGCCTTCACTATAATGCATCAGACAATGAAAATAGCTGAAAAAGACTTAGGAAAAACAACCTCCTCGGTCCTGGTCAAAGGCTTCCGGGCCGGGTCAACGGAGCGGGTGCGGATCGGGCGCCGGTTCGCGGGTTGCGGGGCCCGTACCCGCTAGGGTTCCAGACCTCGATCTGGACCGGGCAAGGCTTCGCGGCGGCGTGCTTCGATGGGAGATCCCGCGGCAGCGACCTCTGGCCGACCGGCGGGAGCGGAAGGGACGGCGGGGCGACCTCTGGCCGGCCGGCGGGGACGCGCGTCGCCGGAGGAGGCCGTGAGGGGGCCCAGCGGCGAGGTCTGGAGGAGGCCGGGCTCGGGCCGGCGGCGATCTTGAAGGGCGGCGGGGCAAGGTTCCAGGCGGCGGGGCCTGGCGCCGGCGGCCCTCGCGGCGCGGAGGCTGCCGGAGGCGAAGGGGGCGGCGGCGCGAGCGAGCGTGGAGGCACGGAGGGTGACGGGCCCGGAGGGCTGCACGCAGGCCGGTAGGCCGCGGCGGCGGATCTGCCACGTGGCAGGAGGGGATTCGTCCGGCCGTCGGCTAGACGTGTCCGGCAGCGGTCGGACGTGTCCGGCGTGGTGGGGAGGAGAGAAATTAGGGTTTTGGACGAAAAATGGCAAGGGGGACATTTATATAGGCACAAGGAGCTAGGAGACTCCAAATGGGGAACGGTTTTCGGCCACGCGATCAAAATTCAACGGCCGAGATGATGGGAAGGGTAGAGCTGGGTTGTTGGGCTGTTGTGGAGGGGGTCTTGGGCCTCAAAGGGGAGGTACTTTTAGCCCATCAGGTTACTAGTTGGAGTACCAAACGAACTCCAAACGCGACGAAACTTGACAGGCGGGTTACACGTATCAAAACAACATCGCACGACAAGTCTCACGCCATTCCGGAAACGTTACACGCCCAAACACAAAAGAAGGACTCGGGGATGCCACGGGCACGTGTGAGAGCGTCGGAACTCGAAACGGACAACGGGAAGAGACTAGTGGGACCGGATGCAAACGACAACACCAATGCAATGCAATGCACATGACAACATGACATGGATGAAATGCACACACGCACACGACAAAACGACGAAACCCGAAAAGAAAGAAGAACCCGGAAAGGAAATGATGAAGCCAAAGTTTATATATTGCCATATAGGGAAAGTTTTACATCCGGGGCATTACATAAATCCAGGATGGCAATGGTGGACGAGGCGGAGGTGGACTTCAAGGCGCGCGTTGCCGAGGCGCAGACCTGGTTCCACCAGACTCGCGAGGAGCAGAGTGCCTTTCAGGGGGAATTGGCCAAGTGCGAAGTAGAGCTCGCCATGAAGATGGCTGATGTCGAGAAGGCCCAGGAAGAGGCGGCAAACTTGGTTGCCGCGGCCGAGGCCGCCCGGAACCAGCATCTAGCCGCGTTGGATTCCCAGGAAGAAGACCTCTCCGCGCGTGAGGCAAAGCTTGCCGCAACGCTCCGCGGCAAGGATGAGGAGTTCGAGGTCCTTGTCGAGCGGCGGACTCGCGAGCTGGAGCAGAGGCACAAAGAGGCACTCAATGCCCAGGCTCTGGCCCACGCCGGCAAGGTGAAGGAGCTGGAGGTAGAGCGGGACGAGCTAAAGGAACAGGCCCTCAAGCTGTCCGACGAGAAGAGCACGCTCAACTGCGCCTTGGCAGAGGCGCAAGGAGCGGCCATCAGCAGGGCTGGGGAGCTCTCCGAGGCGCAAAACTCCATCAGAGATCTCAAGCTGAAGCTGGAGAATCTCGAGAAGATGTTGTCGGAGAGCCCGGCTCGGGAGGAGACCTTGACCAGGAGCCTGGAGGAGGAGAAGCACCTGCGGGCGAACGAGTCCGCCTCCCACCAGGAATATGTGGCGGGCGAGCGCAGATGGATCAGCCGGCTGGAGGACGTCGCCGGCAGGGTCACCTCGCAGTTGGCCCTCATGGGGATGCCAAACGTGAGGTATGCCCCTGAGTGGAGTGGGACCATCAATGCCAATCTGACCCTGTTCTTCGAGGGCGTCCTTGGCGCCTTGGCTGATCTTCACTCCAACAGAATGGCCACGCTGGCCGGGGAGGCCCGGCGACTTTGCCGGGGGGTCATGACCAAGGTCCTCACCAAGATGGCGTACTGGAATCCCGCCCTCGACTTTGAAGCCGCAATGGATAGCTTGCCGGAGGGTACTGACCTCACGGTGCTCAAGGAGCGCATCAAGCCCGTCATCAGCTGCATCGACGAAATCAAGAGGGTGGAAGGCCAGCGCCGGGATTAGGCATCCCGTTCTTCTTCGCCGCTGCGGGTTCATGACCAAGACAAGTTTTATCTTTAGTTAGAACCGCAGCAATGATATGATGTAACATAACCTTGAAGTACTTTTGGGATTATGCATGCTATTTCCCTGTTAGTTGCCTCTTTGTACGTCCACCCTGCGCTAGCTGGGTACGCTTGCCGGTGCGGAAACCCAGGGCGGCGTTGTGGGGACGGGTCCACATTAGCCTGCCGGGTGAGCGTGCTGCCGGGTGAGCCACCTTACCACCCTTAATGCAGCCGCTCGAACTGTCGAGTTTGACTCGAGTCAGAGTCCAGAGCCTTGCCAATTGCGGAAGGCTACCCTACCGTTTCCAACGCAGCCATTTGAACCGTTGAGCGGACTCGAAATAGTACAAAGGCATTGCCGATCGGGAAGGGCCCCATTTGCGTACACGTTTCTTTTTGTACAAAGAACGACAGCTCCGAGGATAATAACTTTATATAATAGAATGGAAATATCCGGGGTTTGATGTAACTTAGCTTATGTTTGTAGCCGTTCGAGTGCTGATCTTCCGGCCTCCTTCCTTCTCAAAGAGCCGCGAAGACAAAGGAGTGATGGGCTAACTGCTAGAGCCGATTCTCACAACTGCGCATGGCCCCTACCTGGTGCGCCAAGGATGTCGGTGTATTGGATTGACACCTATGGGATCACATGAATCCCTACTACAGTTGCGGGGCGCGGGGTTAAGAGAAGAGCGGATCAAACAGATAGCACACGGTTCCTTTACCCAGGTTCGGGCCGCGAGGATGCGTAAAACCCTACTCCTGCTTTGGTGGATTGTATATATGTGTTCTTCTGCTAGCTATGGGGCGTGAGGAGCTCCAAAAAGCCGAATCCTCCTCCTGGTTGCCTCGGGCCTCCTTTTATAGGGAAAAGGGGCCGCCACAATGGCACACAGGAGGTGGAAAGGGTACAGTGATATGGGGTTATCCCTTGCATTACATGACAAGGTGCATTTAATGCGTCTTGCTTAGGTGTCCTTGCTTTATCGGGGACGGGGGAGATATCCATCTTGTCCATCGCCCCTCCTTCTTGTGTCGACACGCGCCCTGGCCATCGATGCCTGAGATGCCATGTAGGCAGGCAGGCAGCTGAGGTGGCGCAATGGTGGGTCTTCACGAAGATCTGCATGTCACCACGCAGGTGCCTGCCCAACTGGTTGGGTCGGCAGCTGCATAGGGCGGTGGAAGCTTAGTTGGCGTGGGCCTGATGGTGGCCCTGCGGATGTCCTCGGCAAGGGCCTTGCCGCGGCGCCTGCTGTCATCCTTGGCAAGGTGCTTGCCGGAGGTCTTGTGGTCTTCCTTGGCTGGGATCCTGCTAAGGGTCGTCGTCTTCGTAGTGTGTATCTGATCTTGAATGTCTTCACAAAGATCTGCATGGCTTTACGGGGATGTCTCCTGAATCCTTGCCCCATGGGGGCAGTGGACTCAGCGGTGACTCGCTCAGTAGGCGTGGGGCGAGCTGTCGCGGCAAGGGTCTTGCCGGGGCTGCGAGAGCCGGCCCCGGCAAGGATCTTGCTGGGGCTGCTAAAACTGGCTTCCGGCAAGGATCTTGCCGGGGGGGAATCCGCTTCGTCCCTTTGCTCTTTGTGGTCTTGGCTTGGTGTCGCTCCAGTTCCATCGAGCTTCGGTCTTACCCTGGCTCACCTCCCTTGCCTTGCTTGGTGTGGCGGTGCCCGTGGCTCAAACTGCCCGTGCACAGTCATAGGGGTACAAAAAGTGTACCCCTCTTTTTGTACACCGACAATCTCACAGCCTTCATCCGGAGACACGCAACGTTGAAATGCCCCTGTTACACTGCAATGATGCAATTCCCCATTGACAATAGTCATTGACTTTGACCGCCAGACTATCTGCCTGTCCAAGACTTCATCCTCTGGTAACACGCCTCGGTTCATATACGCCAAGTAGGGGACCGTCCAGTCCGGGATAGCGTGAAGCGCCGCTACCAACTGCGCCTCCGGATCAGGAACATCCAAGTCCTCTTCTGAAGGTAATAAAACCGACAGATTATGGAGAACATCCATAAAGACATTAGGTGGAACTGGTTTACGTTGGGAACCCAGACGGCTTAATGCGTCCGCCGCTTCATTCTTTCATCGGTCCACATGGTCCACCTGATAACCCTTGAAGTGTCCAGCGACAGTGTCCACCTCTCGACGATATGCTGCCATGAGCGGGTCCATGGAATCCCAAGTACCAGATACTTGTTGGGCCACCAAGTCCGAGTCACCAAAGCATTTAACCCGGCTTAAATTCATCTCCTTAGCCATTCGAAGACCATGGAGGAGAGCCTCATATTCAGCTGCATTGTTAGTGCAAGGGAACATTAAATGGAGGACATAACAAAATTTACCACCTCGCGGGGAAGTTAAAACGACTCCAGCCCCCGAGCCCTCCAATTGCGTGGATCCATCGAAGTGATTAGTCCAGTATGTGTGATCCGGCTTTTCTTCCGGTGCTTGTAATTCCGTCCAATCACTGATAAAATCCACCAGTGCCTGGGATTTGATTGCTGTATGATGCACATATTTTAACCCGTGAGGTCCCAGCTCAATGGCCCACTTCGCAACCTGGCCAGTCGCTTCTCTTTTCTATATTATATCTCCCAGAGGGGCAGAACTAACCACCGTTATGGGGTGAACCTAAAAATAGTGCTTGAGCTTCCGGCTTGCCATGAAGACTCCATATACCAACTTCTGCCAATGCGGATAGCTCTATTTGGATTCAATGAGCACTTCACTGATGTAGTAAACCGGCCATTGAACCGGATATTCCTTCCTAGCCTCCTTGTGTTCCACTACAATGGCAACACTGACAGCCCGGGCATTAGCAGCCACATACAGCAACAGTGGATCGTTATCAACTGGAGCGGCAAGGACAGGTGGTTCAGCCAATTGCTTCTTCAGATCCTCAAACGCAATATTAGCAGCATCACTCCTGACAAAGGTGTCTGTCTTTTTCATCTTCTGGTAAAGCGGGATGACCTTCTCCCCCAATCGGCTCATAAACTGGCTCAGCGCCACAATGCGACCTGCCAGACGTTGAACATCATTGATACACGCCGGTTTAGCTAAGGATGTAATAGCTTTGATCCTCTCCGGATTAGCTTCAGTTCCCCTGTTTGACACCAGGAACCCCAGGAGCTTGCCTGCCGGTACACCAAAAACACACTTGGTCGGATTGAGCATCATCTTATAAACCCGGAGATTATCAAAAGTTTCCTTCAAGTCATCTATCAACGTCTCTTCCTTTCTGGATTTTACCATAATGTCATCCACATAGGCATGAACATTACGCCCAATCTGTGTATGAAGAAAATTTTGCACGCAACGCTGATAAGTCGCCTGGGCACTCTTGAGCCCAAAGGGCATAGATACATAGCAGAAGGCTCCAAAGGGAGTTATAAAAGTCGTCTTCTCCTGGTCCTTAACTGCCATTTTGATCTGATGATAGCCGGAATAAGCATCGAGAAAACTTAAACGCTCACAACCCGCCGTAGCATCAATGATTTGATCAATACGGGGGAGAGCAAATGGATCAGCTGGGCAAGTTTATTCAAATCTTTGTAATCCACACACATACGCCAAGTGCCGTTCTTTTTAAGTACTAGCACCGGATTAGCCGACCACTCAGGGTGAAATACCTCAACAATAAACCGGGCTGCCAAGAGCCTAGCTACCTCTTCACCAATAGTGTTTCAGCTCACCTCATTGAAGCGGTGAAGAAACTGCTTGACCGGTTTGAATTTGGGATCGATATTAAGAGTGTGCTCAGTGAGTCCTCTCGGTACACCCGGCATGTCAGAAGGTTTCCATGCAAAGATGTCCCGGTTCTCACGGATGAAATCGATTAGCGCGCTTTCCGATTTCGGATCTAGGTTAGCGCTGATGCTAAACTGCTTGGACGAATGGCCAGGAACAAAGTCAACAAGCTTAGTCTCATCAGCTAATTTAAACTTCAAGGCCGGATCATGCTCTGAAGTTGGCTTCTTCAAAGGAGACATATCCGCCATATCAACATTGTCCTTGTAGAACTTCAGCTCCTCTGTCGCACAAACCAACTCAGCATAGGCCGCATCACCTTCCTCACATTCCAAAGCAATCTTACGGCTCCCATGTATTGTGATAGTGCCCTTATGACACGACATCTTGAGCTGCAGATACACGTAACAGGGCCTCGCCGTGAACTTAGCATAAACCGACCGCCCGAACAAGGCATGATACGGGCTCTTGATTTTTACCACTTCAAAGGTCAAAGTCTCCGACCTCGAGTCATGCTCATATCCAAAGGTGATCTCCAGGTCTATCTTACCGACCGGATACGCTGATTTACCAGGTACCACGCCATGGAAAATAGTGTTGGACGGTCTGAGCTTCTTGTCTGTCAGCCCCATGCGACGGAAGGTCTCATAATACATGATATTGATGCTGCTCCCGCCGTCCATGAGCACCTTAGTGAACTTATACCCCCCAACATGCGGCGCCACCACCAGTGCCAACTGACCCGGATTATCAACCCGGGGCGGATGATCCTCACGGCTCCACACAATGGGCTATTCCGACCAGCGTAAATAACAAGGTACTGTCGGTTCAACCGAGTGCACCACCCTTCTTATAAACCTTATGATCACGCTTACATAGGCTAGTGATGAAGACGTGATACTTCCCACTACTCTACTGCTTTGGGTTGCTCTGATAACCTGATTGTTGTTGTTGTTGATGATTGCCCTCATGATTATAACCGCCTTGTCTGCTCTAACTGTTGTGCCCATTATGATTGCCATGCCCATTCTGATTACCTGAAAACCCCGAGCCAGAACCACCGCCCTGATAACCCGGCCCATGAAAACCAGGTCCTGAACCGTCGGACGGTCCATGATCGTATTGGAACCGATCGAAATTTTTGAACTCCCTCATAATGAAGCAATCCGTCCAGAGGTGTGTGGCTGGTTTTTCCTTAGTAACGTGCCTAGGGCAAGGCAGATTCATCTGGCGGTCCAGATTGTTGTTTGATCCTCCAGCCCATAGGGGCGGTCTACCCTTGCGGCACTGGCCATCATTCTGTGTACTAGTGTTAGCCACAAAATCTGAATTAATATCCGCTTTACGCTTACCGCTGTATCCTTGACTCACCGGATTAGGTTGGGGTGCTTTGCCGCTCTTCTTTCCCTTTCCTGAATTCTCATCATCAGACTCTGGATATTTGGCACTATCAAAATCGGCATACTTCACTAGAGCGGCCTTAAGTGTTCCCATGTCATCGCAGTGAAGTTTGAGCCGTCCGAACTTCAGCTTTAGAGGCTCAAATCGGCAATTACTTTCCAAAGTCTAAACTGATGTGTCCGGATTGATGCGGTCCGATGAATGCAGGATCTCAGAAACCCGACATACCCAATGACTGTTGATTCATTCTCCCCTTGAACACAAGCAGCTATGTCCACAATTGACATGGACTGCTTGCATGTATCATTTAAATTATTGATAAACCGGCGCCTTTACTCGGCCCATGATCCGATGGAATTAGCCGGTAAACTTTTCAACTAGGTTCGAGCCGTTCCTTCCAGCATCATGGTGAAGTACTTAGCACATGCCGCATCGTCCACATCCAGCATCTCCATTGCCATCTCGTAACTCTCAACCCAGGCTTCAGGGGACAGATCAATAGTATAGTTGGGCACCTTCCATGGTCCTTTGAAATCTTTAGGCAGTCGCACATTACGTAAAGAGGGGGTGAGACATGACACTCCCAAAGAGCCGAAAGAAACTCATGGTTCCATTGCGGTAGTTGGACGAACCGGGGTAAGCTGACGGGCTATATACTGTGTCGTTAACTCGGCCACTCGGTGTTGTCTGCCCTGGTCTACCACATTCTAAGCATTTGCATCTCCACCTGCTGGGTTATCTCTCCGTGGCGGGTTACGGTTCCACACACTACTGGATACAGCCGGTTCATCCAGATGTCTGTTGTAACTCCGGCTCGGGCAGGGGGTGGAATGAATCCTCTTGCTGCTGTGAGAAAAAGCCTGCTGTTGAGTTAAAGCCATTTCTAGGAACTCCCTAGCCCGTCGCGCCTCCGCTGCTATAGGGGATTCTCCTTCAATGGGGAGGGCCGCAAGGCGTGAAGCGGCCGCGACTATGTTGTCCAAGTGGTTGGAATAGTGGCCGGAGACGTCGGCGCGTGCTGTGTCGGAATAATCTGACGAGATGGGCCCGTTGCGTGTGGCTGAACCGATGCCCCCATTCCAGGTACTTCCGCCCGGTTTACCGCTGGCTGATTGCTGGTTCCTGCCCCTGGCATATTAAAGAGATTCCTTGCCTCGTAAACCAGAGGCAAGCAAGACTGGTGCCTTCTCCTCATCACATCATTCGATGCGTTTTGATCTAACATAAGCCGATAAGCTTGAGCATCCAACTCAGTCTGTCTTGCAGCCATCCTGGCATCTTCAGCTACCAGGTCCACTTTGGCTTGATCTATCTGACCACTTATTTTAGCAATTTATGCGTCGTGCTGCTCCTTATCGGCCTAGCTGACTACTGTGTTCAATAGTGCTGTCAAGGTGTCAAACAAATTGGATAGTACTTGAGCCGGCGGCTGCACAGGGCCCCCTGCCCCAGCTGCTGCTGCTATCGCCAAACCGGTCGTTAGCGCTGCCGCGGTCGAAGATTGTTGCACATATTGTGATCTGGCCATGAAAACCGCAACCCGGGTCGGTGGATCAAGGGTGTCCGGAATACTGTCGCCACGGAATAGCCCCCAGACTGGCCATCTTGGAATAAATATAAAGACTCGGTCTCTCCGATAGAAGACTCATCATCGAAATAAACAACGTTCTCACCACCAGATTCCGATCTATCCTTAGCTTCCCCTTCGTGAACAACTCCCACAAAGACACGCTTCATGGCGGGCCGAATCCGAGCAGGTCTCGCACGCTGAGCCGACTCGACGATGTTGGAGCAGATGTTCGGCTCAGGGCCCAGTTTGCCGATCTTGCCAATAAAAACGTGGATGCCGCCAAAGGGGGCCCGGTACCAGTACTTGATTGAATCGGCCTCGGGGCCCCAGCCTGCGTCGTCCATGTAGATCTTGCCGCGACAACTCTTAGTAATCCGGACCACTGCATAGCCCTTGAGTCCTTCAAAGCTGCCCTCCAAGAACTCGAAACCATCGTGCGATAGCGCCAACTGTCGTGGGTTTTTCACGGCAGATGTCCTAGCGTAAGGACTTAGTCGTGGAGCCATCGCTACGGGTTAGCTTAAAGGGGTTAAAGCGGACAAGACACAAGGGATTTTTATACTAGTTCGGCCCCTTCGATGAAGGTAAAAGCCTACTTCTAATTTGGTGTGGTATTGCTAGGGTTTCGATGACCAGGGAGCGAATCCGCTTTGCCTGAGTCTCGAGTTGTTGTTCTCTGCCTGAACCGCCGCCGGGTCGTCCCTTTATATTCACAGGATCTGCCCGGCCGGCTTGCAAAAACTCCGAGGCCGGCTCATAAACGTGCCTAGCTCGGTCTCTACCCTTCCTATCTTATAATACAAGTTACACGCCGTATGGCGGTTTACACTCATGGGCCCTAACACCTTTTGGGTCCTGGGCTTTAAGTCTTCTATATTAAAGCGCCATACTCTATGTCTTGCTGGGCTTCAGTAGAAATAATTCTTCATAGGCATAAACCGGCCCCTCCTGGGCGGTTTATACCTAATAGTTATATCCCTGACACTTGCCATGTTTTGCATCATATAGACTTGTCTTGCATCATACTTGGTTGAGCATTATGTCGTGTTCTTGTGTGGTGTGTTTACGGTGTTGCTTGCTTCTTCTCGTTAGTGCTTGTTTCGTTGCGATCTTGGGGATTCATTCGTCTACATTCGGTTCGTCTTCATGGCTTCTTCTTCGTCTTCTTCATGGACTCATTCTTCTTCCTTGCGGGATCTCAGGCAAGATGACCGTCTCCTTGGATACCTTTACTATCATTGCCATGCTAGTTGTCTCGATGCTATCGTTATATGTCGCGCCACCTATCTTTTGTTGTCAGCCTCTCCTTGTTGCCATGAAACCTCTAACCTTTGACACCTTCCTAGCAAACCGTTGTTTGGCTATGTTACCTGCTTGCTCAGCCCCTCTTATAGCGTTGATAGTTGCAGGTGAAGATGAAGATTTGCTCCGTGTTGGAGCTGGACGTTGTTGGAATATCACAATATCTATTAATTTAATTAATGCACATATATACTTGGAAATGGGTGGACGGCTTGGCCTTTTGCTCGGTGTTTTGTTCCACTCATGCCACCTTAAGAACCAATAAACCTGCGTTATGTTCCTTGATTTTTGCGTTCCTAACACGATTGGGGTTTATGGGCCCCCCTTGATAATTCGCACTTCTTAAAGCTTTTCCAGCGAGACCCAACTTTGGTATTACATTTGCCTAATAACTAAAAACTTGCATAGGGACCGGTTAGCACCCGAGGACTCTTAATGAACCCCTGGGCCAGTGCTCCTCATAAGTGTTGGTCCAAACGTGTCAACCGCCGGTGACCGCCAGGGGCAACTCTGGTATTTTGGTCTACCGGAAGTTTGGACAATCCGAAAGTGGCCTGAGTCGAGATACGCGCGGCTCTTATCAAGGTGTCGGAACGTCGGGGGGTCTTGCTGGATTAGTTTTATCTTTGTCGAAATATCTTGAGCATGGGATTCCGAGAATACTCTGGTCTTCCCAACATGGAGTTGTGACTCCGCAGATCGTGAGCTTGTGATGGGCTAGGTTGGGACACCCCTGCAGGGTTTGATCTTTCGAAAGCCATGCCCGCGGTTATGTGGCAGATGGGAATTTGTTAATGTACGGTTGTAGAAAACTTGACAGAGGATCCGAAATAGAACACACGGCCGTTTGAGTAACCATGACAGTCTCTTTTCACTTTGAGAAGAGAACACGATGGGGTTATGTTTGACACGTAGGTACTTCAGGATCTTGATCGATCATTACTAGTTTGCGACCGTTGGCGTAGATGCTCATCTTACTCTTGTACTCGTAAGTTAGCCACCATACTTTTGCTTAGCCGCTGCTGCAACCTCACCACTATCCTTTCCTTACCCAATAAAGCTTTGCTAGTCTTGATACCCATTGTTATGGGATTGCTGAGTCCTCGTGGCTCATAGTTACTACAACAACAGTTGCATGTGCAGGTTTCTGATGACTTGATGTGAGAGCGATGTACTTGTGTTGGAGTTATTTCTTCTTCTGCTTTGTCAGTGTTGGGTTAGGTTCATGGTCGGCAACCTGGGATAGCAGGATGGATGTCTTTGTGATTTTCATGTTTGCATCCGTAATCGGATGTCTTGTATTGATGTTGTTGTATTCATGTGAATTGTATGACTTGTATGTATCCCCATCTATGTATGTAATGGTACGATGTAATGATATCCATCTTGCTAAGCGCCTGAAATGCGGTTGTGCCTCAATCACAAGTTTTTTCTAGTGATCGAGATAGAATCGCATCTTGGGCGTGATAAGTTGGTATCAGAGCCTCGACCGACCATAGGAGCCCCTTGATTTATCGTAGCTTGGCCGTTGTCGAGTCTAGCAGAACACTATTTTGGAGTCTAGTTATATCGGAGAGTAGGAATTCTTTTTACTCCTCGGTCCCTTCGTCGCTCTAGTGAGGAATCTTGAGGTAGGTGCTTTGAATTACTCCTCTTCCCCTTCAATTTTTTTAGGATCACGCAGTTAGTCTTTCGTTCGTTGCAATGTCAGCACTTTCATCCAATGCAATTCTCGACAAGTTTAGTCGACCCTCTTCATATTTTTCTAGTTTAATCCTCAGTTCTTTCTCAACAACGTTTTTTCACCATCCGATGTGGTCTTTTTTCCCCACCCGCCCACCCTTTTCTTCTCGGAGCCGAAGTCCTCAATCGAGTATCCATCCTACTCGTGTGAATCATTTGCGTTCTTTCCTCAATTATTCAACTTGTGAATTTGCGTCTAGTTCGACATTCTTCATCACTTCTTCTTTTCGGTGGATTCAATTCCAATTTATCGGTGTTGTTCTTATTCTTTTCCAATGCTCAAGTGTTTTCCCCTTCTCTCGTTTGTCTCTTGCCATTTAATTGTTCCGAAGCTCTCAAGATATCTCAGGAGATTCATCTGTCTTCCGATTAATTCGAGGTTGTCACCTCATTTGAGTCTTTCAAACGTTCTGATGCATCATTTCTCACTCGAATAATCATTTTCCAACGGTGGTGTTTCTCTTCGGTGCGCTCATAACCCACAGGTCTTTTCCCAGGATCTTACCTGACTCTTCTAATTTTCCGAAGTGATTCCCAATTTCTTATCAAATGTGATGTAAGTATGGATTCCATCAGTCCTGTGCCTTCTCCAAGATAGCTTTTAATTCTTTTCATCATTGGTTCAACCTTACTTCTTTTCATTCTTCCGGAGTATTCATGAATTCTTTCCATTGTGTTCCTCCGAAGGCCATCATTTCAGAAGATATCTTCGTCCGCAGTTTTCAACTTCGTCCTCCAAATATTCTTCATTGATGCTTGTTCGTTCGTCTCACATTCGTCCGGTGCTCCGTTCAAGTATTCTTTAATTAGTTCGTGATCTCTTCGTTCTCTTGTATCTAAATTCCCCAAGTGCTTTATTCTTCCCGACGATTCATTCTCTTGTATTCACTCAATTTTAATTCTTACGGTGGTTCATTCCTTCTCTTCACTCGGCTTCAATTCTTACGGTGGTTCACTCAAGAATTCTTTTCCGGTGTTATCATATCATTCCATTCATTTTTATTCCAATCCTACCGGTGTTCCATGAAGATTTTCGCAAGTTCGCGATATATCCCGCTTTTATCATTTCAACGAGAATAAGTAGTGTGCAAATCCATTGCTTCTCATCAATTTAATGGATGAAGGATAAGCATAACATAATTCTTATTCTTTTCATCAAGTTGATTGAATCTTTTCCTTCGAAATTTGTTCTTGATGAGTAAATTCTATTACCAAGTGCGTTCATCTTTTCTTTCCGGAGTTCAAGTTTTCCTCGGTCATCTCGTCGGAGCTCCATCTAAATCATCGCAGGGCTTTAATCTTATTCTTTTCATCCGCCATTTCTATATCATCATCCTTTTGTTACCGAAGTTCCTCATGGTGGTTCTTCATGAGATAATTCATTCATCAAGTGTTCTGCAAAAATCTTCTGGAGCAGCTCAAGTATTCTTCTTCTCACGTCTTGAAGTGCAAATAATTCTCCGTATTCTTTTCAGCGGAGTTTTGCATTTCTTACTTCATCTCATCCATTCATTCTTTTGTTTGTGGCGGAAATTCACCTCAAGCTTTGAGAGGTTGTTCGTAAGTCCACAACAAGTTAATTATTTTCGTTGTTGATTTTTCAACAACTCCATTCATCCCTTCTTCGCAAGGATGTTTTCAAATTCTTTTCTGTTAGAAGATGTTATTCTACCTCCTTTCTTCTCATTCTTAATTTGATCCGGAGGCATTTGTGTTGTTTCATCTCGTCAAGTATTGTTTCCATCTTCTCAAGTTCATGTGCTATTCCATTCTCGCTCAACCAAAGTGCGGCCTAAATTTTTTATTGTTCTTATCCCTTGTCTATCTCTCTTATCCGGAGTGGGTTTTCGAATTTATTCTTGTTGCTTCAGCTCTTGATTCTTGTCTTTCTACCGTCAAGACTCTCGTACTCTTCCTTGTTCCTCCTTTGTAACAGAGCTTATCAATCTCGTTCATCTCCGTTGTGTTCTTTATTTGAACTTGTTCAACCTCTCAAGGTTCTTTGGTTTCACCTTCTTCCCTTTTTCACTTCTGTCTCGTTCCTAAGATCTCAGGACGAGATCTCTTGTTAGTAGGGGAGTGTTGTGACACCCCGAGACCGATGCGCCAGGTGTCAGCCAGTTATTCATCGTCGTTGCCATGTCATGTGCTTGCGTGTTGCACTTTCCCTTGTCATCATGTGCATTGCATTAGCATGTTTTAAAAACTTGCATCCGTCTGAGTCCGACCGTCCTTTCCGTTGTCCGTTCTGAGCCTAGACACACTCGCACGCGCCTGCGGCACCTCCGAATATTTATTTTGTAAGTGGCCATAAAATTTTCTCGGAATGGGTCGAAACTTGGCGTGTAATCTTATTATCGTGTAGACAGACTGCCTGCCAAATTTCGTCGCATTCGGAGCTCGTTTGGTAGCCCAACCGTTAACTATAGAGGCACTATAGCCGGTTTATTCGTCGGACGTTTCGGTCTCCGAAACTGCCGTTGGCCTCTATCTCTCCTCTCCTATCAGCTCTTGGCCTCTTTGGCACAACCCACTAGCCCAACTACCTGCCCCTCTGCTCCAGACCGTCAGATCGTGATCCGAGCGTCCGAAATGGAGCTAAACCCCCTAACCCTAGCACCTACCCTATATAACCACACCCCCCTTCCAATTTTGGCAGCCTACCTGTCGTGGTTTTGTCACAGCAGATGTCCTATCAAAAGGACTTAGTCGTGAGGCCATCGCTATGGGTTAGCTTAAAGGGGTTAAAACGGACAAGGACACAGGGATTTTATACTAGTTCGGCCTCTTCGATGAAGGTAAAAGCCTACGTCTAGTTTGGTGTAATATTACTAGGGTTTCGATGACCAGGGAGCAAATCCGCTTTACCTGTGTCTCGAACTGTTGTTCTCTGCCTTGAACCGTCGCAGGGTCGTCCCTTTATATAAGAGGTGACGCCTGGTCCGCTTTACAGAGTTCCCACGCCGACTTATAAACGTATCCGGCTCGGTCTCTATTCTTCCTATCTTACATTACAAGTTACACATCATATGGGGGTTTACAAATCATGGGCTCTAATGCTTCTTGGGCCTTAAGCTTCCTGGACTAAAGCGCCTTGCTTCATGTTCGACTGGGCTTCAGTAGAAATAATCTCCATAGGAATAAACCGGCCCCTCTTGGGCGGTTTATACTTAGTACTAATATCCCTGACATTAGGCCCCAGATTGATTTGAACCTATTCATGTCAATCTTCAACATCTAATACAGGTTTCCCTTACCGCAGCCTCAAATGCGTCATAAACCGGCGTGGCGTCATCTTCTCAGATCGCTATAAACCGCCGTGACGCCATCTGCACATTTAATACGTGTACCTATTTTTCATCTTTTATTCACTAAAGCTCCGAAGATCGAGGCGACAGTATCGTCCATATCCACTTTTTCGGCTGCTCGATTCCTGCGCCTGCTGTTTTATCCTTCGGCTTATAAATAGGGCAGAAGGGGCATCTCTTTTTCTCCCTTGCCTGTTCTTCTTCCTCCGTCCATTCGTGCTCGAGATCCGCCGCCGTTCATCAAGCTCTGCATCCTCGTCAAGTCTGGCCGCTGCATCAACCTGACTGTTCCAGAGACTTGCCGGCGCTTCTCCGCACCCGTCGCCTCAGGTGCATCCTTTTTTACTCCGTTCATAGATCTTTGTTTTAGGGTTTCCTCATCCGAGCTCGCGGATAGGTATTGTTCTTCGCAGTTCTTCACCATAGCCCAGTAGTTTCGCTGTAGATCTAAATCTCCTAGTTGATAACTGTAAGAGTAACTCCGCTCCTTCATCGTGGCTTTATCTTCCCCAATATGACTAGTTAGATTGCATCTGCTAGGATCTTCATCGCGTCTGCTGAATATAACCTTGAATATCTCCGAATTTTCAACATGCTGTAGATCCGTATTTTTATTACTGTCCATGCGAAACCTGTTTCTTCACAACTTCAGATCTGTATCTTGTTTACCCTTGTTGGCGGTTTAGCTTTTCCAGATTCTATAATCCGGTAAACATCACTATTATAGCTGTTCTAGATATTTTAACCCGGTAGATACCATTAGACCCCTTCCTAAACCGCCGTTTAGACGAGTACCTTTATAGAGCATGCCGGTTTAAACTTGCTTAGATTACAAACCGGCTCTTCATTGTATTTTCAGCCTTTTACTTCCGAAAAAATTGTCTCTCAAGCCAAGCAGTCTGTCTCCTGCAACTGGGTTCCATCCCGGATTACTGAGGAGGATTTGGAGAAAATGGCCTCAATTGGCGGTTTAGGTCCAAAAAATGTCCTTCACTGGAGGGTTCCCGGATCAGAATGTCCTCCAAAGCCCAAAGAGGGAGAGGTCGTCGTCTTCTTTGATCACTTGGCCCGGGGATTCAACCCTCCCAGGTCAAAGTTCTTCTGTGATGTGTTAGCAAACTTCCAACTTCATCAACAAGATATTGGTCCCAACTATGTGTCAAACATTTGCAACTTCCAAGTCTTTTGTGAAGTTTATCTGCAAGAGGAGCCATCAGTGGAGCTATTCCGGTATTTCTTTCACCTAAACCGCCGCACTGAATTTCATGACGGTCCAAATACTGAACTCGGCGGGATGTCTATTCAGAAAAGGAAGGATGTAAGCTTTCCTCACGCCAGTCTTCATAGCCACCCAAAGGACTGGAATCAGACTTGATTCTATTGCCTAGATACTTCTCCTGCCGAAGAAAATCCACTTCCGGGTTATCGCTCCCACCGTCTTCCAGAAAACCACCCTTTTCCACAGCGGCTAAGTGCCGAGGAACGAGCTCAGTACGCCCCTCAGCTTTCAAAGCTCAGGGCCTTTGTGGCCAATGGTCTGACAGGGGTTGACTTCGTCTGTTGTTGGATTTCTTGGAGTGTTCTCCCGCTAAGCCGGTGTTCCGGTTTAATGTGTGAGTATACTGGGAATCCCAAAGACCCTTTACGCCACACAGAGACGGTGCTACTAGAAAACGAGCTCAATGAATCCGTCAAGAAGCTGTTGGATTTACCTCTAGAAGCTTGCAGTCAGACCGGCTTGGCACCCTTCTGTGTGACCAACAAACCATTGTCGGAAAAAAACTCTTCCCTATTATTTTGCTTTGTTTTAATCCGTCTGCAGCACTTATCTTGAAATTTCTTTGTTTCTTTCAACAGGATAATGAACCTTTCTGGAAAAGGAAAACCCAGGATAAACCGGCGAAAGCAGCTCGCCAAATGACCCAAGTTGTCAAGAGAAACAAGAAGAAGAACACTGTCGCATCGGGATCCAATGCAGAAGAAGATGATCCGGCCTCCGAGGTACCACCTAATTCTTTTGACTTCCTTGTCTTTTCTTTATCTACATTTTTATTAACAATGACTGTTCCCAGGGACACGCTGAAGGCAGTAAAGCGGACGATGTTGAGGTAATCACTCTTTCTTCCGATTCAGAACCTCTGCCAACACCCAAAGTTCATCGAGCAACCCGGAAAGTACAGTTTTCTCATCCTTTTGCTTACTTGGACCCAAACTTTCTTTTGAAGAAGCAGCAACATGAAGCTCGCCGCACCACTCATCATAGTGGTCATGCTATTGAATCTACCGGATTAACGCACACTCCAGCTCGGAGGCGTCGTTCCGAGGTTTTACTCACTCCAACTGCTCTTTACCCCAAAGCAGGTCTTATTGGACAACCCCTTAATCCATCCGATTCGAATTATCAGGAAACTCCTCATTCATCTTCTCGCAAATCAACAGCCACTCAGATTCCTGCCCTCAAGACTGTTCGTGGGTAAGCTTTTCTTCACTTTTTCCGGTTTAACATTTCTTTTTGACTGTTCTAGTTTTCATCATCTTTAACTTTCGCAGTAAACCCAAGCCTAGTAAAAAGGCCAAACTGAGTAAACCGGCAGTTGATAATACCACTCCTGAACCGGCAGAAGATCCTGAACTTGCTGAACCTTCTGAAGACAACGTTGAGATTCCGCATGATGATCCTCCTCCCATGGATCATGAAGTCTTTGCTGATCAGGGGAGCGATCCAATGGATCGTGACCTTGAACGGGCCAGCCCTGCCCGGGCTAGTCCTGCTCCTGCTAGTCCCCCTAAGCAAGTGGCCTCTTCACCTGGCGATGTTGAAATCACTGGGACCGGCTTTACTACTCCAGGGGAGCCTGTTGCTTTGACCAAGCATACTGCCAAGGAAGACATTCTCAACAAGGACAAGGGCAAGTGGAGTACTGATTTGTCCAGCTACGCTCAGGTCAGCGCCCAAGAGCTCCATTCCGGATATTTAAACCGGTTATTCACCAGCCATGACCATGAAGCTGGATTGGTAAATTTGATGAAGGAGCGTTATGAGGTAACCTCTCTACCTTTAACTTGTCCTCTATTTCTGCTTGTATCTTGTAACTTTATCCTTCTGCCATCGTAGCCCCCAAGTGCCGGTTTAGCCTTTTAAGGTGAACCGGGACTTCAGTAGATCTAGTAGACAGTTTTGTTTTCCACATGTGTAGCCCCCAAGGGCTGGTTTACTTCCTTTAGGATGAACCGGGACTTCTACTTGAATTCAGAACAATTTCACATTAGCCCCCAAGTGCCAAGTATATAACTTGTTTATGTGCTTGGGACTTTGTCTGAAAAATGCCTGTTTTTACTGCAAATATACATTAGCCCCCAAGTGTCAAGCGCATAACTTGTTATGTGCTTGGGACTTTGATTGAAAATGCCTCATGAATATATAATGTGCTTTCATTTTGGCAGACTGACTTGAACCAGAAAAACTCTGAATTGACTGAGCTCCGGGATACTTTGAAGTTCCAAGAAACTGCTGCTCTTAAAGTTAAGGACGAAATGACACTTGCCCTAGCCAGTATAGAGGAGCTGAAGAAAAACTTTGAAAAAGAGCGGTCAGACTGGGATGCTGAGAAGGCTGCCTTGGAGAAGAAAGTCAATGATGGAGAGGCTGCTGTTAATCCAGTGACAGAGGAACTGTCCGGATTAAAGCAGCAAATAAATGACATGACGTCCGCCATCCTTGGTAAGAACTGTTAACACAACCCTGAACCTTGCAATCCTGTACCATTCTGGTTTAATTCATAACTTTAATGCAGGGAGACGCGTCACTCATCTTGGCGATGATGTGCGAAAGAAATTGAAAGCTGCATATACTCTGGTGGAACAGCTCTATTCCGGTGCTCAGAAGGCTGTCAGTGCTGTCTCGCATAACAAACCGGCTCCTACCACAATCAAGGGTACCTTGGAGAAGCTGTCCATTCTGCCTGCCCGCCTCGTAGAGGTAAAGAAGTCGTCTACAAGAGCAGGTGCTCTGATGGCTTTGACTCGAGCGAAGGCTTGGGTTCCTGATTTTGATTCGGCGGAGGCGCTGAACGGCTACCCAAGTATGAAGGAAGACAGACCAGCCTTTTCCAGTGATGACTTACGTGCATTAACCAAGGATATGCGGCCTCTGGCTAGCAAACTTGCTGATGAAGCTGATCTGTCTAGATATCATCCGGGATATGATGCTAAGAATGTGCGGGTAGAGCATCCGGCTTATGATATTGAAAATCTTATTCCGCACGTCCATAAGCACACTTTTGCTCCTGACATTGATCCATCGGACCTCATAACTGACGGAATTTATTTCCGAGCGCTGGCCAAGATTGACTAGACCACTATTGACTTCCAGCAGCTGGAAGAAACTGCCGAAGAACCAAAGCAAGCTGATCCTCAATCGTCACGGCAGGCTGACGCCGAGTCTTAAACCGGTGCCGGTTTATCTTTATGTCCCAGTACTTTGAGAAAAACTGATATTCTTTTGGGCTTTCCAGCGCCTTGTAATAGGATAGCAGAAATACTTTATGTTGTCACATATTATCCTTTGCATGAGATTGCATCAGTTGGCACTTCTTAATTATATCTTGTTTATAATGCCTGTGATGGTTTATTTCACCTGCTTCTGCATAAAACAATGTTGAAAATGTCCTGCCGGTTTATCGCCGGACGGGTCATAATGCCCAAACACATGGTCTAAGTTTACAACTTGAACTGTGTATAAGATATAAAATATGTATCATACATGTGATTAAGTGTATTACGATGAACCTTAATCCGGTAGGAAGAGATAATGGTCCAAGGTGCAAGTGCTAATGACTCCCTTGATTGTTTGTCGGTTCATCATGAAAACCGAACCGGGTTACGATGAACTCCGGTTTAACTGTAGTTAGTACTGGTGTTTGTAACCCAGACTAGAACTCTGTAAACGCAGATGTAGTGGCAACTTATAGTCATCCACTCCCTGAATCAATGGACTTGGATAAAAACCAATGACCTTGAAGATAAAGATTTTATAAAACATAAAAAATAAATTTTTGGGCAAATAAGACATGTAGTCGAGGCTTTTTACGAGCTGTCAGGCTCCAAATTCGAGGCTTTTTATGAGCTGCCACGCTACTGTCATTAACCATTTTGCAAAGCCTGTTAAGATGGTCCTCGATCCTTAACCAAAACATCAATGTTCAATGCTACCAAGTTCAAAAACTGTAAAGATTGACTTGTGTAATCACTTGATGATCGTCAATTTAACGTTACCAAGTTCAGGGTCTGTAAAGATTGACTTGTGTATACGTTCGATGGGTCGTACCAGGTTTACCTGGACGGAGTGACTTACTTAATGCAGGCAGGCTAATCCTGGGTTTTAGGTGTATACACCAAGCTTCCAAGCTGTGGTTACTACAAGGGTTGTCAACTCGTTGATGCTTTGCATCAGGAGCCCACAGGTAGCATTTGAGCTATGCTCATCGGGGCTTATGTTTGAGTTGTTCTAGGCATCAAAAACTCTCTTTTGCCCCTCATCGTCATGTGGGAATTGCCGAAGCAACCAGAGCTATGCTCTTATGATGGCCTTGATGTGGTCGCCGGTTTAAGAGGCCATAGGAACTCCCTTGCACACAGAAGCCCCCATGTGACAAACTCTTATGAAAAAAGGCGGCTGATACACCGCTTTATCGGGGGCATCGGTTTATTATATTGATCATAATATATACATTGTAAAGATATGTACATAAAGCGGAGCCTATGGCTCATGTGTAGTAAGGTCGAAGAAGAGCGATGTTCCACGACCGTCTGGTCTCCTCCTCCGCCGTACGTGAGTCCTTATGTTCTCGAACGTTGATGAGGTAGTATGATCCATTGTGCAGGTTCTTGCTGACCACAAAGGGTCCTTCCCAAGGTGGGGATAACTTGTGCATGTCTGTCTGGTCTTGGATGAGCCGGAGCACCAGATCTCCTTCTTTAAACGTCCTGGCTTTAACCCAGTGATTGTGGTACCGGCGTAGATCTTGCTAATAAATCGCTGATCGAGTTGCAGTCGTGTCCCGTTCTTCATCCAGACGGTCCAATGCATCTTGCCTTGCTTTTTCGTTATCCGCTTCGACGTAAGCCGCCACCCGCGGCCAGTCATGATGGATATCACTAGGGAGGACCACTTCGGCTCCATATACCATGAAGAAAGGCGTGTACCCTGTGGGTCTGTTAGGTGTAGTGTTGATGCTCCATAGCACAGAAGGTAACTCCTGCACCCAACAACCTGGTGTCCTCTGCAAAGGAACCATAAGCCGGGGTTTGATGCCTCTCAAGATCTCTTGATTGGCTCTTTCAGCTTGGCCATTAGACTGAGGGTGAGCAACCGATGATACATCAAGGCAGATGTGCTCTCGTTGACAGAACTCCTCCATAGCCCCCTTGGATATATTGGTACCATTATCACTTATAATGCTGTGTGGAAAGCCAAACCAGAAAATCACCTTTTTGATGAACTGAACCGCCGTTGCTGCATCACACTTACTGATTGGTTCCACTTCAACCCATTTGGTAAACTTGTCAACCGCCACCAAAAGGTGGGACTTCTTATCTTGGGATCTCTTGAAGGGTCCAACCATATCAAGCCCCCAAGTCGCAAACGGCCAAGTAATTGGAATCATCCTGAATTCCTGCGCCGGTATATGAGCATGCCGTGAAAATTTCTGGCAAGCATCACATTTTCTGACCAAGTCCTCTGCGTCGGCATGAGCCGTCAACCTGTAGAACCCATGACGAAAAGCTTTAGCCACCAAAGATTTTGAACCGGCATGATGACCACAATCTCCTTCATGGATCTCTTTAAGAATATCACAGCCTTCCTCTGGCGACACACACCGCTGAAACGCCCCAGAAATGCTACGATGATGAAGTTCTCCATTGACAATAGTCATTGACTTGGATCGCCGGACTATCTGTCTAGCCAAGACTTCGTCCTCTGGTAACTCACCTCGGTTCATGTAAGCCAGGTAGGGCAGCGTCCAATCCGGAATAACATGAAGTGCCGCGACCAATTGTGCCTCCGGATCAGGAACACCCAAGTCCTCTTCTGAAGGTAACTGTACCGATGGATTGTGTAATACATCCAAGAAGGTATTGGGTGGGACCGGCTTACGTTGAGAACCCGGCCGGCTTAACATGTCAGCCGCTTCATTCTTTCGCCAGTCTATATGATCCACCTGATAACCTTTGAAGTGTCCAGCAACAGGGTCTACCTCTCGTCGATATGCTGCCATAAGTGGATCTTTGGAATCCCACTTGCCAGACACTTGATGCGCCACCAGGTCTGAGTCGCCAAAGCATTTAACCCGGCTTAAATTCATATCCTTGGCAATCTGTGGATCATGGATGAGAGCTTCATACTCAGCTGCATTGTTAGTACAAGGGAACATTAAACGGAGGACATAACAGAACTTATCACCTCATGGGGAAGTTAACACGACTCCAGCCCCCGAGCCCTCCAATTGCCTGGATCCATCAAAGTGAATAGTCCAATATGTGTGATCTGGCTTTTCCTCGGGTGCTTGCAACTCTGTCCAATCGTTAATTAAATCCACCAATGCTTGGGATTTTATCGCAGTACGGGGCACATACTTCAATCCATGCGGGCTAAGCTCAATGGCCCACTTTGCAACCCGACCAGTAGCCTCTCTGTTCTGGATTATAGCCCCCAACGGAGCTGAACTGACTACAGTGATTGGATGGCCTTGAAAATAGTGTTTTAGCTTCCGGTTTGCCATGAAGACTCCATACACCAATTTCTGCCAATGCGGATATCTCTGTTTTGATTCAATGAGCACCTCACTGATGTAGTAAACCGGCCGTTGAACCGGATATTCCTTGCCTGCCTCCTTACGCTCTACCACAATGGCAACGCTTACTGCACGGGCATTAGCCGCCACATATAACAACAACGGCTCATTATCAACTGGGGCAGCGAGGACCGGCGGCTCTGCTAATTGCGTCTTCAAGTCTTCAAACGCAGCATCAGCAGCATCACTCCAGACAAAGCGATCTATCTATTTCATCATCTGATAAAGCGGGATAGCCTTCTCCCCCAAATGGCTGATAAACCGGCTGAGCGCCGCAATACGGCCCGCCACGCGTCGGACATCGTTGATGCACGCCGGTTTAGACAAGGATGTGATCGCCTTGATCTTCTCTGGATTAGCTTCAATTCCCCTTTTTGATACCAAGAACCCCAGGAGCTTGCCTGTAGGAACACCAAAAACACACTTATCTGGATTAAGCATCATTTTATAAATCCAGAGATTGTCGAAGGTTTCTTTCAAGTCTGATATTAACGTCTCCTCCTTCCTGGATTTTACCACAATGTCGTCCACATATGCATGAACATTCCGCCCAATCTGTCCATGAAGGCAGTTCTGCACACAACGTTGATAGGTCGCATGGGCACTCTTAAGCCCAAATGGCATAGACACATAGCAGAAGGCTCCAAAGGGAGTTATAAAGGCCGTCTTCTCCTGGTCCTTAACTGCCATCTTTATCTGATGATAACCTGAATATTCGTCCAAAAAACTTAGTCGCTCACAACCTGCCGTAGCATCAATGATCTGATCAATACGGGTGAGGGCAAAGGGATCAGTTGGCAAGCTTTGTTCAGATCTGTGTAATCAACACACATTGGCCAAGTGCCATTTTTCTTAAGTACTAGCACTGGATTATCCAACCACTCTGGATGAAAAACCTCAATTATGAAGCCTGCCGCCAAGAGCCTAGCCACTTCTTCTCCAATAGCCTTGCACCTTTCTTCATTGAAGCGGCACAGAAATTGCTTAACAAGTTTAAACTTAGGATCAATGTTGAGGGTGTGCTCAGCGAGTTCCCTCGGTACACCTGGCATGTCAGAAGGTTTCCATGCAAAAATGTCCCGATTCTCACGGATGAACTCGATGAGCGCGCTTTCCTATTTCGGATCTAGGTTAGCACTGATGGTGAACTACTTGGATGGATCGCCAGGAATGAAGTCAACCTGTTTGGTCTCTTCGGCTGATTTGAACTTTAAGGCCGGATCATGCTCTGTGGTTGGTTTCTTCAGTGGAGACATATCTGCCGGATCAACATTATCTTTATAAAACTTCATCTCCTCGGTTGCACAAACCGGCTCAGCATAAGCTGCATCACCTTTCTCGCACTCCAACGCAATCTTGCGGCTCCCATGGACCGTAATAGTTCCCTTGTGGCCCAGCATCTAGAGCTGTAGATACACATAACACGGCCTTGCCATGAACTTAGCGTAAACCGGCCGCCCGAAAAGGGCGTGATACGGGCTCTTGATCTTTACCACTTCAAGGTCAAAGTCTCTGACCTGGAATCATGCTCATCTCCAAAAGTGACCTCCAGATCTATTTTGCCAACTGGATACGCTGATTTACCGGGCACCACCCCATGAAAAACCGTGTTGGACTGCCGAAGCTTCTTATCTGCCAGCCCCATACGCCGGAAAGTCTCATAGAATAGAATGTTGATGATGCTGCCTCCATCCATAAGCACCTTGGCAAACTTGTAGCCACCCACCTGTGGTGCCACAACTAGAGCCAGCTGACCCGGATTATCAACCCGGGGCGGATGATCCTCTCGGCTCCACACAATGGGTTGTTCTGACCAACGCAGGTAACACGACACTCGGTTCAACAGAATGTACTACCCTCTTATAAACTTTCTGATCACGTTTACACAAGCTCGTGGTGAAGACATGATACTGCCCACTGCTCAGCTCCTTCGGATTATTCTGATATCCGGATTGCTGCTGCTGCTGACGCTGTTGATTTCCCTGATTGTTATAGCCGCCCTGGCCGTGCTGTTGGTTATGCTGATTGTGCCCGTTGTGGTTGCTGTTATTGCCTTGGTACCCTAAACCAGATCCACCACCTTGATAACCCGGCCCTTG
This sequence comes from Secale cereale, assembly GCA_902687465.1. Lineage (NCBI taxonomy): Eukaryota > Viridiplantae > Streptophyta > Magnoliopsida > Poales > Poaceae > Secale > Secale cereale. The sequence goes on from LR738709.1 coordinate 145,236,250, forward strand.
AAAACCGGGGCCTGATCCGCCGGATGGTCGGTGATCGTACCGAGACCGGTTCATGATTTCCTGCATAATAAAACACTCCTTCCAGAGGTGTGTAGCTGGCTTTTCTGCTATCCCACGCCTCGGGCAAGGTATATTCATCTGGTGTTCCAGATTAATAGGCCGCCTCCCATTTCGTGGGGGCGGTCTACCCTTGCGGCACTGTCCGTCCTCCCGAGCATTGGTGTTGGCCACAAAATCTGAGTTGCTATCCGCTTTACGCTTTTCGTTGTAACCTTGACTCACCGGGTTGGGTTGCGGTGCCTTACCATTCTTGTTTACCTTCCCTGACTTGTCATTATCAGAGTCCGGGTATTTGGTATTATCTGAGTCCGCATATTTCACTAAAGCGCCCATGAGTGTCCCCATGTCGTCGCAATTACGCTTAAGCCGTACCAACTTCAACTTCAAAGGTTCAAACCGGCAATTGCCTTGCAATGTTACCACTGCTGTGCTTGGGTTGATGCTATTGGAGGAATGCAGGATCTCTGACACTCGGCGCACCCAACTACTTGTTGACTCATGCTCTCCTTGAATGCAGGCAGCTAAATCGACGACATACATTGGCTGTTTGCACGTGTCCTTGAAGTTATTGATAAACCGGCGGCACAATTCAGCCCATGATCTGACGGAATTGGGTGGTAAGCCCTTCAGCCAAGTGCGAGCTGTGCCCTCTAGCATCATTGTGAAATACTTAGCGCACGCTGCATCATCCACATCCAGCATCTCCATCGCCATCTCATAACTTTCAACCCATGCCTCCGGGGATAGATCCGTCGTGTAGTTGGGCACCTTGCGCGGTCCTTGGAAATCCTTGGGCAGTTTCACGTTGCGCAAAGTGGGAGTAAGACAAGGCACTCCCAGGGAGCAAGACATAACCCCCGGTTCAATTGAGGTAGAAGGACGAACTGGCGTTGCCTGAAGGGCTTCGTGCTATGCTGCTAACTCGGCCTCCCGGCGTTGCCTGCCCGGATCCACCACGTTCTAAGCGTTCGCGTCTCCTCCTGCCGGGTCATCCTGCCACGGCGGATTACGTCTTCGTGCGCTGCTTGATACGGCCGGTTCATCCAGACGCCTAGTGTAACTCCGGCTTAGGCGAGGGGTAGAATGAATCCTCTCACGGTTGTGGGAATAAGCTTGCTGTTGGGTTAGCGCCGTTTCCAAAAACTCCCTGGCCCGTCGTGCCTCCACTGCTACAGGGGATGTTCCTTCAATGGGAAGGGCGGCCAGCCGTGAAGCGGTGGCGACTATGTTATCCAACTCCCCGGTTTATCTCCGACTGGTTACTGGTTCCTGCTCCTGGCGTGCTAAAGAGGTTCCTTGCCTCATAAACCGATGGCAGGCGAGATCGTGTTCTTCTCATCATTACCTCGTGTGAAGCGGTCTGATCGAACATGAGTCGATAGGCTTGAGCATCAAGCTCAGTCTACTTTGCAGCCATCCTGGTTTTCTCTGCAGTAGGTCCAACTTGGCTTGATCTATCCAGGTTTTCACCTGAGCGACTTCTGCATCATGCTGCTCTTTATTAGCCTGGGCTACCTCTACTGTTAACAGCGCTGTCAAGACCAAGACGGATAAACTTTCAGCTGGCGACTGATCAGGACCTCCAGCCCTAGCTCCCACCGTGTCTGATGTTAACGCAGCTGTAGTTGATGACTGCTCCATAGGTTGTGATCCGGCCATAAAGACGGCAACCCGGTTTGGCAGATCGAGGGGGTCCGGAATACTGTCACCATCGAAACAGCCCTCAGATCAGCCGTCCTGCAACAGATACAAAGATTGTGTCTCTCCGAAGGATGATTCGTCACCGGAATAGACAACGGTCTCGCCGCCAGAGTCTGATCCGACCTTGGCTTGTACTCCATGCACTGCTCCAATGAAGACGTGCTTCAACGGGCAGGTCTCGCACGCTCAGCCGGCTCAACGATGTTGGGGAAGATGTCCGGCTCAGGGCCCGGTTCGCCAATCTTGCTGATGAAGTTGTGGATACCGCCGAAGGGGACCCGATACCTGTATTCGATTGAATCGGCCTTGGGGCCCCAACCGGCATCGTCGATGTAAATCTTGCCGCGACGACTCTTAGTCATCCGGCCCACTGCGTAGCCCTGAGTCCTTCAAAGCTGCCCTTCAAGAATTCGAAACCATCATGCGATGGCCCCACGGTGGGGGCCAACTGTCGTGGTTTTGTCACGGCAGATGTCCTAGAAAAACGACTTAGTCGTGAGGACATCGCTACAGGTTAGCTTAAAGGGGTTAAAACGGACAAGGACGCATGGATTTTATACTAGTTCGGTGTGGGGACACCGACTTAGAAGTCGAGATCACCGAATGCACGTGTACAGTGATCCCAAAGATCAATGCTCACTGAACACACAGAAGCTGAATAACAAGAGTCTTACATCCATACATATCGTCTTACACAAATTATGGCCATTATGGCCAAGTCTTACATAGATAGAGCCTCACGGGCTGAATAGCAAATAACTCAAATAGCGGAAGTCTTCGATAATAGGTAGAACCCATGCCATCTGCCTTAACCCTACAGGCATTCTGACTGGGATAGCGTCCTAGTTCGCATGTTCGTCTCCAAAGAACTCTTCACCATATTCATGTTCCTCCATGCCTGGCCAATTAAATAACCAGTGGCAAGCCAATGAGTATTTGAATGTACTCGCAAGCAACCCATGATGTGGTTCAAAATAATAATGCAAACTGAACAATAATGAACAATCTAGCAAAGGGCTAGAATAAATATTCTACCATCAAGTTTATGCATCAATAAACTCGCGTAACCTCGAAGGCAGGTTACCGATATCAACATGAATATGATTCAACTCATCGAGTCAAGTCACCACCTTGACTCAACACACATATTGTCACCGATGAAGTAAAATTCTGGACATAGTTTAAGTAGCACCACCCAACTGTCCATGACCGTGGACACGGCTATTCGAATAGTTTTACACTCTGCAGAGGTTGTACACTTTACCCACAAGATCCGGGGAACTTCCGTGTCATCCACGACCCGCGGTACCTCAAGTACCCGGGGTAAGCACCCTGTCATTATCTTTCCTTAGACGACACTAACATAGAGTCCACTCGTTGGTACACGGCCCTCGGGTACAAACAATAGATCACGGGACTTGCCCTAATTTCAATGTCCGGTGCCCTGTAAAAACAGTCATGGCCGTCTATCCAAGCACGACCCCGTCCCGGGAAAGACCTCAAGTCTTCCCGTCACTAGTAATGCGGGCACCATGCTAGTATCGACCTAAGTAATCAATAAAGCCCCGTCCCATAAGGGGTAGTGTGGTTGCACATGTTTGGTTGGGATGGTAGTCACACATAAATCTAATCCATTATTTCACCCATGCACAAGATTTACCGGCACATCACTTCTTCCTCAAGTGATGACCTAACTCAACATCACCCTCGGGCATTAGGGGCACCCGAAGGGTTCATGCAAAGATTTCAACCACGAAGGTTCATATCACACATGCATCACTAACCATCACTACTAACTATTTGCATGTTATCTAGCACATAGCAAGATCAAGATCATGGCATGCATCATGTGGTGGTTCAACTAGGTCACCATTGTAATGCTATCATCATGCATCTGAAACAAACGGGTTCCGAAGAACAAGTGTATCATGGTCAAAGGGCTGCTTGCCTGGATTGGCTTGGTCTTCAAAGTCTTCAAATCCTTCTCCTTCTCCTTCTTCAGCAACTTCGTAAAATACGGTATCTATACGTCGCATAATAGCAATGGAAAAATAAGACCACAAATAAAACAGAAAAATCAAAGTGCTCAGAAAAATGTCAACTTATTTTTGTTAAATACTAGAGGGATTTCTAAGATGGGGAAAATTCTTAGTTGGAGTTTTGGAGTAACAGAATGGAATCTATTGATTTTAGAACAGGAGTTTTATTGCTCAAATTTGAATTTAAATTTGAACAGAACAGAAAAGTTTCATGGATGTGTGTGAAAGTGACACCATTAAATAGGTTGGAATATTACAAGAATTTAGGAGTTGGAATTATTTCATTTGGACCAATATTCTTTTCTGTAAAAATGTTTGAAATATTTACAGAAAATAAAAGGAGAAAATGCCCTGTGCAACTGGGCCAGAGGGGCCACAATGCACGGCCCAGGGCATCCAGCCCGGCCGCTCGGGCGCTAGCGCGCGCATGTCAGGTTTTCAAACCTGACAGACGGGGCCCGGCAGTCAGTGGCTGTGAGGAGGGGGAGAGAGGGGTGAGGATGACAGGCGAGGCCCGCCTGTCTTCTCCAACCTCACGGCCACGACGACGGCGAGCTCACCGGCGTTGATTCCGGCCACGGCGACGGCAACGGAGGGCAGGAACGGGCTCAGCATCGTGTTGCGGAGGTAGGGGTGGTGGTGCGGCACGTCGGGGAGGTCGGGTCCGCCGGCGGTGAGGTGGGACGGCGGAGGGTCGTCGGGAAGTCGTCGCTCCGGCTGATTCCAACTGCCACAGAGAGGGGAAAGCGAGGGGAAAGAGTCAGTGGTGCATGGTGGTTCTAGATCGAGCCAAAGGTGGGGCAGAGAGGGCCTGTACTGCGAGATCACCGGCGGCCCGACGCGGCGGAGCTCCGGTCGATCTCGAGCACTGAAGCTCTCTGGGGATGAACTGGTGGTGCTGGGGTGTTGCTGGGGATGAGGAGAAGCTGCTGGTGCTGTTGGAGAGGCTCGGGTTGTCCTATTTATAGGGGAACGGCGGGGTCCCGTGGACCTGTGCGCCGGCGAGCTGCTGCTCGACGCTACAGCGCACGGGAGGCGATGGGAACAAGTCTACGGCGTTGCTGGACGAGTCCTACGTCCATTAGAGGAGAGGGGAGGAGCGGGGAAGCTTCCAGGCAGTGCGCGCGTGTGAGGCCGAGGAGTGGGTGTTGCGGGCGGCCGGTGGGCGTGCGGCGACGGCCACTGGAGGGCGCATGAGGAGGGGGGACAGCGCTGGAGTGGTTGCGGACGTCGAGGGGCATCGACTGGCGCGAGGGGGGAGCCCGAGGCTGTCGGGGGCAGACGATTGGCCGAGGCTACAGTGCGTGGGCGCACTGTAGCGCGCTCTGGAGCGCCCTTATCGCATGCCACGGCATGCCATTGGGCCTCTGGACGCGCCCACCGTGTCTGGGGGGGTCCAGGGTGATGCAAGCACCACGGTTGAAGCTTTGGATGCTCTGGAGAGTCAAGGAGAGAGAGAGGAAGCTGGTAACTTGGTGAGTTTTGGCTGTCCAGCAAGGTGAACCAGGGTTTTTACCCCTCAATCATGGAGCTGGGGTCCTGGGGAAGTTACTAGAGGTAGCTAGTAACTGGTTGAACATGTGGTAGAAAGTTGAGGCCAAGGTAAAAGGTAAAAGTGATCAAGAAGAGGGTTTTAGTAAAAATCCAGAAGGTGTTTGATTAGTGTTTGGTCAAGCAAATGATCTCCACTTGCCATGACACTTAACAGGATTGAATGACATGTGAAAATAGGGTGCTTCACCAAATTTGGGCTCATTTGAAGAAACTAGCCAATGTAACTTTGGTGAACCCTAGAAATCAACAGAAATGGCTTCATCTTGTTTGAGTCAAGCTAATCATCTCCCCTTGATGCACCACTTGGTGTAGTTTCATCATTTGGGGTATTGATCATGCCCACAAAGTTTGAAGCTCCAGGTAAAAAGTTGGTAATGTAAAGTTGTTCAAATTTGCATTTGAACAGAAAGGGTTTTGGGGTGTTCTAATCAAGTTGCTCTATTCCAAATCTTGTGCCATTTGGTCTAGATGCCTTATTAGGCATTTCTAGCATGTGCGCCAAATTTGAGAGCATTTGGACAAGTTTGGCAATGTAGAGTTACTCAAACTTCAAATATGGACAGAATGGTTATGGAGGGTTTTGATGATATTTTCTTGCTTCCCAAGGCATGGGACTTGGTAAGATCATCAAATATGTCATATGTGACATGATAGAATTTCCCTGGAATTTTTGGAGAATATTTCCTTTGTAAATATTTCAAAAGCTTGAAATATCCAGAAAGGGTTTTAGAGAGATTAGCCCATTATTTTTAACATGACCAAGTGTTGAATCTCTTATATATGGACAATATATGTCCTCTGAGTCTCCCTGAATTTTGGCAAATATTTTTGAAATAATTAAATAATTTTTCCCTATTAATGACCATTTCTGGCCTTAAGAAAAAGCTTTTAAATAAAATAGGAAAATAACTTTTAAAATTATATTTTTGTGGTTTCTGGGAGTCCTATGACTACTAGGTTTCAAATGTACCTTTTGAAATAATTTTCTCACCCTAAATCAAGCACTTGCAGTGCAAACCTCAATTCAGGGGTTTTTGGAAAACTAAATTTATAAAATACATTTTGGTCAAATTAATTTTGTAAGAAAATACTATACTGTTATATAACACTTGGCATGATCATTGGGCAAAAGTTTTGGGTATGGAGATGAATTCTACAAAAGGGAATAGTTAACTTTAATGAGCACATGAAAAAGCACATGAAGAAAAACTCAACTCCAAATAAAAGCCAAATGATGCTAAAAAAATTTGCTGGTCCAAATTTTCATGCTTCATTGATGCAAATAACATGTTACAAAATACAGGGTGTGACAGACCTACCCCCCTTACAAGAATCTCGTCCCCGAGATTCCTAAACTAGGTCTTAAAAGAGATCGGGAAACTCGGATCTAAGATAGTCTTCACGTTCCCAGGTTGCTTCTGCTTCTGTGTGGTTGCTCCACTGGACCTTGAAGTACTTGATGGTACGGCTTCGCGTCCGTCGTTCTGCTTCATCCAGAATGCGGACGGGCTTCTCGCGGTAGGTCAAATCAGGATGCAGATCAATGGCTTGGTGATCAACATCCTTGTAGAGGTTAGGCTTGTCCGGAACTTGGAGACATTTCCGGAGTTGTGACACATGGAATACATTGTGCACATCGGATAGCTCAGGTGGTAGTTCCAACTGTTAAGCCACTTCTCCTCGTCGTGCAGTGATCTCAAAGGGTCCGATGAACCTTGGTGCGAGCTTCCCCTTGACGTGGAAACGCTTGGTTCCCTTCAGAGGAGTTACCCGCAGGTACACATGGTCCCCGACATGGAAACTCATGTCCCGACGGTGAGTGTCAGCATAGCTCTTTTGCCTTGACTTGGCTGCCTTCAATCGCTCTCTGACTAGTTGGACTTGCTCTTCTGCTGCGCGGAGAATATCCGGTCCAAAGACTAGTCCTTCTCCAGTCTCCGACCAGTTGAGGGGTGTGCGACATCTGCGTCCGTACAACACCTCAAATGGTGTCGTCTGAAGGCTTGACTGGTAACTGTTGTTATAGGAGAACTCGGCAAAAGGGAGACAATCTTCCCACTTGGCTCCATATGCCAAGACACAGGCTCGGAGCATATCTTCGAGAATCTGATTGACTCGTTCTGTCTGACCTCCGGTCTGTGGGTGGAAAGCTGTGCTGAAAGATAACTTGGTCCCCAAGGCTTCTTGGAACTTCTTCCAGAACCTTGAGGTGAACTGGGTTCCTCGATCTGACACAATCTCCTTGGGAACGCCGTGGAGACTTACGATTCGGTCGATGTAGAGAGCTGCCAGCCGGTTGCCATCATAAGTGGTCTTGATAGGAATGAAATGGGCCACCTTGGTCAAATGATCGACTATGACCCAGATAGAGTCATGTCCTCTATTCGACCTTGGTAATCCAGTGATGAAGTCCATTCCGACTTTATCCCACTTCCACTCAGGAACTTTGAGTGGTTGAAGCAATCCAGCGGGTCGCTGATATTCAGCCTTGACCCTTTGGCACACATCACACTTTGCAACATAGGTTGCAATCTCTCTTTTCATCCTGTGCCACCAGAATCGTGCCTTCAAGTCTTGGTACATCTTGGTTCCTCCGGGGTGGATGGAATACGGAGTGTCGTGGGCTTCTTGCAGAATCAGGTTCTTCAGCTCTGTGTTGTTTGGTACGCAGATGCGGCCTTTGTACCAAACAATCCCGTGCTCGTCTTCAAAGAATCCCGGGGCCTTGCCTAGCTTCATCTTCTTCTTGATGCCTTCAATGCTTGCGTGTCCATCTTGTGCCTTCTTGACTTCATCCATCAGGGTCGGTCTGACTTCCAAATGATCCAGCAATCCAGGGGTGACCAATTCCAAACTGAATTGTTCGAGCTCCTTAAACAAGGCTGGCTGCCTTTCTTGAATAACGGTATTCAAAGAGCAAGCCTTCCTGCTTAAGGTATCGGGCACCACGTTAGCCTTCCCGGGGTGATATTGAACACTGAGGTCATAGTCTTTGATGAGTTCCAACAATCTCCGCTGATGTTCAATTCCTTTTGGGTGAAAATGCATTTCAGACTTTTGTGGTCCGTGTAGATCTCACACCGTTTCCCTAGGAGGTAATGCCGCCATGTCTTCAAAGCATGAACTACTGCCGCTAACTTAAGATCGTGAGTAGCGTAGTTCTCCTCATGGGGTCGTAGCTGCCTGGAGAGGTATGCTATGACTCGGCCTTCTTGCATCAGAACGCTTCCCAATCCGGTTCGAGAGGCATCACAATATATCACGAACTCCTTGTGGATATCAGGTGTTGCCAGAACTGGGGCGGTGGTCAATCTCTTCTTGAGCTCTTGGAAGCTCTCTTCGCATTTTGGCGTCCACTCGAACTTCTTGTCCTTCTTGAGGAGCTGAGTCATTGGCCGTGTAATGCTAGAGAATCCTTCCACGAATTTGCGGTAATAGCCCGCAAGTCCGAGGAAGCTTCTGACTTCCTTGACGGTCATTGGAGATTGCCATTGGGTCATAGCTTCGATCTTCGCGGGATCAACTGATAATCCTTCTTCAGTCAAGACGTGACCTAAGAATCCAACTTTATGCAGCCAGAACTCACACTTGCTGAATTTGGCATACAGTTGGTGCTCCCGAAGCTTGTCTAGGACCATCCTCAGATGCTGCTCGTGCTCTTCCTCCGACTTCGAGAAGACAAGAATGTCATCAATGAAGACAACAACAAACTTGTCCAAATATTCCATGAAGACTTTATTCATGAGATACATGAAGTAGGCTGGGGCATTGGTTAACCCGAAGGACATGATCGTGCACTCGTATTGGCCATATCTGGTTACGAATGCCATCTTCGGAATATCTTGGGGTCTGATCTTCAGCTGGTAGTACCCAGATCTGAGGTCGATCTTGGAGAACACCTTGGCTCCGCTGAGCTGATCAAACAGATCTTCGATCTTGGGAAGTGGATATTTGTTCTTGATTGTAACTTCATTGAGGGAACGATAGTCAATGCATAAGCGGATGGTACCGTCCCTCTTTGCCACAAACAGAACAGGAGATCCCCAAGGGGAGGCACTTGGGCGGATAAATCCCTTCCTCAACTGCTCTTCCAGTTGCTTCTTCAATTCAGCTAATTCTTCCGTCCCCATTCTATAAGGCTTCTTATAGATGGGTCCTGCTCCGGGCACGAGCTCGATGATGAACTCAATGTCACGGTCAGGGGGCATTCCCGATAGTTCATCCGAAAAGACATCAGGATACTCACATACCACCGGTACTTGCTCTAGCCCAACTTCAAACAGACAGTTGACTTGAGCGGCTTGAGCGGAAGAGGAGTTGGAAGCAAACTTGACTTCGACTCCTTGGTCATTGGTCACAGTGACTGTCCGATTGGCACAGTCTAACAAGCCTTGGTACTTGCTGAGCCAATTCATGCCTAGGATCACATCCAAGCCTTGTGATCTCAGGACGATGAGGTCTGCTAGGAAATCTACACCGTTAATGGTAATACTGACTCCTTTACAGCCTATCTTGGCTCTCATCTCGGCTCCGGGGGTTTGTACCACCATTGGGTTATTCAGGGGTGTAGGGGTCATGCCACTTTTTAATGCAAATCTTTGAGTGACAAATGAATGCGTTGCTCCAGAATCAAACAAGACAGTTGCAGGTGCTGAGTTGACAAGGAACATACCCAGCACGACGTCCGGGTCTCCTTGGGCTTCTTCAGCAGTGACGTGATTCACACGCCACTTCCCATGGTTAGGTGGATTGCGAGGAGCTGGGTTCCTTGGTGGCATCCCGCGGCCTTGTCCCTGGTTCTGCGCATGTGGGCGCGGGGCATCAGGCTTCTTGTTGGGGCACACCCTTGAGATGTGTCCGGACTGACCACATCCAAAGCAAGTGACTTGGTTTGGATTGTTGATCTTGTTGCCACCACTGGTATTGGGGTTGAAAGCTGGCCTTGGGTTGGCATACTGCTGAGGCTGAGGGTTGGTACGAGGTGCAGGAGCTCTTGGTTGCTGATAGGTTGGCTTGGCCAGGGCTGGCTGCCACGGACGAGGCTTCTGGTTGCTGGAACTTCCCTTGCTGACCATCTTGCGCTTGCGAGTGTCTTCCAAAGCACGCCGCTTGTCTTCAAGCATAAGTGCTTTGTTCACCAGGTCAGGGAAGGATGGGCAGTCACACACGACAAGTGAGTATTGCAGAGTCTGATTGAGGCCTTCCATGAAGCGCTCCCTTTTTGCAGCATCAGTGCTGACATCTTCAGGGGCATACCTTGACAGAACACTGAACTTCTGCATGTACTCATTGACAGTGCCACTTCCTTGCTTCAGGGCTGGGAACTCACGCTTTTTGATAGCCATGATTCCGGAAGGAATGTGGGCCTTGCGGAATTCTGCCTTGAAGTTGACCCAAGTGATGTCTTGTTCAGCATGCATGACCTTGAATCCATCCCACCAAGCTCTAGCAGTCCCCCCGAGGCAGTGGGCTGCATAAGCCACCTTCTCGCGGTCTTCGGTGCATCCGACTAGTTCCAGTATTTCCTCAATGGAGCGGATCCAGTCGTCTGCATCCAGGGGTTCAACAGTCTCGATAAAGGTTGGCGGTGCATGCTTCTTGAACTCTGCCAACGTGGAACGTCCATTGCCATTCCCCGCCGGCTGGCGGTTGTTGGTGACAGCTTGAGCAATCAGCTGAAGGGCTGCAGTGTTGGCTTGGCGTTCCTCTCGGAAGGCTTGGAGAAGCTGAGCCATGTCCATGTTCGGAGGAGGTGGTGGTGGAACTTGGTCATTGGTTTGGTCGTGGCCTGCCTCTGACTGAGCGGATGCTCCGGCTTCAGGCTGCTGGGTAGAGGTACCAGTACGAGTTACAACAGGCATCCTGTTGGAGCGGTAAAAGGTCTCATGACTTGGAAGAGGGAAAGCAAGATAGATGGGTGCCTAGTAAGGGGGTGGGTGTGACACTAATCAAATCATGCAAGGGCCGAAAGGCCAAAACACATTCATTAAAATCCAAATGGGTGATGTAGTCGTTTACACATTCCCGAAGGAAGAATACGACATACATCCAGACACAACAAAAGCAAACACTAGGTGGTTTCATATGAACCATACAAGGACTCGACTGCGCATAGGGGTTACACGACCTATCCTACCATAGAGGTCACATCTGGCATATCCGAGTAGCGAATAATGCCTAAGCGGCGGAATGCTCGGTCGCGTATTCCGGCTCTTCTGGGTCTTCCTCCTTGTCTTCATCTGTCTGGGGCCCCTTGTCACTAGAGGGTGTGGGGGAGTGGAGGAGTTGGATACGACGGTGCTTCGTCGGTGGTGCAGGGAAAAGCTTGCGATATTCCCTTGCCGTCATCCGGCGTCGCCGAGGTGGTTCTTCATTCTTGGAAGATACATCCTCGGAGGGCCTTCCGCCTCGATATGCGATAGCGGACTGTCCAGAAGGTGCTCCTTCCTTCTTGATCCTATTTGTCTTCTTTTGAGCCCGACGAAGAAGTGCCTTGGTCTTGTGAAGTTCTTCTCGAAGCTTCATTGATTCCGAGGCCAAGTCTTGTGCCAAGCTGTCGGCACATAGACTGAAGTAGGTCTGGAACCGAAGCGAGAGTCCTTCCTTCAGTGGTGGGGCTAGTGCGCTGCTTTCTTCTTCACCTTCCTTTCGGTAAGGTAGGAAGCGAGTTGTCATCTTGGCTGCCATCTCCGGAAGAAGCTCGCGGAGACGGGTTAGTGCTTTGAGTGCAGCAGCCTCGACAGCGAGAGGTAGTGTTGCCATCTGGGGTCCCTCGAAGAACCAACTTGTGGGAGGATCGTTTGCCTTCACGATCACTTCCACATGGTACTCCACCTCAGTGTCGCTAACCCAATGCTCAAGGTAGGTGAGGATGGGCGCTCGGTGGAACTGACACTCCTGGAGGCTATCCTCGAGAAGCAAGGGAAACCCAGTGGTTAGGTGCCCTTCGGGTACATCGACCATCTACAAGGTGGAATAGGAGGGGTTAATAAGCTGATGAAATCTCAGGTTTAGAAAAGAAGAGAGGTTCAGAAGGTTTTTGAAAAAGGGTCTCATCTAACTAACGCCCATGCTAACTCAGGCTTCCTACAGTCAGGATGGCTCTGATACCAGCTCTATGGGGACCCCGACTTAGAAGTCGAGATCACCGAATGCACGTGTACAGTGATCCCAGAGATCAATGCTCACTGAACACACAGAAGCTGAATAACAAGAGTCTAACATCCATACATATCGTCTTACACAAATTATGGCCATTATGGCCAAGTCTTACATAGATAAAGCCTCACGGACTGAATCGCAAATAACTCAAATAGCGGAAGTCTTCGATAATAGGTAGAACCCATGCCATCTGCCTTAACCCTACATGCATTCTGACTGGGATAGCATCCTAGTTCGCATGTTCGTCTCCAAAGAACTCTTCACCATATTCCTGTTCCTCCATGCCTAGCCAATTAAATAACCAGTGGCAAGCCAATGAGTACTTTGAATGTACTCGCAAGCAACCCATGATGTGGTTCAAAATAATAATGCAAACTGAACAATAATAAACAATCTAGCAAAGGGCTAGAATAAATATTCTACCATCAAGTTTATGCATCAATAAACTCGCGTAACCTCGAAGGCAGGTTACCGATATCAACATGAATATGATTCAACTCATCGAGTCAAGTCACCACCTTGACTCAACACACATATTGTCACCGATGAAGTAAAATTCTGGACATAGTTTAAGTAGCACCACCCAACTGTCCATGACCGTGAACACGGCTATTCGAATAGTTTTACACTCTGCAGAGGTTGTACACTTTACCCACAAGATCCGGGGAACTTCCGTGTCATCCACGACCCGCGGTACCTCAAGTACCCGGGGTAAGCACCCGGTCATTATCTTTCCTTAGACGACACTAACATAGAGTCCACTCGTTGGTACACGGCCCTCGGGTACAAACAATAGATCACGGGACTTTCCCTAATTTCAATGTCACGCATACCCGAAGGGACCAACGGTGTGTCCGGTGCCCTGTAAAAACAGTCATGGCCGTCTATCCAAGCACGACCCCGTCCCGGGAAAGACCTCAAGTCTTCCCGTCACTAGTAATGCGGGCACCATGCTAGTATCGACCTAAGTAATCAATAAAGCCCCGTCCCATAAGGGGTAGTGTGGTTGCACATGTTTGGTTGGGACGGTAGTCACACATAAATCTAATCCATTATTTCACCCATGCACAAGATTTACCGGCACATCACTTCTTCCTCAAGTGATGACCTAACTCAACATCACCCTCGGGCATTAGGGGCACCCGAAGGGTTCATGCAAAGATTTCAACCACGAAGGTTCATATCACACATGCATCACTAACCATCACTACTAACTATTTGCATGTTATCTAGCACATAGCAAGATCAAGATCATGGCATGCATCATGTGGTGGTTCAACTAGGTCACCATTGTAATGCTATCATCATGCATCGGAAACAAACGGGTTCCGAAGAACAAGTGTATCAAGGTCAAAGGGCTGCTTGCCTGGATTGGCTTGGTCTTCAAAGTCTTCAAATCCTTCTCCTTCTCCTTCTTCAACAACTTCGTCACATACGGTATCTATATGTCGCATATTAACAACGGAAAAATAAGACCACAAATAAAACAGAAAAATCAAAGTTCTCAGAAAAATGTCAACTTATTTTTGTTAAATACTAGAGGGATTTCTAAGATGGGGAAAATTCTTAGTTGGAGTTTTGGAGTAACAGAATGGAATCTATTGATTTTAGAACAGGAGTTTTATTGCTCAAATGTGAATTTAAATTTGAACAGAACAGCAAAGTTTCATGGATGTGTGTGAAAGTGACACCATTAAATAGGTTGGAATATTACAAGAATTTAGGAGTTGGAATTATTTCATTTGGACCAATATTCTTTTCTGTAAAAATGTTTGAAATATTTACAGAAAAGAAAAGGAGAAAATGCCCTGTGCAACTGGGCCAGAGGGGCCACAGTGCACGGCCCAGGGCATCCAGCCCGGCCGCTCGGGCGCCAGCGCGCGCATGTCAGGTTTTCAAACCTGACAGGCGGGGCACGGCGGTCAGTGGCTGTGAGGAGGGGGAGAGAGGGGTGAGGATGACAGGCGGGGCCCGCCTGTCATCTCCAACCTCACGGCCACGGCGACGGCGAGCTCACCGGCGTTGATTCCGGCCACGGCGACGGCAACGGAGGGCAGGAACGGGCTCAGCGTCGTGTTGCGGAGGTAGGGGTGGTGGTGCGGCACGCCGGGGAGGTCGGGTTCGCCGGCGGCGAGGTGGGATGGCGGAGGGTCGTCGGGAAGTCGTCGCTCTGGTCGATTCCAACTGCCACAGAGAGGGGAAAGCGAGGGGAAAGAGTCAGTGGTGCATGGTGGTTCTAGATCGAGCCAAAGGTGGGGCAGAGAGGGCATGTACTGCGAGATCACCGGCGGCCCGACGCGGCGGAGCTCCGGTCGATCCCGAGCACTGAAGCTCTCTGGGGATGAACTGGTGGTGCTGGGGTGTTGCTGGGGATGAGGAGAAGCTGCTGGTGTTGTTGGAGC
>LR738709.1:145251245-145382512 GCA_902687465.1 Secale cereale
CCTATTTATAGGGGAACGGCGGGGTCCCGTGGACCTGTGCGCCGGCGAGCTGCTACTCGACGCTACAGCGCACGGGAGGCGATGGGAACAAGTCTACGGCGTTGCTGGACGAGTCCTACGTCCATTAGAGGAGAGAGGAGGAGCGGGGAAGCTTCCAGGCCGTGCGCGCGTGTGAGGCCGAGGAGTGGGTGTTGCGGGCGGCCGGTGCGCATGCGGCGACGGCCACTGGAGGGTGCAGGAGGAGGGGGGACAGCGCCGGAGTGGTTGCGAACGTCGAGGGGCATCGACTGGCGCGAGGGGGGAGCCCGAGGCTGTTGGGGGCAGACGATTGGCCGAGGCTACAGTGCGTGGGCGCTCTGGAGCGCCCTTATCGCATGCCACGGCATGCCATTGGGCCTCTGGACGCGCCCACCGTGTCTGGGGGTCCAGGGTGATGCAAGCACCACCGTTGAAGCTTTGGATGCTCTGGAGGGTCAAGGAGAGAGAG
The DNA here is from genome assembly GCA_902687465.1 of Secale cereale. Taxonomy (NCBI): domain Eukaryota; kingdom Viridiplantae; phylum Streptophyta; class Magnoliopsida; order Poales; family Poaceae; genus Secale; species Secale cereale. The sequence goes on from LR738709.1 coordinate 145,251,733, forward strand.
AGGAAGCTGGTAACTTGGTGAGTTTTGGCTGTCCAGCAAGGTGAACCAGGGTTTTTACCCCTCAATCATGGAGCTGGGGTCCTGGGGAAGTTATTAGAGGTAGCTAGTAACTGGTTGAACATGTGGTAGAAAGTTGAGGCCAAGGTAAAAGGTAAAAGTGATCAAGAAGAGGGTTTTAGTAAAAAGCCAGAAGGTGTTTGATTAGTGTTTGGTCACGCAAATGATCTCCACTTGCCATGACACTTAACAGGATTGAATGACATGTGAAAATAGGGTGCTTCACCAAATTTGGGCTCATTTGAAGAAACTAGCCAATGTAACTTTGGTGAACCCTAGAAATCAACAGAAATGGCTTCATCTTGTTTGAGTCAAGCTAATCATCTCCCCTTGATGCACCACTTGGTGTAGTTTCATCATTTGGGGTATTGATCATGCCCACAAAGTTTGAAGCTCCAGGTAAAAAGTTGGTAATGTAAAGTTGTTCAAATTTGCATTTGAACAGAAAGGGTTTTGGGGTGTTCTAATCAAATTGCTCTATTCCAAATCTTGTGCCATTTGGTCTAGATGCCTTATTAGGCATTTCTAGCATGTGCACCAAATTTGAGAGCATTTGGACAAGTTTGGCAATGTAGAGTTGCTCAAACTTCAAATATGGACAGAATGGTTATGGAGGGTTTTGATGATGTTTTCTTGCTTCCCAAGGCATGGGACTTGGTAAGATCATCTAATATGTCATATGTGACATGATAGAATTTCCCTGGAATTTTTGGAGAATATTTCCTTTGTAAATATTTCAAAAGCTTGAAGTATCCGGAAAGGGTTTTAGAGAGATTAGCCAATTATTTTGAACATGACCAAGTGTTGGAACTCTTATATATGGACAATATATGTCCTCTGAGTCTCCCTGAATTTTGGCAAATATTTTTGAAATAATTAAATAATTTTTCCCTATTAATGACCATTTTTGGCCTTAAGAAAAGCTTTTAAATAAAATAGGAAAATAATTTTTTAAATTATACTTTTGTGGTTTCCGGGAGTCCTATGACTACTAGGTTTCAAATGTACCTTTTGAAATAATTTTCTCACCCTAAATCAAGCACTTGCAGTGCAAACCTCAATTCAGGGGTTTTTGGAAAACTAAATTTATAAAATACATTTTGGCCAAATTAATTTTGTAAGAAAATACTATACTGTTATATAACACTTGGCATCATCATTGGGCAGAAGTTTTGGGTATGGAGATGAATTCTACAAAAGGGTATAGTTAACTTTAATGAGCACATGAAAAAGCACATGAAGAAAAACTCAACTCCAAATAAAAGCCAAATGATGCTAAAAAAATTTGCTGGTCCAAATTTTCATGCTTCATTGATGCAAATAACATGTTACAAAATGCAGGGTGTGACATTCGGCCCCTTCGATGAAGGTAAAAGCCTACGTCTAGTTTGGTGTAATATTGCTAGGGTTTCGATGACCAGGGAGCAAATCTGCTTTGCATGTGTCTCGAACTGTTGTTCCCTGCCTTGAACCGTCGCAGGGTCGTCCCTTTATATTAGAGGTGACGCCTGGTCCGGTTTACAGAGTTCCGACGCCGGCTTATAAACCTATCTGGCTCGGTCTCTATTCTTCCTATCTTACATTACAAGTTACACATCATGTGGCGGTTTACAAATCATGGGCTCTAATGCCTCTTGGGCCTTAAGATTCCTGGACTAAAGCGCCTTGCTTCATGTTCGACTGGGCTTCAGTAGAAATAATCTCCATAGGCATAAACCGGCCCCTCCTAGGAGGTTTATACTTAGTACTAATATCCCTGACACTAGCCCTTCTCCTACCTCCAGCCACCAGATCCTCCTTGAAATCCATGCCACCCACATCCTGCAGCCGCGTCCCCGTCAGTTTTCGGCGCCAGCCAACGCAGCGCCGCCACTTGGCGCCACCCGGATGGCTGCGCCGCGCCAAACCCCGCATGTAACCTCTCCCCGTCCACCATGTCGCCTCCCCGCCGCCAAGCCAGCCCCGCCTCCACCTCGCGCGGCCCACCAGGCCCGGGCGCGGCCCGCCCGAGCCAGATCGGGCCTGAGCAAGCCCGCCGACGTGCCCGCACGGGTCTCCCGCAGCTCCCTCTCCTCGATCCGATTTGGATCGGGAGGGAGCCTCGAGCTCAACCGCCCCCGCTGCCTTGCAGCCACGCGGGCAATCGGAGCCGCCGTTGGCGCCGCGCCGCCAGGCCAGTGCTCTGGCCGCCACCTCTCCCACTGTTCTCCCTCCTCCTCTCACTCTCTCTCTATCAAACTGCAGCTCACCGTCGCCTCCATGGACGTCGCCTCCGGGGAGCTCGCCGGAGCTTCCCTGGCCGCCGCCGTCACCGGGATTGGGACCCCCAGGGCCATATCCGCCGCCACCGCCCCAGAGGTGCCGTTCCCGGCCCTCCCCACTGCCTCCTTTGCGCCCCTCGTTGCTGGCACCGACGTGACCACCGCCATGGCCGCCACCGAGCCCTCCACCGCGCCCGTACCCGACCTGGATCCACCTCGCCCCAGACCCACGCGCCAGCCTCCCACCGCGTCCGGACATGTCCGGGCAGGCACGGACATGTCCAACCCTTCCCCTCACCGTGTCACTGCAGGTGGGCAATGGGCGCCACCGACGGACGTGTCCGCCTGGGTCCGGACAATGTCCACTCCGCCAGCCCCGAGGTTGTTTTCCCCTAAGTCCCTGAAATCCATCATCTTATATGCATGTTCGAGTGGTTGTAACTTTTTGTGTGATGGTCCAAATTGAGCAAATGATATGTCAAAATGTTCGTCTCGTGATGCTCTTCATATTGTTGTACTGTGGCATGCTTGTTTGAGTTCATCTTGATGCCCTAATCATCATTGCAAAAGTGCTAAATCATATAAAATGCTGATAACTGTTATTATGTTAGCATGTTTGAGAGGTCACATCTTTGTGCATGGTTGTCCAAATGGAGTCTATGATATGTAAAAATGTTCATTGTGAAGTGCTCTACATGATGGTTGTTGTAGCATTCATGTTAGGTGACATATTACCATGTTTATCTCTTTTGCAAAAGTGCATGTGGCTGTTAAGTGCTGAAACTTGTTACAAGATGTTGATTTGTCTTTTTCTTATCTTTATGTGTGATTTTTGTTTGAGCTACATGTCAATATGTTTTAGAAGCACAATCATGTCATATTTGCTGTGGTGCAATCCACTTTTCATGATATGCCTTGTGGTGTTTGCAACAAGCTTTTAAAGTGACCTACGCGCTGTTGTTATTTTTCGAGACTTGTTGAAAACTGCTAAGTCTGAAACTGTTATAACCTGATGCCATGTTTGCTTGATGCCCCACTCAAATCCATGAATGTTTTGGGATATCCAATGAGCATGTCTTGTTGTCCTTGTTATGCTCTATCCATACATGCCCTTGTTTGCATATATGGCCTGCTATAGCTTGTTTATTTCTTACTCTCAAGTTGCTATAAAAATGTTTCTGTCAGCCTGTAATCAGCAAGTTCAGTTTTTCCATGTGATTTTTTTGACACACTGAAAACAGCAGGAGAGTCTCCTACTGTCCTTTTTCCATTAAACATGCCATGGGTGCTAACCAAAGATTGGCACCCAAAAGCTAGTATTTACATTTTAACAAGACAGGGCTGTCACCAGCTCGAAAAGAACTCAGAAGAAGAGAAATGTATTTAGATAGAAAGAGAGTTGCTAAAGTCTCTCAAGAAAGTCAGGTCCTGAGGGTTGATCCTATATCCTAATATCACCAAGTCTTCTTTTACTCTCCTCAACCAGTCTACATGCGTGGCAACCACCCCTTCAAAGATCTCATCATTCCTTAGTTTCCAAATGTTCCAAGCTGCCAATATGGTTATATCTTTTAAAAGAGGTCCACGCCACTCAGCTTTTGCCGTTTCAAAGATGTTTTGCAAGTCCTGTTGATCACCCCAGTTTATACCCACAGTATCCCAGCATTTCACTGCGAATGGGCAGTCGTAAAACAAATGTTTGTTCGTTTCAACCACCCCCGAGTTGCACATAGGACAATTATGATCGTCCCCAATGTCAAAATGTCGTCGTAGGAGGAGGTCTCTAGTGTTCACCCGATCATTCAACATCAACCACGCGAAAACCTTGTGCCTCATGATGCATTTAGTTTTCCATATGGAGGTGATATACTGCGGGGCCGTGATGTTTCTGAAAACATAGTCGTAAAACTTCTTCGGCTTGAATTTCGCATCTCCCCAGCACATGATCCATTCATCAGTTCCCATTGGAGTTAAAACCAGTCCAGCCAACACCTGTTGCAAATCATTCAGTTCTTCTCGGGCTTCCAATGATAAGGGGAGCATGAAGTTGTCCACTGCCGTATCATTATGGTAGAATTGAGCCAAAGAGATGTCTTCATCAAGCGCAAACGAGAAAAGATGATCGTGAGTTTCTGCCAATGGTGTTTCATTAATCCACACATCCTTCCAGAGTAGAATCGTGTCACCCGCAACTGGCACACAAGTGGTGATACCTCTGTATATGTCCATTAGGAAAAAAATATCACGCCACCAAAACGATCCACACGCTGGCCTAGCATGCGGGGGTGTTTCATCTAGTAAGCATTCCAGACCAGCAAAACCCAATGAGTATCATGCTTATGAATGAATTTATGTATATATTTGAGCAACAGGGCTTTATTTTGAATCTTGAGGTCAAGAATCCCCAATCCTCCTTTCTTTTTTGGTCTACAGACCATGTCCCAAGCCGCCAAAGAATTGGTTCTTGCATCTCTGTCGATCTCTTTTCTCCAAAGACAGTGCCTCCTCGCACGATCAAAAATGTCAATCAGCCTCGGCGGTAACTTGAGCAAACACATCGCAAAGGACAGCAGCGACGACAAAGCCGAGTTAATGAGCTGGACTCGCTCACCATAAGACAACCGGATGGCAGTCGCTGTCAATCTTCTCTCTATCTTGTCTACCAGAGGCATTAAATCCCTGACAGTTGGCTTGGTAGTTCCAAGCGGCAGCCCTAGATAGGTAAAAGGCATCGAACCCACCTGACAACCCAAATCACGAGCTAGTTCTGCTGTTTTATTTACACTTACATTTATCGGCATTAGCTGCGATTTGGAGTAGTTGATTTTCAGTCCTGTCGCCCGGGCATAAGAATCCAAAATCTGCTTGACAGTATTCAACTCCCGCGGTTCTGCCGACAGCACGATCAACGTGTCATCCGCGTATTGAATCACAGGGTAATCCTCAGAGTCAGGTTGAGGTATGGGGAGTGTGATACGGCCTTCTCTCCAGGCCTTATTGATCATAAATTGTAGCAAATCTGCCGCAAGCACAAAAAGTAGTGGCGACACCGGATCCCCTTGTTTCACCCCACGTTTACATTTAAACTCTGTACCAGGAATCCCATTCAGGAGAATAGATGATGATCCAGACTGTAGGATATTTTGCATCCACATACACCACCTATCGTCGAAGCCTTTACATTGAAGCATTTTCAAGATGAAAGAATGGTGCATTGTGTCAAACGCCTTCTCAAAGTCTAGTTTTAGGATCACAATCTCTCTGCCTGAATGTTTGCATTGATGTAAGTATTCAAAAGCCCAGCCCAGGCAATCTTGTATTGTCCTTGTTTTAATGAAACCATATTGATTTCTGTGAACTACTTGGAGGATCCGTCGTTGTAAACGTTCAGCAAGAATTTTAGTAAGCACTTTGAGCACACAATTCATCAAAGAGATGGGCCTGTAATCATTTACCGATTCAGGTACTAGCTTTTTGGGGATCAGTGTAATGAGGGAGGTATTGATGCATTGTAAATTAAGTCCTCCAGCCCAAAATTCCTCTGTCAACCTATAGAAGTCCTCTTTTATAATATCCCATGCTATTTTTAGGAAGAAACCGTTGAATCCATCAGGTCCCGGCGCCCGATCAGCTGGAATGATTTTGATTATATGATCTACCTCCTCCTTTGAAAAAGGCAGAGATAAGTCCCCCAGATCGTGGCACTTTAGGACGATGTCAGCAAGTTCGAAGTCATAGATTGGGGGCGTGGAAACTCCCATCCGGCTCTTGAAACAAGTAAGAAAAGCACTTGCCTTTTCAGCATGATTTTCGATCACATGGCCATCTGTCAATACCAAAGTAGCAATAGAGTTTCTCCTTAATCTTTCGGTAGCACGTGCTTGGAAGTATTTAGTATTTTCCTCCCCTTTAACAGCCCATCTGACTGTATAACGTTGTTTCCAATAATCACTTTGATACTTCAGAAGTCGCAGTACATGAGCTAGAATGTTTCTGAAATTAGCTTCAGGAATCGACAATGGGCGAATATCTTCCAGATTATCCAGCTGTAACAGAAAGTGGTTGCAGTTGTCAATCAACATTTTTAATTTTGAGAGTGATTTGCTCCATTTCTTCAGTGCATATCTTAGTCTCTTTAGCTTAGCAGAAATCAGAGTTGCACTTGAGGAAGCTTTGGTGGGAGCATTCCATGCAGTTTGAACCACATCCAAGAACCCAGGATGAGAAGCCCAGAAATTTTCGAATCTGACAATTTTAGACCTAGGGATCGTCGTCTCCACTGATAATACACACGGAACATGGTCAGAAATTGGGCGCGCAAGTGGTTTAACCGTGGTATTAGGGAACTTCAAAGTCCATTCAGGCGATGAAAAAAACCAGTCTAACTGCTCTAGCAGAGGATGTTCCTGCATATTACTCCATGTAAATCTACGGCCCTTGATGGGTATCTCAAGTAGACCAATGTGACTGATAATCTCGTTAAATTGTAGGACATCTTCCATATTTCCTCCAGGTAGGTTTCTGTTTTCCAATGAACGCATGAAGTTGAAATCCCCCATGAATAACCATAGATCTTCAGGCTCAAATGTTATATTGTTAAGCCAGTCGGTGAAAACAACTCTCGCTGGACCATCACAAGGTCCATAAATGTTAGATAGGAACCAACTGTCGTTAGATTGAATAGAAGTCATTTTCAGAGTTAGAGCAAAAGGGAGTTGATGTATGATTTGCCCAGATAATTGCCTACTACACCAAGCAATGAGAAGACCACCCGAGGCTCCTTCAGAAGGAACAAATTCAAACTTATCAAAACGTCTGGGGCAACACTTCCGAATATGCATCCTATGACAATGTTCTTCCCATGAGTAGCTTCATAAACATGTCTTCTTGCTTTTGGTTATCTTCACATGCCATGATATGCTCTGAGATGAGTTGCACAAGCTTGCAAACATGCCTACTTGTTGTTGTTGCTGCCATGTCTAGTTTATTTCACTAAGGCTGTGAATCTGTTATCTTTTGCAATATTGCCATGATGTTTTGAGCATGTTCTAGTGCTTTTTGGTAGTAGCCTAGTGATCATGCTTGTAGTGCTTGACATGTACATGCTTGCCATGCCCTTTGATGCCATGAAATGTTCTTTTATCATGTTGTTTTGATGTCAACTACGTGCCATGTTGCTGTTTTTGGTCAGCTTGTTGTTATATCTTGTTTTGTGTGTATGTGATGAACCGTTGCTCCGTTTTGAGCGTGTCCCATATGAAACTTGTGTGTTTTTGCATGTAGATGCTTAATAACATGTTGAATACCTGTTTGGAGTGTGTTTGCTTGATGTTTGGATGCGTTTTGCATCAATGACATGCTTGACTTGTTTCGCTCATATCTTCTAGGCCGTAGCTCTGAATTAAATAAACTTTATATGTAACTTGACTAGAATTTTGAGTAGATCATCATGGTGCATGTTAACTTGCTGTTTAACAACTTGAACTTAAGGTTTTTTCAGATCTGGACCAATCTCGAAAATTGCATATGTGGACTTACCGGAGTTGTTATATGTTGTTTTCCGGCCTCATTTAAACTTGCTTGTGTTATGTTCTTGTTTGCGTCATCCCTTGCTATGTTTTGAATCATATAGACTTGTCTTGCATCATACTTGGTTGAGCATTATGTCGTGTTCTTGTGTGGTGTGTTTACCGTGTTGCTTGCTTCTTTTCGTTAGTGCTTGTTTCGTTGCGATCGTGGGGATTCGTTCGTCTACACTCGGTTCGTCTTTATGGCTTCTTCTTCGTCTTCTTCATGGACGCGTTCTTCTTCCTTGCAGGATCACATGCAAGATGATCGTCTCCTTGGATACATTTACTATCGTTGCCATGCTAGTTGTCTAAACACTATCGCTATATGTCGCGCTACCTATCTTTTGTTGTCAACCTCTCCTTGTTGCCATGAAACCTCTAACATTTGACACCTTCCTAGCAAACTGTTGTTTGGCTATGTTACCTGCTTGCTCAGCCCCTCTTATAGCGTTGATAGTTGCAGGTGAAGATGAAGATTTGCTCCATGTTGGAGTTGGACGTTGTTGGAATATCACAATATATATTAATTTAATTAATGCACATATATACTTGGCAATGGGTGGAAGGCTTGGCCTTTTGCTCGGTGTTTTGTTCCACTCATGCCACCTTAAGAACCGATAAACCGGCGTTATGTTCCTTGATTTTTACGTTCCTAACACGGTTGGGGTTTATGGGGCCCCCTTGATAATTCGCACTGCTTAAAGCTTTTCCAGCGAGACCCAACTTTGGTATTACATTTGCCTAATAACTAAAAACTTGCATAGGGACCGGCTAGCACCCGAGGTCTTTTAATGAACCACCGGGCCAGTGCTCCTCATGAGTGTTGGTCCAAACCTGTCAACCGCCGGTGACTGCCAGGGGCAACTCTGGTATTTTGGTCAACCGGAAGTTTGGACAATCCGATCGTGGCCTGAGACGAGATACACGTGGCTCTTATTAGGGTGCCGGCAGGTAGGGAGGTCTTGCTGGATTAGTTTTACCTTTGTCGAAATATCTTGAGCACGGGATTCCGAGAATACTTGGGTCTTCCCAACATGGAGTTGCGACTCCGTAGATCGTGAGCATGTGATGGGCTAAGTTGGGACACCCCTGCATGGTTTGATCTTTCGAAAGCCGTGCCCGCGGTTATGTGGCAGATGGGAATTTGTTAATGTACGGTTGTAGAAAACTTGATAGAGGATCCGAAATAAAACACACAACCGTGTGAGTAACCGTGACCGTCTCTTTTCACTTTGAGAAGAGAACATGGTGGTGTTATGTTTGACTCGCAGGTAGTTCAGGATCTTTAGCACTCATTACTAGTCTGCGACTGTTGGCGTAGATGCTCATCTTACTCTTGTACTCGTAAGTTAGCCACCATACTTTTGCTTAGCCACTGCTGCAACCTCACCACTATCCTCATTACACAATAAAGCTTTGCTAGTCTTGATACCCATGGTTATGGGATTGCTGAGTCCTCGTGGCTCACAGTTACTACAACAATAGTTGCAGGTGCATGTTTCCGATGACTTGACGTGAGAGCGATGTACTTGTGTTGGAGTTATTTCTTCTTCTGCTTCGTCAGTGTTGGGTTAGGTTCCTGGTCGGCAGCCTGGGATAGCAGGATGGATGTCTTTGTGCTTTTCATGTTTGCATCCGTAGTCGGATGTCTTGTATTGATGTTGTTGTATTCATGTGAATTGTATGACTTGTATGTATCCCCATGTATGTATGTAATGGTACGATGTAATGATATCCATCTTGCTAAGCGCCTCAAATGCGGTTGTGCCTCAATCACAAGTTTTATCTACTGATCGAGATAGAATCGCATCTTGGGCGTGATATGACGGCTTTATATTGCCTTGAGACCTCCAGAAAGGTTTATCAAGGAATTATTTTGCCGTAGCCACCTCGCGTTCCTTGGCAATCTAATATGGGGAATTTTCTAGTACTTTGTCGGAGGAGTAACTCAACGTTGGAGCTATCTTCATCAACCTTGTTGTGATCATGTTCATGTGTGAGCGGTCCTTCTTGGACTATGGGCGCATAATAGTAGCTAAATGGCATCTTCTCTCCCTTGCTTTTCAATACAGAGACCGGATGAATTGCCCTACATGATGGTGATCCATCTGACGTAATATTCTCAGTGTGTTTGCTGCGGTGTGATGAATTCTCTCTTTATGATTAGATAACTTAAGAATTTATTTTGGATTCTTTTGAGTTCTTTGCTGCAAAATTTATGAACATACCTCTCTGATCTATTAGTCTTTCACTTCCATGATTAGATGAATGATTTTCAAGAGCGGTAGTATATATTGGTTGGATATAACCTTGCAAATAATCTATGTTTGTGTCAGAAGGAGAAAAATGCTTGTATTATATTATTCCACTAAGGTTCAAACTGTAGTTGGCTAGTTGTCTCGGTGTCAACTAGAGGTAAAATAGTACATTATTTTCATTATCTCACTTTGTTTAATCTAACACACTTCTTTCACTCAATACTTAAATATGCATGTCAGATACTATCATGGAGTATTAGCTATAGATACAGTTGGATAACAGGCTATAGATACAAGGATGTAATGTCCATATGCAATGGTGACATATGTGATCACATCATATACATTGCAATTTAATTGATACAAAATTGTTGTTTGTTTACGCATGTATGCTTTCTGGAGCGTTATCACTAGTGAAATTATGGATCCCGGGCCTGTATTTTTTCGTAATTACAACCTCGATCACTTTATTTTTATTTTTATTTTTTACCATCGGAAGATTTACTTTCACTTGCTCACAATCATCAATTCCAACCACACAATATGTTAACCCTTGTAACTAGCAAAGTTGGTGAGACTAAATCTCACTACCTAAATTGGTGACCAAGAAGAGTTTTCTAGTTGTGTGTAGGTACTAATCATTGACTGCTGCAATAACTACACAGATTGATATATTGGATCTCACTGAGGGAAACTTGCTTCGTGCTACAAACCCTTACTCTTCAGGGCCCACCATATATTCATCTAACGTGCACTATATTAATTGAGCATATCAAGAAGCAGACGCCGTGACCTCGCTTTCTTCGGTCTAACACTACCCTTCTTCACATCGGTTGACGCCAAAACTAATTTCAGACAACTAGATTTAGCAAAACTCAATTTTCAAGTTTAATACAAACTAATTACTGAATCATGGTTGATTTGTCAAAATTTGACCAAAATGCTTTTGAAATTTTCACATTGTCGTGTATGTGATATGTCCAAGAAAGTACTTCAAATCATTAAATAATTTGAGACTTGCCAAGATCAAAGGTATTGTATGTCATCAACCATCATTACTCCCTCTGTAAACTAATATAAGAGTGTTTAGATCACTATTTTTGTATTCTAAAAGCTCTTATATTAGTTTACGGAGGGAGTACATGACTTAAGACCACGACCTACATTACCACATTTATCTAGCATCTCGTGGCAGTGTGTGTGCTCATGCGGGTGCATGTGTTGCGCGTAGTGCTTTAAACGAAACCCCCTGATTGTGAGAGTTAGGACCAGCCATCAATGCTTGACAATAGATCACAACATACCCCAAAGTTATTTTTTTAGAAACACATACACGCATGCATGCACACCATATCTTTTTTAAGGATAGCTACCTAAATACAGTACAACCATAATATCAGGTGGTACATTTAGATAGCATCGTGCCGCGGAGCGTCACGGGCACATCGCAATGACAGTGAGTTGTCCTTTCATCTAGCAAGAGCAGCAAACTCGTGGGCCAGTGTGTTCTTTCGCCTTGGCACGGTGCTTATTTGCACAGAGTTGAAGCTTTGGCTAGCGTTTTTTAGGATAAAGGGAGCCTTCCATTATATTTATCCAGGAATACAGTCGGACATGATTACATGTTTCACACTATGTGGCACATCATCTAAGAAAAGGAAATCTCCATGGATTCTTGCATACGTAACTAACTCATGTGCGGCCACATTGCACTCCCTAAAAGTTTTGGTCATAGTATAGGACTCAAAACCTCCCATCAAACTCTTTGACTCCTCATAGCTTGCCCACCACCTGGTTCTGCTAATGTTGCGGTTGGATACTGCAGAGACCACGACATTGCAGTCAGATTCAACCAGAATTTGGTTTAGTGACAGGTTGCTAGCTTGTCTTAGTCCAAAGGATAGCGCCCAAGCTTCAGATTCCTCCGCATCCGTGCAATCCTGAAAACGAGAGCCTGCCCAAAAAACCACAACACCCAAACTGTCTCTACCAATGGCACCCACAGCAATTAAACACAAGGAGGGTATGAAGGGCGCATCAACGTTTATTTTAATGTAATTCTCAGAAGGTTTTGGCCAGCCAATGTCAGGTCGAGGGATGCTAGGAGCTAGCACTGAAACTTCCTGCAGTTTTTGCTTACCTTTGCTATCATTTTCAGCAGGGCTTTTAGAGTTCAAGCACTCCCAGTAGGACTTTAGAAACAACACCGAATCTCTTATAGAAGCTTCTCCTTTATTGTGAATGGCGTCATCCCTTATATGCCAAGATCTCCACAGAACTAGTGGGAATTTTTCTCTCGTATCTCCTGAGCACAAACTTACGTTTTGTAACAGCCACTCGGGGGAAAAGGCCATAAGAGTTTTTTCATCCGGCAGATTCTAGTATTTCCTCATTTCCTCTCTGAGTGCTCTTTGCTTTGTGCAAGACACTGTAGAATGGTATGCATTTTTAGTTGCGTTTCCACAAACCTTGCAGACTCCATCCAACTCAGGTGTCCTCTTGTGCTTATTCTCCTTTGTGGGCAGAGAGTCAGTGGCAGTTCTCCAAGCGAAAATACGAATTTTGTGAGGAACTTTAGCTTTCCACACTAAATTCCATAAGCTTTCTCTTCTATTACCATAGTTTGCCGAGGAACTTACTCCCGGTCCATCTTGCAAAGACTTACCCAGCTTGTAGGCACTCCTTACCAAGAAAATACAATTTTTTCATAGTTCCATGCGAGAGTATCTTCCACAGGGATAGAGGGAAGTCTGATTTTGTAGATCTCCTCAGCATCAAAACTGTAGAACAAATTGTCAATGATTTGCTTGTTCCATTCCTTAGATTGAGGATTAATTAATTGATGGACCCATCTGAGTCTGCTCCTACACTTCATGGTATGGATCGAGAGGCCCGAATGATGAGGAATCCAGTTATCCCGCATTATTTGGATACTCTTTCCATTTCCTACCCTCCAAGTCATGCCATATTTTAGGAGTTCAAGCCCATATTCAATTCCTCTCCATACAGGTGAAGCATCAGACGTGAAAACCGTATCTAACAATTTTCCTTTTGGGTAGTATTTAGCCTTCAACACTCCGACACATAAGCTATTTGGTCTTTGAACAAGTCTCAATGCTTGCTTAGCAAGAAGAGCTTGATTGAAGATCCGCATGTCACGAAAGCCCAGACCACCCTCACATTTCGGCTTTGTCATTTTTTTCCTAGACATCCAATGTACCTTTCTTTTGTTCTTCTCGTCTCCCCACCAGAAGTCTCTCACCAACTTTTCATATTTCTCACAAAAACCCGCACTCGTTTTGAAAATACTCATGGTATATGTGGGTAAAGCTTGAGCAACGGACTTTACCAAGATATCTTCTGCACCATATGACATGAATCTTTCTGACCCGTCAGTAAGCCTCTTTGTAAACCTCTCAAAGATTGGATGGAAATGGGATTCTTTCATTCTTTCTTCCGGATTGGGAAGGCCAAGGTACTTTTACTCAAAAGTAGATGATGTGAGATCCAGGGTATGCAAGACCTCTTCCTGTATTTCCTCTGGGCATGTGCTACTGAAAAGAATAGATCATTTACTAGGACTCAAGAGCTGGCCCATACCTTTTTGAAAAATATTTAGGGCAGACTTGACACTTTTTGCTTGTCCCCCTTCCGCTTTAAAGAAAAGCAAGCTATCATCAGCAAACAAAAAATGTGAAATTCATGGAGCTTCTTTTACAACCTTTAGGGGAGTAATGTTCGATGCATCACATTCTGCTTCAAATGCGCGTGGTAAACCTTCAGCAACAAACAGAAAAAGGTACATGCTTAAGGGGTCTCCCTGACCAAGCCCCCTCGAAGGATAAAAAAAATCCAACACTTCCCCATTCAATTTAACTGCATATCTAACCGAACGTATGCAAGTCATGACCCAAGAGATCCATTTCTGACAAAACCCATATTTCACCAAGACACCCTCAAGGTAATTCCACTTAACACAGTCATAAACCTTAGTGAGGTCCAGTTTGTATGCACAATGATTTTCTTGCACCTTCTTTCTCAGTTGAATCTTATAAAAACATTCAAAAGCTATTGATGCATTGTCTGATATCAATCTTCTAGGAATAAATGCACTTTGTGTTTCAGAGATAATTCATGGACGAAAGTTCTAATGCGATTTACTAAGCACTTGGATATGATTTTGTACATTACGCTGCAAAGACTTGTTGGACGGAAATCCTGAAGCTTCTCTGGGGAATTACCTTTTGGAATGAGGACAATCACTGTATCATTTATGCGCCTGGCATAATGCCATTTGCAAAGAAACTTTAACCTCATCAATAACATATTTCCTTAGCTCGGCCTAGTTTCTTTGGAAGAATCCAGCCGGCAAACCATCATTGCCTAGGGCCTTTAGAGGTCCTATTTGAAACAATGCGTCACTGATCTCTAGGTCAGTAAAATCCCGGTAGAGAGACACATTTATGTTCTGTGTTACTTTTGCATCAAAAAAGTTCAACAATACATCTGGTTCAACACTATCATCACTTTCATACAGTTTTTTGAAAAAAAATATGTAGTCATTTTTGCGATCTGCTTCTTTTCCTGAATCCACTTCCCCTCTGAATCTTTAAGTTTGTTGATCTTACTTTTCTTCTGTCGCCAAGTGGCTTTTCGCTGAAAATATTTGGTGTTTTGTTATTCCTCTCTGGTAGTACTGACACGTGATCGTTGGCGCCATAGCATCTCTTCCCTGTATAGATATTCGTCTAAATCCTTTGAGCATATGTAGATCAACTCATCTCGCTGATTTGACGGAGCCAAATCCCATAATTTATCCAGCCGTTACATTAGCTTCTGAACTCTAAACCGGGCTGATCTGAACGTTCCCCTACTCCAACCATATAACTCATGATGCACCTTTTTTAGTTTATTTGACATGCCCTAGAGACCCGAACCTAGAGCCTCACTTTATTCAAAGCATTTTTAATTTCATCAGCCAGGGAGGGGTCCCTCTCCGACATGTACTCATACCTCAAAGGATTTGGCCCTGATACGTCCATTTGCATCATGTTCCCTTGCTGTTATTTATGTTGTTATTATGCATAATAATGCTTTTTGGAGTAATTCTAATGCCTTTTCTCTCAAAATTTGCTAGGAATGCATCAAGGGGGAGAATTCCGGCAGCTAGAAATCTAAACCTGAAAAGCCACGTCAGGCCACCTATTCTACGCAACTCCAAACAAGCTGAAACTCCATGGAGATTTTTATGAAATATATGAAAACTACTGGAGCTGATAACCACCAAAACGGGGCCCACTAGGTGGGCCCAACGCACCTGGGCGCGCCTGCCCCCTAGGCACGCCCTGGTGGCTTGTGCTCACCCAGGCCCATCTCCGGTGCCCATCTTATGGTATATAATCCCTTCTAACCTAGAAAAAATAAGGATAAGACTTTCGGGACGGAGTGCCACCATCTCGAGGCGGAACTTGGGTAGGAGTACTTTTGTCCTCCGGCGGAACGTTTCCGTCGGGGGAACTTCCCTCCCGGAGGGGGAAATCATCGTCATCATCATCACCAACAACGCTCCCGTCTTGGGGAGGGCTATCTTCATAAACATCTTCAACAGCACCATCTCATCTCAAACCCTAGTTCATCTCTTTTGTTCAATCTTGTTACCGGAACTATAGATTGGTGCTTGTGGGTGACTAGTAGTGTTGATTACATCTTGTAGTTGATTACTATATGGTTTATTTAGTGGAAGATTATATGTACAGATCCATTATGCTATTCAATACCCCTCTGATCTTGAGCATGTTTATCACTTGTGAGTAGTTACCTTTGTTCTTGAGGTCACGGGAGAAATCATGTTGCAAGTAATCATGTGAATTTGATACGTGTTTGATATTTTGATAGTATGTATGTTGTGATTCCCTTAGTGGTGTCATGTGAACGTCGACTACATGAAAATTCACCATATTTGGGCCTAAGGGAATGCATTGTGGAGTAGTAATTAGATGGTGGGTTGCGAGAGTAACAGAAGCTTAAACCCCAGTTTATGCGCTATTCCGTAAGGGACCGATTGGATCCAAAAGTTCAATGCTATGGTTAGAATTTATTCTTAATACTTTTCTCGTAGTTGCGGATGTTTGCGGGAGGGTTAATCATAAGTAGGAGGTTTATTCAAGTAAGAACAACACCTAAGCAGCAATCCACCCACATATCAAATTATCAAAGTAGCGAACACAAATTGAACCAACATGATGAAAGTGACTAGATGAAATTCCCGTGTACCCTCAAGAAAGCTTTGCTTATTATAAGAGACCGTTTTGGCCCGTCATTTTCCTCAAAAGGGTTGGGCTACCTTGCTGCACTTTTGCTACTACTATATTTACTTGCTCGTTATAAAATTATGTTGCTATCAAACTACTCTGGTACTTACAATTTCAGCACTTGCAGATACTACCTTACTGAAAAACACTTGTCATTTCCTTATCCTCCTCGTTGGGTTCGACACTCTTACTTATCGAAAAGAGATACAATTGATCCCCTATTCTTGTGGGTCATCAAGGAAATTTTCTTGCGCCTTTGTCGGGGAGTGAACGCTTCTGGTAAGTGGAAACTGGTAAGGAAACATTCATATAGTGTGCTGAAATTTATTGTCACTTGTTACTATGGAGAACAATCCTCGGAGGGGTTTGTTCGGGGTATCTTCACCTCGACCGGAACCACAATTAGCTACCCCTCAACCCGCTGCACCTACTAAAAATATTGAATATGAAATCCCTTCGGGTATGATAGAACAACTGCTAACTAATCCTTATGCAGGAGATGGAACTGAACATCCTGATATGCACTTGATATATGTGGAACAAATTTGTGGATTTTTTAAGCTTGCAGGTTTACCCAGAGATCAAGTTATGAAGAAGGTTTTTCCTTTATCTTTGAAGGGAAAAGCATTAGCATGGTATAGGCTATGCAATGATATTGGATCTTGGAACTGGAACTGATTTAAAATGGAGTTTCACTAAAAAAAATCATATGCATCTAGTTCATCGTGATCGGAATTACATATATAATTTTTGGCTCGTGAAGGAGAAAGTATCGCTCAAGCTTGGGGGAGGCTTAAGTCAATGTTATACGCATGCCGCAATCATGAGCTCTCAAGAGAAATTATTATTCAGAATTTTTATGCTCGGCTTTCTCACAATGATCGATCCATGCTTGATACTTCTTGTGCTGGTTCTTTTATGAAGAAAACTATTGAATTCCGGCGGGATCTTTCGGAAAGAGTTAAACGCGACTCTAAAGATTGGGAACTCGACGAAGGTAAAGAGTCACGTATCAAGCTCAAGTATCATTGTGTTAAATCTTTTATGAATACCGATGCTTTTTCAAAGCTTTACTAAATATGGAATTGGCTTTGAGATAGTAGCCTCCTTTTGTGAATCTTTTGCTAATCATGTTGATCTCCCTAAAGAGAAGTGGTTTAAATATCACCCACCTATTAAAGAAGAAATTAAAGAACCGATACCATTTAAGGAAGAAACTATACTTTATAATGTTGATCCAGTTGTTCCTACTGCTTATATTGGAAAAAACGTTTCCTGTTAGGATAAAGGAACATGCTAAAGTTTCAACTGTGGTTAACAAAAGTTATATCAGAACACCTAAGCCAGATGAACAACTTAAAGTAGAACCTAATATTGGTATGGTCAAAGATCTCTTGGAATAAAATGTAGATGGGCATGTTATTTGTTTTAATGAAGAAGCTGCTAGAATTGCCAAGCCTGATATAAAAGATAAACACACACTTGTTGTTGGCATGCCCGTTGTCTCAGTCAAAATAGGAGATCACTGCTATCATGGTTTATGTGACATAGGTGCTAGCGTGAGTGCTATTCCCTACTCTTTATACCAAGAAATTATGAATGACATAGCACCCACAAAGATAGAAGACATTGATGTCACTATTAAACTTGCTAATAGAGATACTGTATCACCAATTGGGATTGTTAGATATGTTGATGTCTTGTGTGGGAAAATAAAATACCCTACTAATTTTCTTGTTCTTGGTTCCCCACAAGATGACTTCTGTCCCCTTATCTTTGGTAGACCTTTCTTGAACACCGTTAATGCTAAAATAGATTGTAAGAAACAAACTATCGGTGTTAGTTTTGGTGATGAGTCTCATGAATTTATTTTTTCCAAGTTTAATAGAAAGCTTCATGAAAAAGAATTGCCTAGTAAAGATGAAATTATTGGTCTTGCTTCTATTGTTGTACCTCCTACTGATCCTCTAGAACAATATTTGCTAGACCATGAAAATGATTTACATATGCATGCAAGAAATGAAATAGATGATAATTTCTTTGAACAACGTCGTTTGCTTAAACACAAACTACCTATTGAAACAATAGGAGGTCCTCCTCCACCTAAAGGTGATACTATGTTTAAATTAAAACAATTGCCTGGCACTTTGAAATATGCTTATCTTGATGAAAAGAAGATATATCCTGTTATTATTAGTGCTAACCTTTCAAAACATGAAGAAGAAAGATTATTGAAAGTTCTAAGGAAGCACCAAGCTGCTATTGGATATGGTCTTAATGATTTAAAGGGAATCAGTCCCACTCTATGTCAGCATAAGATTAATATGGAACCTGATGCTAAACCCGTTGTCGATCATCAACGTCGGTTAAATACAAAAATGAAAGAAGTGGTAAGAACGGAAATATTAAAACTTCTGGAAGCAGGTACAATCTATCCTATAGCTGATAGTAGATGGGTAAGTCCCGTTCATTGTGTTCCTAGGAAAGGAGGTATTACTGTTGTTCCTAATGATAAGAATGAACTTAATTCACAAAGAATTGTTACAGGCTATAGAATGGTAATTGATTTTAGGAAATTAAATAAAGCATCTAGAAAAGATCATTACCCTCTACCTTTTATTGATCAAATGCTAGAAAGGTTATCAAAGCACACACACACTTTTGCTTCCTTGTTGGATACTCTAGTTTTTCACAAATACCTGTTTCTCAACCTGATTAAGAAAAGGCTACTTTTACTTGTCCCTTTGGAACTTATGCTTATAGACATGTGCCTTTTGGTTTATGCAATGCACCTGCTACCTTTCAAAGATGTATGACTGCTATATTCTCTGACTTTTGTGAAAAGATTGTGGAAGTTTTCATGGATGATTTCTCTGTTTATGGGAAGTCCTTTGATGATTGTTTAAGCAATCTTGATCGAGTTTTGCAGAGATGTGAACAAACAAGTCTTGTCTTGAACTGGGAGAATTGCCACTTTATGGTTAATGAAGGTATTATCTTGGGCCATAAGATTTCTGAAGAAGGTATTGAAATGGACAAAGCTAAGGTTGATGCAATTGAGAAAATGCCATGTCCTAAGGATATGAAAGGTATTCATAGTTTCTTAGGTCATGCAGGTTTCTATAGGAGATTTATCAATGACTTTTCTAAAATTTCTAAGCCTCTCACTAACCTTTTACAAAAGGATGTTCCTTTTGCTTTTGATGATGATTCCTTTGAAGTGTTTGAAACATTTAAGAAAGCCTTAATTTCTACACCTATAGTTCAACCACCTGATTGGAACTTAACTTTTGAAATTATGTGTGGTGCTAGTGATTATGTTGTTGGTGTTGTTCTAGACAAAGAATTGATAAAAACTAAATGTTATTCATTATGCTAGTAAAACTCTAGACAGTGCTCAACAGAATTATGCTACCACTGAAAAGGAATTCTTAGCAGTTGTGTTTACTTGTGACAAATTTAGGTCTTACATTGTTGATTCAAAAGTAACTATTCACACTGACCGTGCTGCTATTAAATATCTTATGGAATAGAAAGATGCTAAACCTAGACTTATTCGGTGGGTTCTCTTGCTAAAGAATTTGATTTGCATATCATTGATAGAAAAGGAGCTGAGAATCGCGTAGCTGATAACTTGTCTAGACTTGAAAATGTGCTTGATGACCCACTACCTATTGATGATAGTTTTCCTGATGAGCAATTAGCTGCAATAAATATTACTAATAATACTCCTTGGTATGCTGACTATGCTAACTACATTGTTGCTAAATATTTACCACCTAGTTTTACTTACCAACAAAAGAAAAAGTTCTTTTATGATTTAAGACATTACTTTTGGGATGACCCACATATTTATAAAGAAGGGGTAGATGGTATTATTAGACGTTGTGTACCTGAGCATGAACATGGACAAATCCTTTGGAAATGTCACTCTGAAGCATATGGAGGACATCATGCTTGAGATAGAACTGCTCACAAGGTATTGCAGTCTGGATTTTATTAGCCTACTCTTTTCAAAGATGCTCGCAAGTTCGTCTCCTATTGTGAGGAATGTCAAAGGATAGGTAATACTGGTAAGCATCAAGAAATTCCGATGACTTATTCACTTGTTGTTGAACCATTTGATGTTTGGGGCTTTGATTACATGGGACCTTTCCCTTCCTATAATGGGTATACACATATTTTGGTTGTTGTTGATTATGTTACTAAATGGGTAGAAGCTATTCCAACCAGTAGTGCTGTTCACAACACCTCTATTAAAATGCTTAAGGAAGTTATTTTCCCAAGGTTTGGAGTCCCCAGATATTTAATGACTGATGGTGGTTCACACTTTATTCATGGTGCTTTCCGTTAAATGCTTGCTAAATATGATGCTAACCATAGAATTGTGTCACCTTATCATCCTCGGTCTAGTGGTCAAGTTGAGCTTAGTAATAGAGAAATAAAATTAAGTTTGCAAAAGACTGTCAACAGGTCCAGGAAGAATTGGTCTAAGAAATTAGATGATGCATTTTGGGCTTATAGAACAGCTTATAAAAATCCTATGGGTATGTCTCCTTATAAAATGGTTTATGGTAAATCTTGTCATTTCCCTCTTGAGTTAGAACATAAAGCTTTTTGGGAAATCAAGGAACTTAACTATGATTTTAAACTTGCTCGTGAAAAGAGGCTATTTGATATTAGCTCATTAGATGAATGGAGAACCCAAGCTTACAAAAATGCCAAGTTATTTAAATAAAAAGTTAAAATATGGCATGATAAAAGAATCCAAGAGCGTGAGTTCAAAGTCGGAGAATATGTTCTTTTGTACAACTCTCGTTTCAGGTCCTTTGCAGGCAAGCTCCTCTCTAAATGGGAAGGCCCCTATGTCATCGAGGAGGTTTATCGGTCTGGGGCTATCAAAATAAATAATGCCGAATGTACTAACCCAAAGGTTGTCAATGGGCAACAAATAAAGCATTATATCTCACGTACACCCATTAATATTGAAAGCAATATTATCCAAACTTTGACACCGGAAGAACACATAAAAGAATCCTTCCGGAACACTCCAGAATCATGAAAATAAGGAGGTACGTGCTAGGGTAAGTAAACGAACTCCGTAAAATCCGCAAAAATATTTTTTATCAGTTTTGGAATATTTACAAAAATAGAAAAATAAGAAGCTATCGGGATGCGTACCCTGGTGGGCACAAGATACCAGGGCGCTTGCCTGGCGCGCCCAGGTGGGTTGTGCCCACCTGGGGTACCTTACGGACTCCATTTTTCTACATTTTGCTAGTTTCCCAAGATAAAAATTCTTTATATACCTCCCGAACCTATTGACCACCGTATCGCGGAGAAATCTTCTGTTTTCTTTTCTTGCTATTTTATGACAGATCCCATCTACCATGACTACCCCAAGCTCTTCCAAGGATAAGTTCTTCAAGAACGTCATCAACCCATATCCGCGGGAGGTGGTGCAGCACCCTCAGGTCATCCAGATGCATGAGGGGTTGCTGCACATCCGCGATAAGCAAGGACCCAAGGGGACGGGAACCGTGGAAGCCAGGCTTGAGGCTATGGAGCAACAAGTCCACCGGTGCAAGAAGATGGTGGAGCGTGGACTCAACACCAATCACCTCATGATCACGGACCTCTCCCGTGATCTTAAGGTGGATGGCAAGTCCATGAAGGATATCATCTTCACCGTCAACGAACAAATCCACTACCTTCAAAGCCAGATCTATGATCTTCAGAACCAAGTATTTGAATACGAGGCAAGGTTCAAAGGTATTAGTTTGGCTGCCAGTTGCAGGACCCGTGAGACTCCTTCTTCCTCTTTCGATGGTGGACCTCTATCATGGAAACCAGAGGACAAGATCGCGGCTTCATCATCACCATCACCATCTTCTTCACCACCAAAAGAAAATTGAGTATCGGGTATGGGCACTCCCATTGGCTTTCGCCAAGCTTGGGGGAGGTGCCCCGGTATCGTATCGTCCCCACTATCCTTTTTGCATTTACTTATTTTAGTTCGATCTTTGGCTTTAGAATAAATGAAATTTAGCCCAATCCCTTCTTTTCGTGAGTTTGTTTAGTGATCTATCTTTGTAATCGTGTGCGAGATATATAATAAAGTTTAGTTTTGAGTTTTTACTTTCTTTACCTTCCTGTTGCAATAAAAATAAAGGTTATAATTGAATGAATAAAAGAAAGTAAATAAATTAAGAAGATCATATGCTAATATTATGGTAGGTGATAGCACCACATAAGGAAAAGTATAAGTAGAAAAATTTATTAGAGATGGACAGACATAGCATTGGTCAATGATACAACTCATGAAATAATTAATAAGGGAAGAGAAGATTCACATATAAATATACTATCCTAGAAATCTTTTGTGATCGTGAGCCCCCATCAAAATATTATATGCCAAAATTGTCGATGTTGGACAAGGAAGACAACTTAATGATTTATCTTTGTTCATATTCACAAAGAAGTCATATTGTCATAGATCCTTTAACATGTGGTGCTTGCTCAATATATTTTCTAGCCAAAAATTCCGCACTAAGTAGAGATACTACTTGTGCATCCAAAAACACTTAAACCCAAACCTTTTTCGAGAGTCCACCATACCTGCCTATGGATTGACTAAGATCCTTCAATTAAGTTGTCATCGGTGCAATAAGGCAATAAAAATTGCTTCTAAAAGTGTGAGATCATTTAGTCTAAGAGAAAATTGAGTGTTGCACGAACTTGTGATGGTGAAGAATAAAAGCGACAAACTGCATAATAAAGGTAGCTATCACAAGGGGCAATGCAACGTGATGTTCTTTTGCACTAAGGGATTGAACATACAAACAAATAAGCGCATGGCAACCTCTTCTTCCCTCTGCGAAGAGCCTATCTTTTACTTTTATGCAAAGAGTCAAAGTTTTCTCTCTATTCCTTTTTATTTTATCCTTTGGCAAGCTTCATGTGGTGAGAAAAGATCTACGCACATATGTCCAGTTGAATATGGGTGACATGAGTTATTATTGTTGACATCACCCTTGAGGTGAGTACGTTGGGAGGCAAAACCGTAAGCCCCTATCTTTCTATGTGTCTGGTTGAAACATTTTGCTCATGTGTATGTAGTGAGCGTTAGCAATCATAGAAGACTATATGATGGTTGAGTATGTGGACTTGCCTAAAGGCTCCGATACGTGACCCTTCCTGAAAAGATGATGAATTGTAGTTGCAAAGTTGACTGAGAACATAGTTTGTTGGTTTCTAATAGAGTTTATGCTTTATACTTCAACTATGTGATGAACTGTTACTTGTTCATGAGAAGTCTATGATACAAGTCTTCTAACAAAAGTATTACGTGTAAATTTGTAGCTATTATAATAATCAACATGACGCTTCTATGTCCGTATTTCATTTTTATCGACACCTCTGTGTCAAACATGTGGACATGTTTTTTGTTTTTGGTTTTCGCTTGAGGACAAGCGAGGTCTAAGCTTGGGGGAGTTGATACATCCATTTTGCATCATGTTTTCTTACTGTTATTTATGTTGTTATTATGCATAATAATGCTTTTTGGAGTAATTCTAATGCCTTTTCTCTCATAATTTGCAAGGAATGCATCAAGCGGGAGAATTCTAGCAGCTGGAAATCTGGACCTAAAAAAGCTACGTCAGGCCACCTATTCTACGCAACTCCAAACAAGCTGAAACTCCATGGAGATTTTTTTATGAAATATATGAAAAATACTGGAGCTGATAACCACCAGAGGGGGCCCACCAGGTGGGCACAACCCACCTCGGCGCGCTAGGCCCCCCAGGCGCGCCCTGGAGGGTTGTGCTCACCCAGGCCCATCTCTAGTGCCAATCTTCTGGTACATAAGCCCTTTTGGCCTAGAAAAATAAGGAGAAGACTTTCGGAATGGAGAGCCGCCGTCTCGAGGCGGAACTTGGGCAGGATCACTTTCGCCCTTTGGCAGAGTGAATCCGCCGGGGGTACTTCCCTCCTGGAGGGGGAAATCATCATCATCATCATCACCAACAACTCTCCCATCTTGGGGAGGGCTATATTCAGCAACATATTCAACAACACCATCTCATCTCAAACCCTAGTTCATCACTTGTGTTCAATCTTGTTACCGGAACTATAGGTTGGTGCTTGTGGGTGACTAATAGTGTTGATTACATCTTGTAGTTGATTACTATATGGTTTATTTAGTGGAAGATTATATGTTCAGATCCATTATGATATTCATTACCACTATGATATTGAGCATGTTTATCACTTGTGAGTAGTTACCTTTGTTCTTGAGGTCACTGGAGAAATCATGTTGCAAGTAATCATGTGAATTTGATATGTGTTCGATATTTTGATAGTATGTATGTTGTGATTCCCTTAGTGGTGTCATGTGAACGTAGACTACATGACACTTCACCATATTTGGGCCTAAGGGAATGCATTGTGGAGTAGTAATTAGATGGTGTGTTGCGAGAGTGACAAAAGCTTAAACGCCAGTTTATGCGCTATTTCGTAAGGGACCTATTGGATCCAAAAGTTTAATGCTATGGTTAGAATTTATTCTTAATACTTTTCTCGTAGTTGCGGATGCTTGCGGGAGGGTTAATCATAAGTAGGAGGTTTGTTCAAGTAAGAACAGCACCTAAGCACCGATCCACCCACATATCAAATTATCAAAGTAGCGAACACGAATTAAACCAACATGATGAAAGTGACTAGATAAAATTCCCGTGTGCCCTCAAGAACGCTTCGCTTATTATAAGAGACCGTTTTGACCTGTCCTTTGCCTCAAAAGTATTGGGCTACCTTGTTGCACTTTTGCTACCTATCGTTACTTGCTCGTTACAAAATTATCTTGCTATCAAACTACTCTGCTACTTACAATTTCAGCACTTGCAGATACTACCTTACTGAAAAACACTTGTCATTTCCTTCTGCTCCTCATTGGGTTCGACACTCTTACTTATCGAAAAGAGATACAATTGATCCCCTATACTTGTGGATCATCAGGCCCCCTGTCAGAATTTTCTTGACCCATATAATTCAACAAAAGTGGAAAGTGATCAGATCGTTGGATGGTAATATGGGTTACAGTAGCTTGTGTGAAGATATCCTGCCAATAGGGAGATGCAACTGCCCGGTCAATCCTTGCCTTCACGTTTCTAGCTCCTAGCTTTTTGTTGTCATATGTCCAAGGCCTGCCTCTGAAACCTAGATCATGTAAATTATAGAAATTTAGAACATTTCAGAACCTAGCCATTTGGCTGGCGTTTTTTATTTCACTCACGACAGAAAACCACTCACAACGATTTGGCTTTGTTTTGCTCTAGCTCTTTTGCAATTAAGGCACGGTCACTTTCAATTATTAGCGGATCAGGATACAAGGTCAGTAGCGACCTGAGTCTAATCAAGATTGCTTGGCTCTCTACATCTTCCACTTATCTACGGATGGTCATTTTTTCACTGACGTGGACAAACACCAGACATATGTGTTCTCAGGCGACAACACAAGCCCAACTATTTCCAGTTTTTGACAGAAACGTTGCATCAGTGTTTAGTTTTACTATACCCACATGCAGCTTCTCCCATTGCAACATGGAGGAAGAAAAACAATTCCATAACGCTACAAAGTTTTTAAAAGACTTGTACACAAAAGACATGTGTGTGGTACCCCATGAGCTAATTGAGTTGACCAAAAAATCAGTACGAGATGAGTTGGATGCCAGGTTGATAAAAAGTACACCGACGAGGAGGTAACCGATGCCCTCTTCTAGATTGGGCCTCTGAAAGCACCTGATCCGAACGGTTTCCCGAACTAATTTTCCCAAAGGAATTGGGATGTTCTAAAGGATAACGAGGTGGATGCAATGTTACATAATGGGGTGTGTTGTAGGGTGGAACCCTAGGGTTGGATCTTTTCACACTTGGAGGGGGAGGAGCAAGAACACAAGAACACATAAGGGAAATCACTCCGACAAACCCAAGCACACATACACTAGAGTAGCAAACACATAGATCCACAAGAATACATGAACAATCCAAGGAAAATAGCACTAGGGTAAAGTTCTTCCCACTCCAAAGGAGGTGAGGTCTTGATGATAGTCTTCTCCAAGAGGAGGTCTTGTAATCCACAAGGATTCTTCTTCTAGGAGGTCTTGATCTCCAAGAGGAAGGGTAGATGAGCAAAGCTCCCTCAGTATCTCATATATGCTTTGCTATCCTCTCTAATGAGCTAGGGATGAAATTGGGGAAGAAGAGGGGTACAAGGGTCAAAAACCCAAAGTGCACGCAGGCACACTCGGACGGGTCCTAGCACCCGAGGTAAAGAGGTCCGGGCACCCGAACCAGACAGAGGTCGGCGCTAGGGGAGGCCATGCACCCGGGGGAAAAGGTTCTGGCACCCGGACTGAATAGGGCCGCGCCTAGGTAGAGGCAGCCGAAGGGGCCGGGCACCCGGGCGGGGTCGGGCACCCAGGGCGGCCGGCAGCACCTAGGCTGGGGTGGCCAGGCACCCGGGGCTGGCTGGGGCCGCGCCCACGCTCTGGCCGGGCACCCGGGGTGTTCCGAGGCTTCGTTCCTTCACGCATCTCAAGGCTTCCCTCCTTCTCCTTCTCCTTGTGTGCTTGGGCTCCGTCCTAGCCTCCTCACGCTCGTCTTCTTTGTACCTAAGAATGAACAACGTCTTCGTTTGAGGTAGAACCCAACTCTCATGTGAATACAAATGGAGTTCGAAGAGGAAGGAGTTAACCTCGGTTTTGATGGCACGTGCGCGAGCTCTCGTTATCGGTCCTCTTAGTGCTGGCGGTGGTGAGGGGACGTCCATGGGGATGGTCGATGGATGCTCCGCATCATCTGCCCCCGCCCTAGGGAGAGATCCATCCACGGATCGTGATCGTCATCACCATGGTCAATAGAGGGCATCGCCCAATACAAGTGGACGACCAAAAAGCACTTATCATGTCAAAACTCGAAATGGGCACTCTCCAATGTCGCACCGTCTAGTGATTCCTTCAAACGGAGCAAGGACAAAAAAAACACTTGGAAAAACAAATGTGGTTAGCGTTAGTGCAAAACCAAGCATTCAAGAGGTGATTCACCCAACAAGTGTCGTCATCAAGCATTGCATATGGTGTGACAAGGGATTGTGACATGGCATGTAAGCACATAAATTGAGCAAAATCAAAGACATTATGGAAACAAGCATGTGAATGTGAGGTCGCGATGCAAATATGTGTGACAAGAGAATAAGCATCTACCTCAAGCTCATAGCAAGCATGCATTAAGCGCTCAACAAATGGTCTATGGTATGCATATGAATCATTCACAATACCAAATATAATGACATGTCTAAACACATGGGGCAAGTGCAAGACAATCCAAACATAACATGCATATGGTGTAGTGAAGATACGGTGGCACTCAACACGATGGAAGAGCAATTGTTCAACATGTGTGAGGCAAGCAAGTTATTCAAGCTAGTAGTCCGAAGATGCAACATACTATAGGTAAACATGAAAATCATGTCATGTGAGAAAATAGGAGGTATATGTAATGCACATGACATATTGAAAGCACGAATACAAAGCAAGATCAAAGTATCATCATAGGCATGGGGTCCAAAGCAAACATGGCAATAGCTAGCAATAACTCCATCAAGCTTGCAAATACACATACAAGTGCTAGAATCAATGATCATGTGTAATGCAAAGCATGGGCCACAAATGCATGGAAAGGCATAGGAATAAGCATGCCATGCAAAGTGAACATGGAAAGATGGGCATATAATGTATAATGGACAATAACCCATAACCATGTGAGGGCCATGTAGAAGAAATGTGTGAAGTCATTGCGCGGAGGAAACGGTTGGTGAAACATCTCACGGATTCCCAAGGCATCATTGCTCTCTAGATCTCGTTTCGTCAACTCATGGTCTTGTGAGGTTGACAAGTATTCATGAGTACCTATGCAAAACAAAGACAAAGAAAAGATCGTGTGTGCATGGTATATGTAAACATCATTCATTTTGATGCGCACATGCGTGTGGTGGTTAGCACAAAATATCCAATTCTCAAACAAATGAGATGCGTGATATAGAAACATGTCATCCATCATGAGAGCTTTGTTTTTATGTATAGCATAGTGGAGGCTCAAATGGAGCATACAAGTAGAAGGCAAATCAATAGCATTTTCATTCATGGGGAGCATACAGTGCATACAATCATGAGAATCATGCAATGGATGGGATGGATCATAATCTCCTAACATGTATGAGGAAACTATGGAGGTGTCCTCATGAGAAATAGTGGAAGCATAATATGGAGAAAATTGACAACATCCAAAACAATGCATATCCCAAGCTATGTGGTCATGGCATGTCATATGAGATAAATGATGCAAGGGGATCATATCAATATCATCACAAGAAAAACAAACGCCAATAACCATGGGCTTGTCATCTATGCCATAAGTGAAAATTGGGTTTATATTATTGGCATATGCATAGTTACTATGATGAGATTGCAAATATGACATACGAGTGATCTCATGCATAGCATATGACAAGTTAAGCGGGTTGTCAAACATGATGTGACCTAGAGAATTGTCACAAGAAATCCTATATAACATGGCATCACAACTAATAGACTCCACATGGCAATCATCATACTCATCATAAATGGGCAATAAATCGCATGGGGAAATCATACTAGCATGAAGCATGGCAATAGGTGGATCAACATCATGCAAGCAATCAATGTTAACATAGTCCACTAGTGGGACGAAAGCATCACCTTCACCTTTGTTACCTTTCGCATTCCACTCATGTGATGTAGGTGAGGTGGGAAAGACCAAATGGTGGTCATCATCTTCATCTTGATGGAACCATGTGGGGGGTGCAGCATAGTCCACCATGGCCATCGTCTTGTCCATAGGAAGGACAACGTCGTCTAGGATCGGCGCGTCATCATATATGGGACCTAGCACCAAATGAGAAGACACAATAGTGGTAGAGGTGAAGTCGTTAGTGTTGAAAGTGACCTCACATGACCTATGAACTATATCACTCTCTCTATGTGGTGGCTCACTCACTCCCTCAAAAGAGGTGCACTCAAACTCACATATGGTGGAGTCACTCATCTCACTCAAGTGGTGGGGGTTGTGGCTCTCCTCACATGTGAATTGGGGCAACTGGTCATATATGGGGCTAGTTGTGATCTTGCTCTCACTCTCAATATGGTGGCACAAATCTCTTAAGTCATCATGCATCAGCGTGGTCAAAGGGAAAATCACATGCTCAACCATCTCGTCACCATCGATGTGGATGAAGGCCGAAGATGGCACATCATCACTCTCGCCTCCAAAGATGGAAGCATCATCCTTGCTCGTCACCGTGTCGTTCGCCTCCAAAGCTTGTTCCTCAAATGGCTTCGTAGTCGTACTCATCGCCGCACCATCTTGAAAAAGAGTCAAAGTAGACTTGGCATCATCAATGCCACAAAGAGGGATAGTGGTGGAGTCGAACTTGGGAGCGTCGTCGTGGGGCTCGTTGGCCTTGGACATCATGGTGGTACTAGCATCATGCTCACCGTCTTGGAGTTTGGTCTTCGAGAAGTGTGCTTGCGGTAGAGAAGCCTTGGCCTTCATGAGTTCTTGTTCTGCCTTGAGAGCACCAATGTAGTTGTCGGTGAGGGACTTGTAGTTCTCGAGGAAGAGAGTTTTGTAGATGTCGTTGTTCAATCCCATCATGAAGTAGAACTTCACCCAAATGGGATCGTCCACACCGGCTCGTCGCGAGGCTTTCTTCATCTCCTTGAAGTACTTGTCGATGGACTTGGATCCTTATTTGGTGTTCTCCAATTGGCCTAGAAGTTATTCCGTGTAGGTGGGAGGCACGAACTCTTGCCGCATAGCTTTCTTCGTCTTGGGCCAACTCATGGCGTACCTCTCCGAAGGTGTGTGAAGCCACCATGTCGACGCGTAGTCGTGGAAGTTCCTTGTGGCGCACTTCACTTGATCTTTGGGAGGAACTTAAAGTAGCGTGAGGTAGTCGTTGAGGGAGTCCTGGATCAGGGGGTCCCCATGTGGCCGGATAAACTCTTGGTGGGCCGAACTAGTGGGTTGTGAAGATTATAATAGAAGATCATCTCTCGTATCCAGATAGGACTCATGTATTCCTGTAATGGCAAGTTTTAGGTTCGGGTGTAGATTTTCCTTCCTCTGCAAGATGACATGTACAAACCCTAGGCCCCTCCTGTGTGTATATAAACCGGAGGGTTTAGTCCGTAGAGGCTAGAAGAACAGAATCATAATATCTCCACAGGCTAGACTTAGGGTTTAGCCATTACGATCTTGAGGTAGATCAACTCTTGTATTCATATTCATCCATATTAATATAGCAGGAAGTAGGGTATTACCTCGATCGAGAGGGCCTGAACTTGGGTAAACATCGTGTCCCCAGCCTCATGTTACCATCGATCCTCAGACGTATAGTTCAGGACTCCCTACTTGATCTTCGGGAGGAACTTGAAGTAGCGTGAGGTAGTCGTCCATCAAGCGCTCCCACTCGAGATACTCCTCGGGTTCTTGAGCCCCATAGAAAGGAATCACGTGGTCATTGTCGAGGTCGTAGTAGCTCGTGGAAGTTGTGGACTTCAGCCTGGTGAGCTTCTCTTGAGGTGAGGGTCGGTGAAGATGCCGGAAGTCCAAAGGCGAAGATTCCTTGAAGTCGCTTGGCGAAGATGCCAAGGTAGAGGGTGAAGTCATAGAGAGATTGTTGGTGTTGAGCACTTGACATTCACGATCTTGTCGGTGATGGTGTCAATGCCGATGTGATATTGCTGACGATGGTAGCTCGAAAGCATGTGCACTTGAGTATCTTCTCGAAGATGATGAAGACCTCTTGCAGTTGTTGATGAGGACCTTGAGCTCCTCCATTTGAGCATTTGTCTTGGTGTCCAAATTGTTCTTCATGGCATCGAGCTCGTTGTTGTTGTTGTTGTAGATCGAAGTAGATGTGCTTTGCCTATCCATCACAAGGCTCGAGCAAAGGTGAGTAGGAAAATGAGAAGACAATACGAAAGTTACTGTCGTGGATTTAGCACGGCAGATGTCCTAGCAAAAGGACTTAGTCGTGAGGCCATCGCTACGGGTTAGCTTAAGGGGTTAAAGCGGACAAAGGACACAGGGATTTTATACTAGTTCGGCCCCTTCGATGAAGGTAAGAGCCTACGTCTAGTTTGGTGTGTATTGCTAGGGTCTCGCTGACGAGGGACCGAATCCGCTTTGCCTGTGTCTCGAGCTGTTCTTGTCTGTCTTCAAACCGTCGTCGGGTCGTCCCTTTACATAAGAGGTGACGCCCGGTCCGGTTTACAGAGTCCCGAGGCCGGTTCATAAACGTGTCCGCCTCGGTCTCTGTTCTTTCTTACATCCCAAGTTACATAGTATGACGGTTTACAAATCATGGGCCCTAACACTTGGGCTCTAAACCTCTTGGGCTAAAATCTTCTACTTCATGCTCAGCTAGGCCTTCAATAAATAATCTTAATAACGTAAATCGGACCCTCCTGGCCGGTTTATACCTAGTAGTAATATCCCTAACATTAGGCCCAGATTGATTTGAACCTGTTCATGTCAATCTTCAAAGTTTTGTACAGATTTTCCTTTCTACAGCTTTAGTATGCTTTGTAAACCGGCATGACGTCATGTCCTCCTGTCACTTTAAATCGTCGTGACGCCATCTGCGCATTTAATACTTGTACATGTTTTTACCTTTACTCATTAAAACTCCGAAGATCGAGGCGACAACACCATCCATATCCGATTTTTGGGCTCCTCGATTCCCGCACCTGCCGTTTTATCCTTTCGGTTTATGAATAGGGCCAAAGGGCATCTCTTTCTCCCCCTTGATTCTTCTTACTCTATCCTCTGACGCTCGAGCTCTGCCGCCGTCTGCCGAGTACTGCACCTTCGTCGAGCCCGGCCGCTGCATCAACCTGAACACGTCTAGAGATCCGCCATCGTCCTTCCGCTTCTGTCGCCTCAGGTATGTTCACTTATCTTCTTCCCATAGATCCCAGTTCTAGGGTTTCATGTGAGCTCGTAAACGAACCCCTGTTCTTCGCGGTTCTTCCCCATAGGTAGTTCCTAGCCGTAGATCTCAAACCTTTAGGCCGACCACCGTATGCATGACTCCGCTCCGTCTTCGTAATCTTATTTTCCCAAACAATGCTAGCTTAGACTGAATCTGGTAAAATTCTTAATTGTTTCCACTGAACATAACTTAGATTATTTTTGAGTTTTCCATATGTTGTAGATCCATAACTTACTGCTGCTTGTGTGAACGTTGTTTCCCCACGCTTTAGATCCGCATCTCATCTGCCAATGTTGACGGTTTAATTTTAGATCTGCGCCTTACCTGCCTGTGTTTGGCGGTTTGGTTTCCTTAAAACTTCATTATCCGGTAGTCGTCATGTTTATAGCTTGTTCCGGATCAGTATATACCATTAGGCCCCTGCCTAAACCGCCAACTAGATCAGTACTTTCATAGAATATGCCGGTTTAAATCTGTGTAGATCGTAAACTGGAACTTTATTGTATTTTCAGCCTTCCCTTTGAAAAAAGATGACTTTCGTGGCCAAGCAGTTTGTCACTTGCAACTGGGTCCCATCCCGGATTACCGAGGATGATTTAGAAAAGATGACCTCAATTGGCGCTTTAGGTCCGAAGGAGGTTCTTCACTGGAGGGCTCCTGGAAAAGAGTGTCCTCCTAAGCCTAAGGAGGGAGAAATTATGGTATTTTTTGATCACCTGGCCCGGGGCTTTAACCCTCCAGGGTCAAAGTTTTTTCGCGACGTGTTGGCAGACTTTCAGCTCCATCCCCAAGACATAGGTCCCAACTCTGTATCAAATATCTGCAACTTCCAAGTCTTCTCAGAAGCCTATCTGCAAGAGGAGCCATCTCTGGAGTTATTCAGGTACTTCTTCCATCTGAACCGTCGGACTGAGTTTCACGATGGCCCAAATACTGAACTTGGCGGAATGAGCATTCAAAAGAGGAAGGATGTCAGCTTTCCTCGCGCTACTCTCCATAGCCATCCCAAGGAATGGAACCAAACTTGGTTCTACTGTGTTGACACTTCACCAGAAGGGGAGAATGCAATGCCGGGCTATCGCTCCCACCGTCTGTCAGCGGATCATCCTTTCCCGCAATGCTTGAGTGCCCAAGACCGAGCTTGATATGCCCCCCAGCTTTCAAAGCTCAGGGCTTTTGTAGCCAACGGATTAACTGGAGTTGATTTCGTCCGCTGCTGGCTCTCTTGGAGCATTCTCCCGTTAAGTCGGCGCTCCGGTTTAATGTGCGAGTATACTGGTAAGCCCAAGGACCCTCTGCGTCACACGGAGATGGTGCTTCCAGATAATGAAGTTACCGAATCTGCCAAAAAGATGTTGAATATACCTCTGGAAGAGGGCAGTCGGACCGGATTAGCACCCTTTTGTGTGACTAATAAACTGTCATCGGTAAGAGATTCTTTTGTCCCTTTACTTTGTTTAATCCACCATATTGCTTGTCTTAACATGCTTTTATTCCTTTAAACAGGCTAATGACCCCTTCTGGAAGAGGAAACCCCAGGACAAACCGGCGAAGCCATCTCGTAAAAAGTCTCTGCCTGTGAAGAAGAACAAAAAGAAACTTGCCGCTACATCCGGTTCAAACGCGGAAGAAGATGATCCGGCCTCTGAGGTACCGCTTAGTTCTTATGACCTTTTAATTTTTCCTTTGTCTGTATTTCTATTAACAATGACTTTTCCCAGGATCTGGCTGAAGGTAGTAAAGCGGGTGATGTTGAGGTAATCTCTCTTTCCTCTGACTCGGAACCATTGCCACCCAAAGTTCGTCAGGTAGCCCGGAAATATCCGTTTTCTCATCCTTATGCTCAACTGGATCCCAATTTTCTTTTGAAGAAACAGCAACATGAGGCTCACCGCACTACTCGCCACAGTGGCCATGTGGTTGAATCCACCGGTCTGACTCACACTAAGGTTCGAAGGCGCCATTCAGAGGTTTTACTTACTCCCACTATTCTTCATCCTAAAGCGGGTCTTATTCGTCAACCCCTTAAACCGTCTGATCCGAATTATCAGGAAACTCCTTTGTCATCCTCTGGCGAGTCGACAGCCATACAAGTCCCTGCACTCAAGACTGTTCACGGGTAAGTTGTCTTTCATTCTGCCCGGTTTATCTTTCTATTTTTGACTTGTGATTTTCATTGTCCCTTTAATCTTTTCTCGGTATGCCCAAGCCTAGCAAAAAGGCAAAATTGAATAAACCGGCAGTCGAAAACACCACTTCTGGACCGGCAGACTATCCTGAAATTCCCAACCTCTTGGAAGAAAATGTTGAAGTTCCACACGATGATCCTTCTCCTATGGATCGAGAAGACCTTGCTGCTCCGGAGGATAACCCCATGGAATATACTGCTGAACCGGCCAGCCATGTCCGGACTAGCCCAGCTCAGGCTAGTTCGGCCCCTGCTAGTCCTATTCACGCCAACCCCACTGCTGCTGATCCTTCCAGGCCAACTCCTCCTTCCAACGATGATGTTGAGATTACTGGGACCGGTTTTACCACCCAAGAGCGCCTGTCATTTTGGCTAAACATACTGCCAAGGAAGAACTTCTCCAAAAAGACAAGGGCAAGTGGAGCACCGACCTATCCAGCTATGCCCAGCTTAGTGCCCAGGAGCTTCACTCTGGGTACTTAAACCGGCTATTCACCAGCCGTGACCATGAGGCCGGCTTGGTGAACTTAATGAAAGAACGATATGTGGTAATTCCTTTTCCCATGTATTTATGCTTGTGCTTTGTAGCTGTACCTTTAGTCCATTGTAGCCCCCAAGTGCCGGTTTAGGCTTTTAAGTAAACCGAGACTTTTCCTATGTTTAGAATGATGTCACATTAGCCCCCAAGTGCCAAGTATATAACTTGTTATGTGCTTGGGACTTGTCTGAAAAAATTGCCTTCTTTCACTTCAAATGTACATTAGCCCCCAAGTGTCAAGTGCATAACTTGTTATGTGCTTGGGACTTTGATTGAATTGCTTTCTCTATGGATATCTGATATGTGTTATCCTTGGCAGATTGACTTGAACCGGAGGGCCTCTGAAATAACTGAGCTCCGGAATAGCCTGACCTTCCAAGAGACTGCTTCGATTAAAGCCAAGGAGGAACTTACCCTTGCTTTAGCAAATATGGAGAAGCTAAAGAAAGATTTTGAAGCGGAGCGGTCCACTTGGGAGACGGAAAAGGCTACTTTGGAGAAAAGAGCCAGTGATGCAGAGGCTGCTCTCAATCCGGGGACAGAAGAGCTGTCCGGGTTGAGGCAGCAGATAAATGACATGACCTCTGCTATCTTCGGTAAGTTCTTTGACATAAGCGTATTCTTGCAACCATGTACTGCTCCGGTTTAACTCATAATGCTTACGCAAGGAGGCGCATCACTCATCTTGGAGATGATGTGCGAAAGAAGCTGAAAGCTGCGTATACCTTGGTGGAGCAACTTCATGTAGGCGCTCAGAGGGCCATCAGTGCTATTTCACACAATAAACCGGCTCCCACCACAATCCAAAGTACCCTGGAGAAACTATCAATTTTGCCTGCTCGCATAGTCGAAGTGAAGAAGTCCTCCGCAAGAGCTGGCTCTCTAATGGCTTTAACCCGGGCCAAGGCATGGGTTCCTGACTTTGACCCGGCGGAGGCCATGAATGGTTATCCAAGTATGAAGGAGGACGGACCAGCTTTCTCCACTGATGATCTTCGTGCCTTAACCAAGGATATGCGACCTCTTGCTAGTAAACTTGCTGATGAAGCGAACTTATCAAGGTATCACCCGGGTTATGATCTGGAGAACGTGCGGGTGGAGCATCCGTCCTATGACATTGAAAATCGTATTCCACCCGTCTGTAAACACACCTTCGCTCCTGACATTGAACCGTCAGAACTTATAAATGACGAAGTTTATTTCCGAGCCCTTGCCAAGATTGACTGGAGCACCCCTGATTTCCAATAGCTGCCAGAAGCCGCCGAAGACCCGGAACAAGCTGACCCTCAGCCTTCACAGCGAGCTGAAGCAGAATCATAAACCGGCTCCGGTTTAACTTTATGTGTTGAGTACTTTTGAGAAAAACTGATATTCTTTTGGGCCTGTCAGTGCCTTGTAATAGAATAGCTGAGATACTGTCTTTGTCCCACACTATCTTTCGTGATATTACTTTGAGTGGCAGCTTTTGAAATATATTCCGCTTGCAATGCTTTGACGGTTTATACTACCTTTTTCTGCATAAACCAATGCTCAAAGTGTCCTGGCGGTCTATCGCCGGACCGGTCATATTGCCCAAACACATGATCTAAGTTAATAACTTGAACTGTGTATAAAATATAAGCATGTATCATACATGTGATTAAGTGTATTTTTAAACCTTAATCCGGCAGGAACGATCCAAGGTGTAAGTGCTGATGACTCCCTTTGTTCTTTGTCGGCTCATCATGAAGGCCGATCCGGGTTACAATGAACGCTGGTTTAACTGTAATCTAGTACTTGTGTTTATAACCCAGACTATAACTCTGTAAAGACAGATGTAGCGGCAACTTTGTAGTTATCCGGTCTTGAATCAATGGACTTGGTTGAAAAACCAATGACCTTGAAGATAAAGATTTGAGAAAACATAAAAAATGAAAAATAAAGTTTTGGGCAAATAAGACCATGTAGTCGAGGCTTTTTACGAGCTGCCAGGCTCCAAATTCGAGGCTTTTTATGAGCTGCCAGGCTACTGTCATTAACAATTTTAGCAAAGCCTGTTAAGATAATCCGCAATCCTTAACCAAATCATCAATGTCAAATGCTACCAATGTTCAAAATCAAATAAAGATTTGACTTGTGTAATCACTTGATGATCGTCAATTTAACGTTACCAAGTTGAGGGTCCCGAAGGATTGACTTGTGTGTACGTTCGACGGGTCATACCAGGTTTACCTGGACGGCGTGATTTACTTGATGCAGACAGGTTAATCCAGGGTTTTAGGTGTATACACCAAGCTTCCAAGCCATGTTCACTACAAGAGTTTTCAACTCGCTGATGAACATGCATCAGGAGCCCCCAGGTAGCATTTGAGCATTGCTCGTCAGGGCCTATGTTTGAGTTGTGCTAGGCATCAAACTCTCTTTTGCCCCTCATCATTATGTGGAAATTGCCGAAGCAACCAGAGCTGTGCCCTTATGATGGTCTTGATGTGGCCGCCGGTTTAAGAGGCCATAGGAAACTCCCTTGCCCACGGAAGCCCCCATGTGATACTCTTATGAACAGAAAAAAACGGTTGATACCTCGATTTATCGAAGGCGCCGGTTTAAGAGGCCATAGGAATTCCTTGGCATGCAGAAGCCCCCATGTGATACTCTTATAAAAAAGATGGCTGATACCCCTGTTTACGGGGGGCGCCGGTTTATTATATTGATCATAATATATACAATGTACATAAAGCGGAGCCTATGGCTCAAGTATAGTAAGGTCGAAAAAGAGCGATGTTCCACGGCCGCTTGGTCTCCTCCTCCGCTGTACGTGAGTCCTTATGTTCTCGAACATCGATGAGGTAGTATGATCCGTTGTGCAGGTTCTTACTGACCACAAAGGGTCCTTCCCAAGGTGGGGACAGCTTGTGCATGTCTGTTTGGTCTTGGATGAGCCGGACCACCAAATCTCCTTCTTGAAACGTCATGGTTTTAACCCAGCGACTGTGGTACCGGCGCAGGTCTTGCTGATGAATTGCCGATCGAGCCGCTGTCATGTCCCGTTCCTCGTCCAGCCGGTCCAACGCGTCTTGTCTTGCTTGTTCATTATCCGCTTCAACGTAAGCCGCCACCCACGGCGAGTCATGACGGATATCACTAGGGAGGACCGCTTCAGCTCCATATACCATGAAGAAAGGCGTGTACCATGTGGATCTGTTAGGTGTAGTGTTGATGCTCCATAGTACAAAAGATAATTCCTCCACCCAACAACCCGGTGTTCTCTACAAAGGAACCATAAGCCGGGGCTTGATGCCTCTTAAGATCTCTTGATTGGCTCTTTCAGCTTGGCCATTGGACTGAGGGTGAGCTACTGATGATACATCAAGGCGGATGTGCTCTCGTCGACAGAACTCCTCCATAGCCCCCTTGGATAGATTGGTGCCATTATCAGTTATAATGCTGTGTGGGAAGCCAAACCGGAAAATCACCTTTTTAATGAATTGAACCGTCGTTGCTGCATCACACTTACTGACAGGCTCCGCTTCAACCCATTTGGTAAATTTGTCCACGGCCACTAAAAGGTGGGTTTTCTTACCTTGGGATCTTTTGAAGGGTCCAACCATATCAAGCCCCCAAGTCACAAGTAGCCAAGTAATTGGAATCATCCTCAACTCCTGCGCCGGTATATGAGCACGCCGCAAAAATTTCTGGCAAGCATCACATTTTCTAACCAAGTCCTCTGCATCAGCATGAGCCGTCAACCAGTAGAACCCATGACGAAAAGCTTTAGCCACCAAAGATTTTGAACCGGCGTGATGACCACAGTCCCCTTCTTGAATCTCTCGAAGAATATCACAGCCTTCTTCTGGTGATACACACCGCTGAAACGCTCCAGAAATGTTGCGATGATGAAGTTCTCCATTGACAATAGTCATTGACTTAGACCGCCAGATTATCTGCCGGGCCTCGACTTCGTCCTCTGGTAACTCACCTCGATTCATGTATGCCAGGTAAGGGAGCGTCCAATCCGGAATGACATGAAGTGCTGCGACCAATTGTGCCTCCGGATCAGGAATAGCCAAGTCCTCCTCTGAAGGTAACTGCACCGAAGGATTATGCAACTCATCCAAGAAGGTATTAGGTGGAACCGGTTTGCTCGGAACCCAGCCGGCTCAACGCGTCGGCCGCTTCATTCTTTCGCCGGTCTATGTGATCCACCTAATAACCCTTAAAGTGTCCGGGGACCGTGTCCACCTCTCTTCGATATGCTGCCATGAGTGGATCCTTGAAATCCTTCTTGCCAGATACTTGCTGTGCCACTAGGTCTGAATCGCCAAAACACTTAACCCGGCTTAAGTTCATCTCCTTGGCCATCCGCAGACCATGGAGGAGAGCTTCATACTCAGTAGCATTGTTAGTACAAGGGAACATTAAACGAAGGACATAACAAAACTTATCACCTTGTGGGGAAGTTAACACAACTCCAGCCCCCGAGCCCTCCAATTGCCTTGAACCGTCAAAGTGAATAGTCCAGTATGTGTGATCCGGATTCTCCTCAGGTGCTTGCAATTCTGTCCAATCGTTGATGAAATCCACCAGTGCTTGGGACTTTATAGCAGTACGGGGCACATACTTTAACCCGTGCGGGCTAAGTTCAATGGCCCACTTTGCAAATCGACCAGTAGCTTCTCTGTTCTGGATTATATCCCCCAACGGAGCTGAACTGACAACTGTGATTGGATGGCCTTGAAAGTAATGTTTTAACTTCCGATTTGCCGTAAAAACTCCATATACCAGCTTCTGCAAATGTGGGTACCTCTGTTTTGATTCAATAAGCACCTCGCTGATTTAGTAAACCGGCCTCTGAACCGGATATTCTTTGCATGCCTCCTTGTGCTCTACCACGATAGCAACGCTTACTGCACGGGCATTAGAAGCCACGTATAACAACAGCGGCTCATTGTCGACTGGGGCAGCAAGGACCGGCGGCTCTGCCAATTGTTTCTTCAGATCCTCAAACGCCGCATCAGTAGAATCACTCCAGACAAAGCGATCTGTCTTTTTATCATCTGATAAAGCGGGATAGCCGTCTCCCCCAAACGGCTGATAAACCGGCTGAGTGCCGCAATACGGCCCGCCACGCGTTGGACATCGTTGATGCACGCTGGTTTAGCCAGGGATGTGATCGCCTTGATCTTGTCCGGATTATCTTCGATTCCTCTGTTTGATACCAAGAACCCCAGGAGTTTGCCTGTCGGAACACCAAAAACACACTTCTCCGGATTAAGCATCATTTTGTAGACCCGAAGATTATCAAAAGTTTCCTTCAAATCTGCTATCAGTGTCTCCTCCTTCCTGGATTTCACCAGAATATCATCAACATATGCGTGAACATTCCGCCCAATCTGTCCGTGAAGGCAATTTTGCACACAACGCTGGTAGGTCGTCTGGGCACTCTTGAGCCTAAGTGACATAGATACATAGCAAAAGGCTCCAAAGGGAGTTATAAAGGCTGTCTTCTCCTGCTACTTAACTGCCATCTTGATCTGATGATAACCTGAGTATGCATCCAAAAAACTTAGCCGCTCACATCCTGCTGTAGCATCAATGATCTGATCAATACGGGCGAGAGCAAAGGGATCAGTTGGGCAAGCTTTGTTCAGATCTGTGTAATCAACACACATTCGCCAAGTGCCATTTTTCTTAAGTACTAGCACCGGATTAGCCAACCACTCCGGATGAAACACCTCAATTATAAAGCCTGCAGCCAAGAGCCTAGCCACTTCTTCTCCAATAGCCTTGCGCCTCTCTTCATTGAAGCGACACAGATATTGCTTGACCGGTTTGAACTTAGGATCAATATTAAGCTTGTGCTCAGCGAGTTCCCTTGGTATATCTGGCATGTCAGAAGGCTTCCATGCAAAGATGTCCCGGTTCTCACGGATGAACTCGATGAGTGCGCTTTCCTATTTCGGATCCAGGTTAGCACTGATAGTGAACTGCTTGGATGAATCGCCAGGGACAAAGTCCACCTACTTAGTCTCTTCAGCTGATTTGAACTTCAACGCCGGATCATGTTGTGTGGTTGGTTTCTTCAGCGGAGACATATCTGACGGATCAACATTGTTCGTGTAGAACTTCAGCTCCTCAGTTGCACAAACCACTTCGGCATAAGCTGCATCACCTTCCTTGCATTCCAATGCAATTTTTCGGCTCCCATGGACTGTAATAGTTCCCTTGTGGCCTGGCATCTTGAGCTGTAGATAAACATAACACGGCCTAGCCATGAACTTGGCGTAAACCGGTCTCCCAAACAAAGCGTGGTACGGGCTCTTGATCTTTACCACCTCAAAGG
Source organism: Secale cereale (assembly GCA_902687465.1). Classification (NCBI taxonomy): domain Eukaryota; kingdom Viridiplantae; phylum Streptophyta; class Magnoliopsida; order Poales; family Poaceae; genus Secale; species Secale cereale. Next base: position 145,293,328 of record LR738709.1, read on the forward strand.
TTACGGTCTCTGACCTAGAATCATGCTCATCTCCAAAGGTAACTTCTAGATTGATCTTGCCAACTGGATAGGCCGATTTACCGGGCACCACTCCATGAAACACTGTATTGGACTGTCGAAGCTTTTTATCTGTCAGCCCCATACGCCGGAACGTCTCATATTACAGGATATTGATGCTGCTGCCTCCATCCATACTTTGGTGAATTTGTAGCCACCCACCTGAGGTGCCACCACTAGAGCAGCTGACCCGGATTATCAACCCGGGCTGGATGATCCTCTCTGCTCTATACAATGGGCTGTTCTGACCAACACAGGAAAATGTGGCACCGCCGATTCAACAGAATGCACTGCCCTCTTCAGAACTTTCTAATCCCGCTTGCACAAGCTTGTGGTGAAGACATGATATTGCCCACTGCTCAGCTCCTTCGGATTGTTCTGATATCCGGATTGCTGTTGCTGTTGACGCTGTTGATTCCCTTGGTTGTTGTATCCGCCCTGACCATGCTGCTGGTTATGCTGATTATGCCCATTGTGGTTGCTGTTATTACCGTGGTACCCTGAACCGGATCCACCACCTTGATAACCCGGACCCTGGAAGCCAGGGCCTGATCCGCCGGAGGGCCCGTGATCATACCTATTCCGGTTCATGAATTCCTGCATGATGAAACAATCCTTCCAGAGACGCGTAGCTGGTTTTTCGGCGTATTGTGCTTTGGGCAAGGCACGTTCAACTGGCGCTCCAGATTAATAGGTGGCCTCCCATTACGTGGGGGTGGTCTACCCTTGCGGCGCTGCCCATCCTCCTTAGCGTTGGTGTTGGCCACAAAATCTGAGCTGTCATCCGCTTTACGCTTACCATTGTATCCCTGATTCGCCGGATTGGTCTGCGGCGGTTTACCGTTCTTGCTCGCCTTCCCTGACTTGTCTCCGTCTGCGTCTGGATGCTTGGTGTTATCAGAGTCTCCATAATTCACTAAAGCACCCATGAGTGTCCCCATGTCGTTGCAATCACGTTTAAGCCGTCCCAGCTTCAAGCGCAAGGGTTCAAACCGGTAATTGCCCTCCAAGGTTACCACTGCTGTACTTGGGTTGATGTTATTAGAGGAGTGCAAGATTTTTGACACTCGACGTACCCAACTGCTTGTAGACTCCTGCTCTCCATGAACGCAGGCAGCTAAGTCGACGACAGACATCGGCTGCTTGCATGTGTCCTTGAAGTTGTTGATAAACCGGTGCCGCAATTCAGCCCATGATCCGATGGAATTAGGTGGTAAACCCTTCAGCCATGTTCGGGCCGTGACTTCTAGCATCATTGTGAAATACTTGGCGCATGCTGCCTCATCCACATCGAGCATCTCCATTGCCATCTCATAACTCTCAACCCATGCCTCCGGAGCCAGATCCGCCGTGTAGTTGGGTACCTTGCGCGGTCCTTTGAAATCCTTGGGTAATTTTACGTTCCGTAGAGAGGGGATGAGACACGGCACGCCCAGGGAACTGGACATGACCCCCGGTTCAACTGTGGTGGTGGGACGAACCGGCGTTGCCTGACGGGCTTCGTACTGCGCTGTTACCTCGGCCTCCCGGCGCTGCCTGGCCTGATCCACCACGTCTTGGGCGTGCGCCTCTCCTCCTGCCGGATTATCCTGCCTCGGCCGATTACGTCTCCATGCATTGCTTGATACGGCTGGTTCATCCAGGCACCTAGTATAACTCCGGCTTGGGCGGGGAGTCGAGTGAATCCTCTCTCTGCTGTAGGAATAAGCTTGTTGTTGAGTTAGCGCCGTGTCCAACAACTCCGTGGCCCATCGCGCCTCCATTGCTATGGGGGACATTCCTTCAATAGGAAGGGCGGCCAGTCATGAAGCGGCAGCAACTATGTTATCCAACGGATTAGAATAATGACCAGGAGGGGTGGGCACATGTTGGGCCGGCACAACTTGGTGGTTTGGCTCTGCGGCCGGTGGCTGAACCGACGCGCCCGTTCTCGGTGCTCCTCCCCGGTTTGCCTCTGGCTGGTTACTAGTTCCTGCTCCTGGCGTGCTGCAGAGATTCCTTGCCTCATAAACCGGTGGCAAGCGAGATCGTTGCCTTCTCATCATTACCTCGTGTGAAGCGTTCTGATCCAACATGAGTCGATAGGTCTGGGCATCAAGCTCTGCCTGCTTTGTAGCCATCCTAGCTTTCTCAGCCGCCAGGTCCAACTTGGCCTGCTCAATCCGGCTTTTCACCTGAGCGACATCCATCATGCTGCTCCTTGTTGGCTTGTGCTACCTCTGCTGTCAATAACGCTGTCAAAGTGTCCACCAAGGTGGATAAAGTGTCAGATGGCGATGGGGGAGGATCTCCAGCTCTAGCTCCCATCGTTTCTGACGTTAACGCTACTGTTGTTGAGGGCTGCTGCATAGACTGTGATCCGGCCATAAAGACAGCGACCCGGTTTGGCGGATCGAGGGGGTCCGGAATACTGTCACCCTCGGAACAACCCTCCGATCGACCGTCTTGCAGCAGATACAAAGATTTTGTCTCCCCGGAAGAAGATTCGTCGTCGGAATAGACAAAAGTCTCGCCGCCAGAGTCCGATCCGTCCTCGGTTTGTACTCCATGCACTACTCCAACGAAGGCGTGCTTCATGGCTGGCTGAATCTGGGCTGGTCTCGCACGCTGAGCCGGCTCGACAATGTTGGGGAAGATGTCCGGCTCAGGGCCCGGTTCACCGATCTTGCCGATGAAGACGTGGATGCCGCCGAAGGGGACCCGGTAATCGTATTCGATTGAATCGGCCTCGCGGCCCCAGCCTGCATCGTCGATGTAGATCCGGCCGTGACGACTCTTAGTCATCCGGCCCACTGCGTAGCCCTTGAGTCCTTCAAAGCTGCCCTTCAAGAACTCGAAACCATCGTGCGATAGCCCCATGGTGGGCGCCAACTATCGTGGATTTAGCACGGCAGATGTCCTAGCAAAAGGACTTAGTCGTGAGGCCATCGCTATGGGTTAGCTTAAGAGGTTAAAGCGGACAAAGGACACAGGGATTTTATACTAGTTCGGCCCCTTCAATGAAGGTAAGAGCCTACGTCTAGTTTGGTGTGTATTGCTAGGGTTTCGATGACCAGGGAGCGAATCCGCTTTGCCTGTGTCTCGAGCTGTTCTTGTCTGTCTTCGAACCGTCGTCGGGTCGTCCCTTTATATAAGAGGTGACGTCTGGTCCGGTTTACAGAGTCCCGAGGCCGGTTCATAAACGTGTCCGCCTCGGTCTCTGTTCTTTCTTACATCCCAAGTTACATAGTATGACAGTTTACAAATCATGGGCCCTAACACTTGGGCTCTAAACCTCTTGGGCTAAAATCTTCTACTTCATGCTCCGCTGGGCCTTCAATAAATAATCTTGATTACGTAAACCGGACCCTCCTGGCCGGTTTATACCTGGTAGTAATATCCCTGACAGTTACCTTTTTCAAAGATTGAAAATGTATCAAGTATCACTCAATGTGATGCTACAATAGTAGAATTGGTACCAGGTTTGTTTCTCACACCTACACACATAAAGCTTCCGGAGGAGCTTGGTTAGGATAGGTGGCACAGAATTTCAAGCAAATGTTAGTCAAGATATCAAAAATGTTGAGAAGGTCCACAAAATTGCAAGTAAAGCAAGTAGACCAATAGCAAAGAATGCCACACTGAAACACACACACTGATAGATAAATGGGGTCGTGCAACCAAGGACAGAGCTCAAAATGTGGAATCCACGGAAACGCTCATGTTGCACGACTCTAGAGAGACGCTAGCACGATTGCTCATAGGCGGATATGACACTTGTGCACAATCTATGAGATGCAAAATGTATCAACTTTCTATCCCAAGTATGCTATATGTGTATGATGTTCCGGTGTTTCGCACACAATGATCCAAAATGATCAATATGGTAGAATGATATGCAGATAAGGTAGAATGATATGCAATGTGGCGATGCTATGGTTATTGCTTACAAGATCTTTGTTTTCTCTTTTTGCTTAAAAGCTTTTTTTATTTGGCCACTTTTGCAAAATGCTCGAACCAAGATATTAAATGTGTATGCGGGAACAATCTTGTGACACAGATGGTACTATGATACCAATATGATATGGTATGTATGCAAGGTGTAGATCGATGATCACTAATTGATACGACTCCAACGTCTCTACTTTTCCTAACGCTTTTCCTCTTGTTTTGGACTCTAATTTGCATGATTTGAATGAAACTAACCCCGGACTGATGATGTTTTCAGTAGAACTACCATGGTGTTGTTTTTGTGGAGAAATAAAAGTTCTCGGAATGGAACGAAACTTTGCGAGGAATTTTTATACAATAAAAGAAAAATACCGGAGCCAAGAACCACCAGAGGGGGTGCACCTGGTGGGCACAACCCACCAGGGCACCCTCCCTCTAGGCGCGCCCAGGTGGGTTGTCCCCACCTGATGGCCCCGCTGACCCTGATACCGACCCTATAAAATCCTATATTTCCAGAAAAAATCAGAGAGAAAGAATTATCGCGATCCACGAGATGGAGCCGTTGTCACCTCCTGTTCTTCATCGGGAGGCCAGATCTGGAGTCCGTTTGGGGCTCCGGAGAGGGGGTCTTCGTTCTTCGTCAGCACCAACCCTTCTTCATCTCCAATTCCATGATGCTCCCCACCGGGAGTGAGTAATTCCTTCATAGGGTCACTGGTCAGTGAGGAGTTGGATGAGATTCATCATGTAATCTAGTTAGTTTTGTTAGGGCCTATCCCTAGTATCCATTATGTTCTGAGATTGATGTTGCTATGACTTTGCCCTGCTTAATGCTTGTCACTTTGGGCCCGGGTGCCATGATTTCAGATCTGAACCGTTCATGTAATCACCATTATATCCATGTTCTAGATCCGATCTTGCAAGTTATAGTCACCTACTACGTGTTATGATCCGGCAACCCCGGAGTGACAATAGCCGGGACCACTCCCGGTGATGTGCGAAGATTGAGGAGTTCATGTATTCACCGTGTGTTAATGCTTTGTTCCGGTTCTCTATTAAAAGGAGTCCTTAATATCCCTTAGTTTCCAATATGGACCCCGCATGCCTACATTATATTTATGAACTGGAGCTAGTGTCATATCGCCCTAGGTTATGACTGTCACATGATTAATATCATCCAACAAATTACCGATCCAATGCCTACGAATTTATCCTATATTGTTCTTGCTAAGTTACTACTGCTATCGTTGCTACTGCACTTGCTACAAAATATTGCTATCACTATTACCATTACTATTGCTGCTATCACTACTATCAAAACTATCATATTACTGTGCTACTGATCACTTTGCTGAAGATAATTAATCTCCAGGTGTGGTTGAATGGACAACTCATCTGCTAATACTTACTAATATTCTTTGGCTCCCCTTGTGTCGAATCTATAAATTTGGGTTGAATACTCTACCCTCGAAAACTGTTGCGATCCCCTATACTTGTGGGTTATCAAGACCTTTTTCTGACACCGTTGTTGGGGAACATAGCTATATTTGTTAGGTCACTTGGAATTATTATCAATTTATCACTATGATGAATTTGAAGGATGCTAAGACTAAGATTTTTCCCTCTAAGACGAGGGGAGGCAAGGAACTACCATCTAGTTCTGCTTTAGATTCACCTTCTATTATAAGTAAACTTGCAACACCATCACATGCTATTACTCCTGATATGTTGCAAGTTATTGATGATGCTACTTCTGCTATGAATGATACTTATGATGATGCTAGTACCTTTCATGATGATGATGTGCCAGTTGGTGAATTTCTTGATGAACAAATTACTAGAGTAAGACAACATGATGTTGTGGTCTGATGATGAGCTTGAAACTGAAAATTTTGAAACACCTGCTAGAACTATCCTTCTTAGATATGAATTTCCTAAGGTACCTGAAGGTTATTTTATGAATGAGGAAACAACTAGAGATATTCTTGCCTGTAAGGATAGATATGATCTAGAGAAATTATTATGCAAGTATAAGGAAAAGTCTATGAATGCTAGAATGAAATGTGATCCTAAGTTTGCTACCTCACCTATCTTTATTGATGATAAGGATTATGAACTCCCTATCGACCCAGAGTTAATCACTTTGGTTGAATCTGATCCTTTCCATGGTTATGAAACTGAAACTGTTGTGGCACATCTCACTAAGTTGAATGACATAGCCACCCTTTTTACTCGTGATGAGAAAACTCGTTACTAATATATTCTCAAATTATTTCCGTTCTCATTAAAGGGTGATGTTTAATCTTGGTACAATACTCTTGCTCCTAGTTGTGTGCGTAGTCCCGAGGATATGATTTATAACCTCTCTGGAAAAAAAAATCCTGCTCATAAGAAACAAGCTGCCTTACAGGAAATATTTAACTTTGTGCAAACTAAAGAAGAGAGTCTCCCACAAGCTTGGGGAGGCTTTGCCAGTTACTTAATGCTTTGCAAGATCATCCTCTTAAGAAAAATGAAATACTTGATAACTTCTATAATGGACTAATCGATGCTTCTAGGGACTTCCTAGATAGTTGTGATGGTTGTGTTTTCAGGAAACAAACTATTGGACAAGCTGAAGAATTATTGAATAACATATTGAAAATTATGATGGTTGTACTCTTCCTGAACCACAGCCCAACTCGCTCCGAAGAAGAGGGGTATATTATATCTCAGACCTGAAAATATGCAATAGGCAAAGAAATCCATGAAGGAAAAAGGTATTAAAGTTGAGGATGTTAAAATTTTACCCCCTATTAAAGAAATACATGGGCTTAATGCACCATCACTGCCTAAGGTGGTAGAGGTAAATTCTCTAATGAAATTCAATGATGATGGCAATCCTCACAATATGCACCCTAGCCAATGCCTTCATGAGTTTGAAAATTATATTAGGAAACAAGATCACTTCAATGCAAATGTTATGAAACAATTGAATACAATTATGATATGATTGCTCGCTTGAGTGACTTGTTATTTAGAATATCAAATGATGTTAGGGGTGTGGGAAAGCATGCTTCTATGGTACAAACTCAGTTAGAACAAGTTGCCAAATCACAAAGAGAATTGCTTGATGAAATGAACAACAACATACATGACTTTGTTGTTAGAGTTGCAACTAGAGGAGGAAAAATGACACGGGAACCACATTATCCTGAGGGACACCCAAAAAGAATTGAACAGGATATACAAAGAAACAACACCACTGCACCTACTCCCTCTAAAAAGAAAAAGAAAAATGATAGGACTTTGCATGCTACTAGTGAACTTGAAGTAGAAAAACCTCCTGATAATGATAAATGTTTCTATCTTTGATGCTGAAACTCAATCTGATAATGAAGTTTCACCTAGTGATAATGAAAAAGATAATGATGAGATTCATGAAAATACTCAACCAAACAATGAAAAGGAACCAGATAATGATGTTGAGATAGAACCACCAGTTGATCTTGATAACCTGTAACCTAAGAATAAAAGATACGATAAAAGAGATTTTGTTGCTAGGAAACACGGTAAAGAAAGAGAACCGTGGGTTCAAAAACCTATGCCTTTTCCACCCGAGCCAACTAAAAAGAAAGATGATGAAGAATTTGAACGCTTTGCTGAAATGCTGAGGCCAGTCTTTTTGCGTACTAGCTTGACTGATATCTTGAAAATGCCTCCTTATGCAAAGTACATGAAAGACATCATCACCAATAAGAGAAAAATACCGGAAGCTGAAATCTCCACCACGCTTGCTAATTATACCTTCAAGGATGGAGTACCTAAAAAACTTGGAGACCCCGGAATACCAACTATACCTTACTCCATCAAAAAGAATTATGTGAAAAGTGCTTTATGTGACTTAGGAGATGGTGTTAGTGTTATGCCTTTCTCTTTATATAAAAGACTTGATTTGAATAAGCTCACATCTACTGAAATATCTTTCCAAATGGCTGACACTTTAACTGCCATACCTATCGGTATCTATGCGGATGTGCCCGTTGTTGTTGCTAATGTTATTATTTTGACTGACTTTGTTATACTTGAGATGCCCGAGGACGACAACATGTCGATTATCCTTGGTAGACCCTTCTTGAATATTGCAGGGGCTGTTATTGATTGCAATAAAAGCAAGGTCACTTTTCATATCAATGGTAATGAGCATACGGAGCACTTTCCGAAGAAACAATTCCATGTGAATGGTGTTAATGTTATTGAAAAGTCTCTGACAATCACTATTGGAAGTTTTCATCTACCTCTACCTACTGTTAAAAAGAAATATGAAATGCTTATTGTGGGGACATTCATATCCCTGTTGAGGTAAGTGATTTATGAAAGTTCTTCGGTTTCATGCTAATCGAAAGTGGTTGTTAATAAGACTTGATCAACCTTATTAATAAATCATTTTTGAGAGGTATGAAGTTGATGAATTTAGTGAGCACTACTTTATGTCCCTATCTATTTTTTTCTATTTTCACTAGTTAAATAAAATAAAATGCCATGTTTTGTCTGTTTTCTAATTTTCCTGTGCAATAAAAAATGACCCAAAAATAAAAGTTCTCGTAATGCTCTGAAAATTTAACACATTTTTTTTCTGAATATTTAAGAATTTCTTGTGCAAATAATATCAGAGGGAGGTGCACTAGGTGGGCACAATCCACCTGGGCGCGCTAGGACCCCCAGACGTGCCCTGGTGGGTTGTGGTCCCCATGTGGGCACCCTCACTTATCTCTTTACACTATATCATCACCTACGTCCAGAAAAAAATCACCATTGCTCTCTCTCTTGTGTTCTTGCTCTCAAACCCACGGATTTCGATCTCTTTGCTCGAAGCTTCGTTTCGAAACTGTTTCGGGGGGTTGTTGCTTGGTATGTGACTCCTACGTTTGTCCAATTAGTTTTTGTTTTTGTGGTTTATATTTTGAATAATTAGCTACTCTTGGTGTTGTTGTAGATGAGCTTGCATGTTGAATTCTTAGAGTTCTAAGTAGTTTGAATGCTTGCTATGGTCTCTAGGCATCCCTATGAGTAGTTGCTATCATTTTTTGTAAAGTTTTGTTGAGAAAAATTTTGTGGACTAAAAATTTCAGAATTTTGTTCATAGGAAAAACATGAGTATCTTTAGGAAGTTTACTTCCAAGAAGAACTCCAAGGGAGTGATTGGGGAGTCATTTGATAGTGATCTCCACATCCGGAGATTGGCGGAGCTACGGCCATGCGAATGGCCACATACCTCGTACATGGAAGATGCTGGAATCCTTCAAGAGTTTGCACAATATGCTGCTAATGTCGGCCTCACTGATTTCATTACAGATGAATGTGAACAGTATCATCTCCTCACAAACACCTTTGTGCAAAGTTTTAATTTTCTTCCTAGGAATAATCCCCCTCGGGTGCAATTTAATTTATATGATGAACCCCATCAGATAACGCTTACTGAATTTTGTGAAATATGCTTGATTCCTACTAATGGTAGTTTGGCAGAGCCTAGGCCCGCAGAGTTTGAAAGCTTTTATCGTACTCTAACAGTGGGTGATCAGAGAGGGGTGTCGGGTATCACTACTGCTGGCTTGCATCTTCCTGCTGTTCATTATTTTTCCCTTTTCATTACAAAATGCTTGCTTGCTAGAGAGAAGGTGGGTGCACTCAGTTCACCATACCTTGCAGTTTTGCATCGTGCACTAGAGGGCGACCACACTTATAGCTTGGGAGCTATTGTGGCACGTCGCCTCCACATTAATAAGTCCAAGGGTAAAATACATGGAGGTATTTACGCCACTTATTTGGTGGCTCGCTATAATGTTCAGATACGCCTGCATGATTTTCCTTTACCCAAGGTTTACCTAGATCGCGCTGCCATGGATCACCACCAGTTCACTGTTGTCAATTATCCTAACATTTCTATCCCTTATAACCTGGTTTTTAGTGTGACAACTCGTGATATTATTCCACTTCCCACACCTGCTTTGTTTGATCCTATTGCTAGGGGCGGATATAGGATTATGCCCGCGAATATCATCTCCTATCAGAACGACTAGGCTGCAGCAGAGGACGATCCTCAACAGTGGGATGTGTGGATGCCTCATACGTCTCCAATGTATCTATAATTTTATATTGTTCCATGCTATTATATTATCTGTTTTGGATGTTTAATGGGCTTTAATATGCACTTTTATGTTATTTTTGGGTCTAACCTATTAACCGGAGGCCCAGTGCCAGTTGTTGTTGTTTTGCATATTTCAGTGTTTCGCAGAAAAGGAATATCAAACGGAGTCCAAACGGAGAAACCTTCGTGAGGATATTTCTTTGAACAAACGCAATCCACGAGACTTGGAGTGGAAGTCAAGGAAGCAATGAGACGGCCATGAGGCAGGAGGGCGCGCCCCCCACCCTCGTGGACCCCTCTTGGCTCCACCGACCTACCTATTTCGCTATATATACTCTTATACCCTGAAAACATCTAGGGGAGCCACGAAACCACTTTTCCACCGCCGCAACCTTCTGTACCCGTGAGATCCCATCTTGGGGCCTTTTCCGGTGCTCCGTCGGAGGGGGATTCGATCACGGACGGCTTCTACATCAACACCATAGCCTCTCCGATGATGTGTGAGTAGTTTACCACAGACCTTCAGGTCCATAGTTATTAGCTAGATGGCTTCTTCTCTCTCTTTGGTTCTATATGCAAAGTTCTCCTCGATGTTCTTGGAGATCTATTCGATGTAATTCTTTTTTGCGGTGTGTTTGTCGAGATCCGATGAATTGTGGGTTTATGATCAAGATTATCTATGAACAATATTTGGTTCTTATCTGAATTCTTATATGCATGATTTAATATCTTTGCAAGTCTCTTCGAATTATCAGTTTGGTTTGGCCTACTAGATTGATCTTTCTTGCAATGGGAGAAGCGCTTAGCTTCGGGTTCTCTTGTGGTGCTCGATCCCAGTGATAGAAAGGGAACTGACACGTATTGTATTGTTGCCATAGAGGATAAAAAGATGGGGTTTATATCATATTGCTTGAGTTTATCCCTCTAGATCATGTCATCTTGCTTAAGGTGTTACTCTGTTCTTATGAACTTAATACTCTAGATGCATGCTGGATAGCGGTCGATGTGTGAAGTAATAGTAGTAGATGCAGAACCGTTTCGGTCTACTTGACACGGACGTCATGATCATGCCTAGATATACTCATAACTATGCGCTTTTCTATCAATTGCTCGGTAGTAATATTTTTTCACCCACCGTAATATATGCTATCATGAGAGAAGCCACTAGTGAAACCTATGGCCTTGGGGTCTACTTTACATCATATAAGTTTCCGATCTACAATTCTAGTTTACTATTTATTTCGCAATCTTTATTTTCCAATCTATACAATAAAAATACCAAAAATACTTATCTTATTATCATTATCAGATCTGACTTTTGCAAGTGGCCGTGAAGGGATTGACAACCCCTTTATCGCGTTGGTTGCAAGGTTCTTGATTTTTTTTGCAGCTACTAGGCGAGTTGCGTGTAGTCTCCTACTGGATTGATACCTTAATTCTCAAAAACTGAGGGAAATACTTACTCTACTTTGCTTCATCCCCCTTTCCTCTTCAAGGGAAAACCAACACATTCTCAAGTGGTACCAAGAAGGATTTCTGGCGCCGTTGCCGGGGTAATCTACACTCAAGTCAAGACATACCAAGTACCCATCACAAACTCTTCTCCCTCGCATTACATTTGCCATTTGCCTCTCGTTTTCCTCTCCCCACTTCTAAAACGTTTTCAGAAAAACACAAAAATATTTGCCTTTTTTCTCGTTCGATCTTATGTTTGCTCGTGTTGCCATGTGCCTTCTATTTGCTTGCATCTTTGCTTGCTGAAAATCTTTATATGGATCCTCGTTCGCTTGCTAATCTTTTGAGAGATCTAATTATGATCAACTAATTGCTAGTGAGGTTAGTGCACTAGATTATCTTCATGAGGTTTTGCTTGAAATTCATGAATCTGAAAATTGTGACGAAGTGTTGAAAAAAGAAATTTATGAAGTGATTCACGATAGCTCTTTGAATAAAAAACATGATTGCATTGATGTTATTATAAATTCTATTAATGTTGATTGTGTTAATAATATGCAAAACCCTAAGCTTAGGGATGTTTATTTTTCTATGCCCACTACTTGTTGCAATGATCAATCTTATTTTAATATAAAAGTGGGTTTGGAGAGGTTATGGCTTTAGTTAATGTTAATCCCACTATTTTGGAAGAGTGTCAACTTCGCATGCATGTGGATCATGCTGAGAATATGTTGTGTAATAGCTATATTTTTGAATTTGCTTATGATCCTACATTTAATTATTATGAGAGAAGAAAATATGGTTGTAGAAATTTTCATGTTACTTAACTACCTCTCTTCATGTTGAGATTGTTATTGGCTCTTTCTTCTTCCTTGCATATGCTAGATCTTGCTTATCTTGCTAATTTGTTTTTGTATAAATATCTACGCATAGGAAGTATGTTAGACTTAGATGTCATTTTCACATGCTATATGTTGCTCTTTTTGTGCTTCAAGTCTTGTCTTTCATGTGAGCATCATTGAAATCGCAATGCCTAGCTAGGAGCGTTAAACGTTAGCGCTTGTTGGGAGGCAACCCAATTTTATTTTACTTTCTTTTTACTAATGTTTAGTAATAAATAATTCATATAGCTTCTGTTTAGATGTGGTTTTATGTTTTAATTAGTGTTTGTGCCAAGTAGAACCTTTGGGAAGACTTGGGTGAAGTCTTTGCGATCTTGCTGTAAAAAACAGAAACTTTTGTGCTCACGAGATTAGCTGCCATTTTTTACTGGAGAGTGCTTTTAAGTTGATTCTTTTTTAAGATGATTTATAGAAAAATTCCTCACATCCACCAATTTATTTCAGAATTTTTAGAGCTACATAAGTATTTAAAGAAGTTACAGATTTCTACAGACTGTTCTGTTTTTGACATATTCTGTTTTTCGTGTGTTGTTTGCTTATTTTGATGAATCTATGAGTAGTATCGCGGGGTATGAACCATAGAGAAGTTGTAATACAGTAGGTTTAACACCAATATAAATAAAGAATGAGTTCAATACATTACCTTAAAGTGGTGGTTTGTTTTCTTATATTAATGGAGCTCACAAGATTTTCTGTTAAGTTTTGTGTTGTGAAGTTTTCAAGTTCTTGGGTAAGGAATTGATGGATTTCGGAATAAGGAGTGGAAAGAGCCTAAGCTTGGGGATTCCCAAGGCACCCCAAGGTTAAATTCAAGGACAACCAAAAACCTAAGCTTGGGATGCCTCGGGAAGGCATCCCCTCTTTCTTCTTCGTCCATCGGTAACTTTACTTGAGACTATATTTTTATTCACCACATGATATGTGTTTTGCTTGGAGCGTCTTGTATGATTTGAGTCTTCGATTTTTAGTTTAACACAATCATCCTTGACGTACACACCTTTTGGGAGAGACACACTTGAATCGGAATTTATTAGAATACTCTATGTGCTTCACTTATATCTTTTGAGCTAGATAAATTTTGCTCTAGTGCTTCACTTATATCTTTTAGAGCACGGTGGTGGTTTTATTTTATAGAAATTATTGATCTCTCATGCTTCACTTATATTATTTTGAGAGTCTTTTAGAACAGCATGGTAATTTTCTTTGGTTATAAAACTAGTCCTAATATGATGGGCATCTAAGATGGGTATAATAAAAACTTTCATATAAAGTGCGTTGAATACTATGAGAAGTTTGATTCTAGATGATTGTTTTGAGATATGAATATGGTGATATTAGAGTCATGCTAGTAGAGTAATTGTGAATTTGAGAAATACTTCTGTTGAGGTTTGCAAGTCCCATAGCATGCACGTATGGTAACCATTGTGTAACAAATTTGAAGCATGAGGTGTTTCTTTGATTGTCTTCCTTTGTGTGGAGGTCGGGATCGCGCGATGGTTAACTCCTACCAACCCTTCCCCTAGGAGCATGCACGTAGTGCTTGGTTTTGATGACTTGTAGATTTTTGCAATAAGTATGTGAGTTCTTTATGACTAATGTTGAGTTCATGGATTATACGCCTCTCGTCCATCCACCATTGCTAGCCTCTCTAGTACCGTGCAACTTTCGCTGGTACCATACACCCACCATATACCTTCCTAAAAACAGCCACCATACCTATCTATTATGACATTTCCATAGCCATTCCGAGATATATTGCCATGCAAAATTCCACCGTTCCGTTTATTATGACAGGCTCCATCATTGTCATATTGCCTTGCATGATCATGTAGTTGACATTGTATTTGTGGCAAAACCACCATTCATAATTTTTTTCATACATGTCACTCTTGATTCATTGCACATCTTGATACACCGCCGGAGGCACTCATATAGAGTCATATTTTGGTCTAGTATCGAGTTGTAATCCTTGAGTTGAAAGTAAATTGAAGTGTGATGATCATCATTATTAGAGCATTGTCCCGTGTGAGAAAATAAAATAAAATAAAAATAAAAGGCCAAAAAAAGAGAAAGGCAAAAAAAGAGGAGTCTCCAAAAAAATGAGAGAAAAAGAGAGAAGGGACAATTCTACTATCCTTTTTCCACACTTGTGCTTCAAAGTAGCACCATGATCTTCATGATAGAGAGTCTCTTATTTTATCACTTTCATATACTAGTGGGAATTTTTCATTATAGAACTTGGCTTATATATTCCAATGATGGGCTTCCTCAAATGCCCTAGGTCTTAGTGAGCAAGCAAGTTGGATGCACACCCACTTAGTTTCTTTTGTTGAGCTTTCATTCATTTATAGCTCTAGTGGATCCGTTGCATGGCAATCCCTACTCACTCACATTGATATCTATTGATGGGCATCTCCATAGCCCATTAATACGCCTAGTTGATGTGAGACCATCTTCCTCCTTTTTTGTCTTATCCACAACCACCACTCTATTCCACCTATAGTGCTATATCCATGGCTCACACTCATATATTGCGTGAAAGTTGAAAAAGTTTGAGAATACTAAAGTATGAAATAATTGCTTGGCTGAAACCGAGGTTGTGCATGATTTGAATATTTTATGTGACGAAGATGGAGCATAGACAAACTATATGATTTTTGTTGGGATGAACATTCTTTGGCCATGTTATTTTGAGAATACATAATTTCTTTGTTAGTATGCTTGAAGTATTATTATTTTTATGTCAATATTAAACTTTTGTCTTGAATCTTTCGGATCTGAACATTCATGCCACAATAAAGAAAATTGCATTGATAAATATGTTAGGTAGCATTCCTGTCGGGATTGGCCTCAATCCCCCTCTGGGACACGAAGAACCCGAGAAGCTTGCCGGAGGGGACTCCGAAGATGCACTTCTCGGGGTTCAACTTAAGCTGGATCCTGCGCAGATTTGCAAATGTTTCTTCCAAGTCTTGGATCAGGGTATCTTTGTTCTTGCTCTTGACCACTATGTCATCCATGTAAGCTTCTACATTTCTATGGATCTGTGGCTCAAAAGCAGTGTGCACCACCCTTGCAAATGTTGATCCTGCATTCTTCAATCCAAAGGGCATGCGTATGAAGCAATATGTGCCGCATGGAGTAATGAATGAAGTCTTCTCTTCATCTTCCTTGGCCATGAAAATCTAGTGGTACCCTGAATATGCATCAAGGAAGGAAAGCAGCTCACATCCAGCGGTGGAGTCAACAATCTGGTCAATACGCGGCAAGGGAAATGGATCCTTGGGACATGCTTTATTCACATCAGTGAAGTCTATACAAAGTCTCCACTTCCCATTGGCCTTGCGTACGACAACTGGATTGGCCAACCACGTAGGATGGATCACGCCTCTAACTAGGCCTGCTGCTTCCAACTTCTTGATTTCTTCGGCAATGAATTCTTGGCGCTCCACGGCTTGCTTTCTGACCTTCTGCTTGACGGGCCGCGCGTGAGGACAAACAGCAAGCTTGTGCTCAATTACCTTCCTGGGAACGCCGGGGATGTCAGATGGTTGCCACGCAAACACATCGACATTCGCCCGCAGGAAGGCAACGAGCGCGCTTTCCTATTTGTTGTCAAGCGTAGCGCTGATGGTAAAGGTACCACCAGTGCCGTCCTCCTTGGCGGACACCTTCTTGGTTGCCGGTGGAGCGGCCATCCCTTTCTTGCACTTGCCGGTGGAGCTCGATGGAACGTCCTCGACGGCAGCGCAGCACTCCGAAGAGGTGCGTTTGCCGGAGTGGGCCCTAGAGCTCTTGCCGGACTTGGTCTTGGCCTTCCCCCCCGGGAGCTTCAGCGGCAAGTGTGTTGCTTTCTGCTGCGGCTGCTGCATCCCGGTATATCTTGTCGGCGCAGATAAGCGCGTCCTTCTTGTCACCAGGGACAGAGATGACGCTTATCGGCCCCGGCATCTTGAGTACGTTGTAGGCGTAGTGGGAAGCTGCCATGAACTTGGCGAGGGCAGGACGTCCAAGTATCCCATTGTATGGCAATGGGATATCGGCCACGTCAAAGGTTATCCTCTCCGTCCTGAAGTTGAGCTCCCCGCCAAAGGTCACCGGCAGAGTAATCTTGCCCTTTGGCTTGCTCCTTCCCGGGTTTATTCCTTGGAACGACCCGGTTTCTTCGAGCTCGCCGTCTGGGATCTGGAGTTTCTTGATCACAGCCGAGGAGATCAAGTTCAGGCCGGCCCCGCCATCAACCAACATTTTGGTGACCTTGAGGTTGCGGATAGTTGGTGAGACCAACATCGGCAAGCACCCGACCGCCGTTGTGCGGTCAGGGTGATCCTCAAGATCAAAAATGATGGGCGTGCTGGACCACTTCAGCAGCCTGCGTGACTCGACGGGCGGCTCAGCTGCGTTCACTTCCCGCACCCACTGCTTGAGTTGGCGGTGGGAAGTATGCAGAGAGGCGCCTCCGTCGACACACAGAACTTCTGTGGCCTTCTGGAACTCCTGCTCGCTGTTATCTCCTTCCTCCATGTCGTCGTCGTCGTCTTCTTCCTCATCCTTGTCGCGGCCCCGGGGAGGTCGATCACCTTGCCGCTGCTTGGCCTTGCCGCGGCATCCTCCCCGGCCATTGAATGGCCGTTTCTTGCTTGGCTCTCCTCCGCCACCTTGGGCCTTCTCCTTGTCGCGCCGCTCGTATTCAGCTTTCTGTTGTTCTACGAGGTACTCGACTCGCTTGCAGTTCGAAAGGTCGTGGCCCTTGGTGCGGTGGATCTTGCAATATTGCTTGTCGGAGCTGTCCTGCTTGTCGGCTGCCGCTACAGGGGCAGGCTCCTTGCCGGAACCGCCAGACTGTGCTGTCTTGGCGGGAGCCTCCTTGCCGTACTGCTCGACGACCAGCACTTCCTTGCTCTTCTTTCTTCTGTTGTTTCGCCGCCGGCTCTTCTTTGCCGGGGCGGCATCCTCACTGTCGCTTCCTCCTGCGCCAGTATCCTCTCCGGGGAGTCTCCTCCCTTCTTCGGCGCGCGCGCACTTGTCAGCCAGAGCATAGAGCTCGCTGACATCCCGGATCTTGGTCATGGCCATCTCTTCCCGCATGCGGCGGTTACGCACGTTCTGGTGGAACGCGCTGATAACCGCGGCGGGGTGGACATCGGGAATATTGTGCTGCACGCGGCTGAATCGTTGAATGTACTTGCGCAGGGATTCTCCTTCCTTCTGGGCCAAGATGTGGAGATCACTCTCCTGGCCGTGGGGTTTGTGGCCGCCCGTGAAGGCGCCAACAAATTGGTGGCACAGATCTGCCCACGAAGAAATGGAGCCTTCCGGCAAGTGCATAAGCCAAGAACGGACGTTTGGCTTAAGCACTAGCGGGAAGTAATTCGCTAGTATCTTCTCGTCGCGTCCCCCGGCAGCCTGCATCGCGATGGTGTAGATGCTGAGGAACTCCGAGGGGTGCGTCTTGCCATCGTACTTCTCGGGTACGTCGGGCTTGAAGTTTTTCATGCTGGGCCACTGGACGCGCCGCAGCTCACGGGTGAACGCAGGGCAACCTGCCGCGTATGGCAAGTCGCCTGGCTCACCGGGCGCGTACGTGTCGACAGCGGTCCCAGCGCGCTGATCCGATTGCCGCCGGGTTTCTCGTCGGCGCTCGATGCGCGTTCGAGCGTCTTCTTGCCGCCGATCGTCAAGGACTTGGCGCTGGTCCCGACGAGCCCGCGGATCCGACGACGCCGTGGAGTCGTCGTCGACGTTAATCCGGCGGGGTGGCGTCTTCTGCTTCCGCGGCGGGGAGTGCACGGTGGTTGCACCCCCGGCGGTCTTGTCGCCATCGGCCTTCGTCTGGTCTACTTGTCGTGGCCGCGATGTCGCCGGCTGCTGCAGCGTGTCGTTGTTGGCGAAGGCGATGAGGCTTTGGATCGTCGCCCTCCAGTCTTCGGCCTTGTCTGCCGCTGGAGGGAAATCGAGGAGCAGTTGTGCTCTTGCTAGAGCTTCTGCTGGAGAGGAGGGGAGCGGCGGCGAGCGGTGCGAGGAGCGAGATATGCTCGGACTTCTAACAGGATTAGAAGGAGCAGTCTCTCGCCCCGGCGACCGTGCCTTGCTCGTACCAGGACGGTGGCCTTGAGCGTCCCGCGATCCTCCGGTTTGTCCTTGGCCCAGCAAGCGAATGGTACCTCTTGTACCACGGTGCTGCTGGCCTGGCGTCTGCTGAGAGAGACGTGGTGCATCTACGGACACCAAGGCCTTGGAATTGGCCCGGTCGTCCGTCTTGTCCTTGGATTTGGTGGCGCCGTGAGTTTCCTCGCCGGCGACCACCCTTCCGCCGGTGTCTCCTCCACCCACCGTTGGTTCTGGTGGCGGTGGAATCGACGCAGACGGGCCTCCGACCTCCGAAGCCTTCTTCTTCGGGGCCATAATGTTGTTGCTGACGAAGTTGATGAAGCTGGAGAGGTTGATGAAGAATGCACCCGCGTGAGCGCCGGATCAGGTTCGCACAACCTCGACGCCCCCTACCTGGCGCGCCAAAGATGTCGGGGGAAACTGTCCGCCACGAGCACCTATGGGACCGGAGCCCCTTGTACGTTGCGGTAAGGGAGCGGAGGGAGCACGAAGAGAAGATCGAGGAACGCACGCGGGCAGTTTACCCAGGTTCGGGCCGCGCGGACGCGTAAAACCCTACTCCTGCTTGGATTGTATTGAGTTTGTGAGCTCGGGAGCTTGAAGAGCTAGCTACACCAAGCAAGAGAGCTATCTAGGTTCCGAACCCTTTCTACGTTGTGCATGGGCCTCCTTTTATAGCTCAAGGGGTCACCGACAGGTGTCAACGTAGAGGAGGGTAAAAATGTAACCTTGGTGGTAGTTGTAACAGTGCGGGAACAGTGCATGAACAGTGAATGAACAGTGGTCTCCACCTAACCTTGACAGTGGGGGACAAGGGCATTAAATGCCCGTCACCGTCGACCCCAAAAGCGCCCGTCCATGCGTCTTCGTTCGCCACGGCGGTAGCCTCGTCACCGTGGCGTGCCACCGTGTCCCCCGGGCTGCACAGCCATCCGCCACGCGTCCCTGGAAGGGCCCCAGAGCAACGCGTGGGCCGATGAGCTGGAGCGCGGGCACACAGCGCAGGCTTCCCCCGGCAAGCACCTTGCCGGGGTCTTGATCTTGCCGGGCCCGGAAGCTTGTCGCTCCCCGGGTCCTGCCGGGGCGCGGGGTGCGCCGAGGCATGCCTTCTGAGATGTAGTCTTCTGGTCTTCCTGGCAAGCTCCTCTTGCCAGGGTCTTGTGTTAATGCGATAATCTTGAGCCTGGTGCGGCCTTCCCGGCAAGCTCCACTTGTCGGGGTCTTGATCTCCTGTCTTGTATACTTTGTTTTTGAATGGCTTTATAAGGACCGAAAAAGGTTTCCGGCGAGCACGTGGTAAACCCTGCTGCGGGAAGCTGCTACTGCCCGTGCACAAGTTGGGGTACTAAGGTACCCCTATCTTAGTACACCGACAATTCCACATCAAAAATTCTGTTTTTATCATTTACCTACTCGAGGACGAGCAGGAATTAAGCTTGGGGATGCTGATACGTTTCCAACATATCTATAATTTTTTTATTGTTCCATGCTATTATATTATCTGTTTTGGATGTTTAATGGGCTTTAATACACACTTTTGTATTATTTTTGAGACTAACCTATTAACCTGAGGCCCAGTGCCAGTTGCTGTTTTTTTGCCTATTTAAGTGTTTCGCAGAAAAGGAATATCAAACGGAGTCCAAACGGCCTGAAACCTTCGCGAGGATCTTTATTGGAACAAACGCAATCCAGGAGACTTTGAGTGGAAGTCAAGGAAGAAACGAGGCGGCCACAAGGCAGGAGGGCGCGCCTAGAGGGTAGGCGCGCCCCCACCCTCGTGGGCCCCTCATAGCTCCACCGACCTACTTCTTTCGCCTATATATACTCTTATACCCTGAAAACATCCAGGGGAGCCACGAAACCACTTTTCCACCGCTGCAACCTTCTGTACCTGTGAGATCCCATCTTGGGGCCTTTTCCAGCGCTCTGCCGGAGGGGGATTCGATCACGGAGGGATTCTACATCAACACCATAGCCTCTCCGATGATGTGTGAGTAGTTTACCACATACCTTCGGGTCCATAGTTATTAGCTAGATGGCTTCTTCTCTCTCTTTGGTTGGCAATACAAAGTTCTCCTCGATGTTCTTGGAGATCTATTCGACGTAATTCTTTTTTGTGGTGTGTTTGTCGAGATCTGATGAATTGTGGGTTTATGATCAAGATTATCTATGAACAATATTTTGTTCTTCTCTGAATTATTATATGCATGATTTAATATCTTTGCAAGTCTCTTCAAATTATCAGTTTGGTTTGGCCTACTAGATTGATCTTTCTTGCAATGGGAGAAGTGCTTAGCTTTGGGTTCAATCTTGCGGTGCTTGATCCCAGTGACAAAAAGGGAACCGAAACGTATTGTATTGTTGCCATCGAGGATAAAAAGATGGGGTTTATATCATATTGCTTGAGTTTATCCCTCTACATCATATCATCTTGCTTAAGGCGTTACTCCGTTCTTATGAACTTAATACTCTAGATGCATGCTGGATAGCGGTCGATGTGTGGAGTAATAGTAGTAGATGCAGAATCATTTCGGTCTACTTGACACGGACGTGGTGCCTATGTTCATGATCATGCCTAGATATTCTCATAACTATGCACTTTTCTATCAATTGCTTGGCAGTAATTTGTTCACCCACCATAATATATGCTATCATGAGAGAAGCCACTAGTGAAACCTATGGCCCCGGGTCTACTTTACATCATATAAGTTTCTGATCTACAATTCTAGTTTACTATTTATTTTGCAATCTTTATTTTCCAATCTATACAACAAAAATACTTATCTTACTATCTTTATCAGATCTCACTTTTGCAAGTGGCCGTGAAGGGATTGACAACCCATTTATCATGTTGGTTGCAAGGTTCTTGATTGTTTGTGCAGGTACTAGGCGAATTGCATGTAGTCTCCTAGTGGATTAATACCTTGGTTCTCAAAAACTGTGGGAAATACTTACGCTACTTTGTTGCATCCCCCTTTCCTCTTCAAGGGAAAACCATAGCATGCTCAAGAGGTAGCAATGCCTACTCCTCAGTACCCCGACTACTATCCAGGCTACTAACTGCTTACCAAGTTATGCCAAAAGCCTAAGCTTGGGGGAGTACGTGTTTCTCATCGACTTTACATTCATGTTCACACATTTTAGTTGTCGGTGTTCACACTTTTTCCATTGTATTATCCATGCTTAATTTATTTTCTCGCCTTCTTCCTATGTGTTTGAAAAACCTTAGAAAAACAAAAAAGTTTCTAGCTGAAGTTAGTTTACTCTCTATGCTTGCTTAGTTGCAATGTTAAGAAGAAACACCAAAAAGATTTCCTTGTTATTCTTTTGCTTGGTGGGAGCTTTCCCGTGTAAATAGTCTTTCTCATTTTTGCTTTCCCCTTTTATTTGCTTGTTCTAGAAAATCAAAAACTCGAAAAATATTTCAGTGCGTTTTTCTGAATTTCTTTTCTTTTTATTCGAGTCATACCAAGGAGAAAACCGCGATGAAAATGTTGAGTGGATCTCATATACATAATTGTTGATTTAATAAAGAGCCTATTTTACCTTGTCTTCTCCTCTTGAATAAAATGTTTGCAGATTCCAGCTTAGTCCATGGCACTCTTGCACTATTATTATTTTTACATCGTTCAGTCGTGCAAGTGAAAGGCAATAATGATGATATTTGATGAACTGGTCGTGGCAGAGAGAAACTGGTATGAACTCGACTTGTTTTATTTTTGTAAATATGTTTAACCTAGTATCCATGATTCAGCCCATTATGATTAAACTTGTTTGCAATGACAATTAGATATTACAGTTTCACATGCCATGCATAAGTAGATGATACGTCTCCAACGTTTCTACTTTTCCAAACACTTTTGCCCTTGTTTTGGACTCTAACTTGCATGATTTGAATGGAACTAACCCGGACTGACGCTCTTTTCAGCAGAACTGCCATGGTGTTATTTTTGTGCAGAAATAAAAGTTCTCGGAATGACCTAAAAATCAGCGGAGAATATTTTTGGAATATATAAAAAATACTGGCGGAAGAATAAAGACCAGGGGGCCCACACCCTGTCCACGAGGGTGGGGGATGGGCACACCCCCCACCCTGGGCACGCCCCCTATCTCATGGCCCCCCTGACGCTCCACCGACCTCAGCTCCGACTCCATATATACACTTTCAGGAAGAAAAACATCAGAGAGAAGGATTCATTGCGTTTTACAATACGGAGCTGGCGCCAAGCCCTAATCTCTATCGGGAGGGCTGATCTGGAGTCCGTTCGGGGCTCCGGAGAGTGGAGATCATCGTCGTCGTCATCATCAACCTTCCTCCATCACCAATTTCATGATGCTTACCGCCGTATTTGAGTAATCCCATCTTAGGCTTGCTGGACAGTGATGGGTTGGATGAGATTTACCATGTAATCGGGTAAGTTTTGTTAGGGTTTGATCCCTAGTATCCATTATGTTCTAAGATTGATATTGCTATGACTTTGCCAGGCTTAATGCTTATCACCAGGGCCCGAGTGCCATGATTTTAGATCTGAACCTATTATGTTTTCATGAATATATGTGAGGTCTTGATCCTATCTTGCAAGTCAATAGTCACCTACTATGTGTTATGATCCGGCAACCTCGAAGTGACAATAATCAGGACCACACCCGGTGATGACCGTAGTTTGAGGAGTTCATGTAGTCACTATGTGTTAATGCTTTGGTCTGGTACTCTATTAAAAGGAGGCCTTAATATCCCTTAGTTTACAATAGGACCCCGCTGCCACGGGAGGGTAGGACAAAAGATGTCATGCAAGTTCTTTTCCATAAGCACATATGACTATATTCGGAATACATGCCTACATTACATTGATGAACAGGAGCTAGTTCTGTGTCAACCTATGTTATAACTATTACATGAGGAATCGCATCCGACAAAATTATCCATCATTGATCCAATGCCTACGAGCTTTTCACATATTGTTCTTTGCTCAGTTACTTCTCCGCTGCTACTGTTACAATCACTACAAAACTGCTACCGTTACTTTTGCCACTGTTACCGTTACTTCCATATTACTTTGCTACTAAATAATTTGCTGTAGATATTAAGTCTTCCAGGTGTGGTTGAATTGGCAACTCAACTGCTAATACTTGAGAATATTCTTTGGCTCCCCTTGTGTCGAATCAATAAATTTGGGTTGAATGATCTACCCTCGAAAATTGTGGCGATCCCCTATACTTGTGGGTTATCAAGACTATTTTCTGGCGCCGTTGCCGGGGAGCATAGCTATATTCTTTTAGTCACTTGGGATTTATATCTATTGATCACTGTGAAGAAATTGAAAGACGCAAAACAAAGATTTATCCCTCAACTACGGGGGGAGGTAAGGAACTGCCATCTAGCTCTGCACTTGATTCGCCCTCTGTTATGAGTAAATTTGCGACACCTACACCTGCTATTGAATCTGATATGTCGCATGTTCTTGATGATGCCACTTCTGCTATGCATGATACTTATGATGAAACTACTTCCATGCTTGATAATACTGTGCCACTAGGTGAATTTCTTGATGAACAAATTGCTAGGGTTAGAGAGAATGAAATTATTGAAACTGATAATATTGATGAAAGTGATGATGAAGATTCTCCCCCTAGATATGAATTGCCTGTTGTGCCTGAGGGTTATGTTATGGATGAAGAAACTGCTAGAGACTTTCTTGCTTGCAATGATAGATACGATCTTAAGAAATTATTAGCTAAGCTGAAAGAAAAGTCTTTGAATGCCAGAATGAAATATGACCCTGCTTATGCTAAGGATTATGATTTCTCTGTCGATCCTGAGTTAATTACTTTGGTTGAATTTGATCCTTTCCATGGCTATGAATCTGAAATTGTAGTGGCACATCTTACTAAATTGAATGATACACCCTATTCACCAATGAGGAAAAATTCGTTACTACCATATCCTTAAGTTATTTCCATTCTCCTTAAAGGGTGATGCTAAAACATGGTTTAATTCTCTTGATCCTGGCTCTGTGTGTAGTACCATGGATATGATTTATTACTTCTCTGATAAATATTTTCCCGCTCATAAGAAACAAGCTGCCTTAAAGGAAATATATAATTTTGTGCAAATTGAAGAAGAGAGTCTCCCACAAGCTTGGGGAGGCTTCTCTGATTACTTAATGCTTTGCTTGATCATCCTCTTAAGAAAAAAGAAATACTTGATATCTTTTATAATGGACTAACCGATGCTTCCAGAGACCACCTGGATAGTTGTGCTGGTTGTATTTTCAGGGAAAGAACCGTCGATCAAGCTGAATTGCTATTGAATAATATGTTGAGTAATGAAAATAATTGGGCACTTCCTGAACCAACTCCTAAGCTAACTCTGAAGAAAAGGGGTGTTCTGTTTCTCAGTCCTGGAGATATGCAAGAGGCAAAGAAATCTATGAAAGAAAAAGGTATTAAAGCTGAAGATGTTAAGAATTTACCACCTATTAAAGAAATACATGGTCTTGATAACCCGACACAGGTAGTAAAGGTAAATTCTCTTTATAGATTTGATGAAGGTGATATTCCTTGTTATAAGTCTGCTAGCCAATTCTTAGATGAGTTTGAAAATTTTATTGTTAAACAAGAAAATTTCAATTCTTATGTTAGTAGACAATTGAAATGTAATGCTTATATGATTGAACACATGAGTGATTATATGTCTAGAGTTAAAGGTGAACTTAAACTCATGACTAAGCATGCTTTTATGGTTACCACTCAAGTAGAACAAGTACTTAGAGCACAAAATGATTTGCTCAATGAACTAAATAGTAAGAAAAAATGATAATGCTATTAGAGTTGTGACTAGAGGGGGTAGAATGACTCAGGAACCTCTATATCCTGAGGGCCACCCTAAGAGAATTGAGCAAGATTCTTAGAGAGCTAAGGTAGATGCACCTAGTTCTTCTAAGAAGAAGAAAAAGAAAAATGATAGGACTTTGCCTGCTTCTAGTGAACCTGCTGTTGACACACCTAAGAATCCCAATGATATTTCTATTTCTAATGCTGAAACACAATCTGGTAATGAACAAGAACCTAGTGATAATGTTAATGATGATGTTCATGATGATGCTCAACCTAGCAATAACGATGATGTAGAGATTGAACCTGTTGTTGATCTTGATAACCCACAATCAAAGAATCATCGTTATAATAAGAGAGACTTTGTTGCTAGGAAGCATGGCAAATAAAGAGAACCATAGGTTCATAAACCCATGCCTTTTCCTCCTAAACCATCCAAGAAAAAGGATGATGAGGATTTTGAGCGCTTTGCCGAAATGATTAGAACTATCTTTTTGCGTATGCGTTTGACTGATATGCTTAAAACAAATCATAATGCCAAGTATATGAAAGATATTATTACAAATAAAAGAAAGATACCGGAAGTTGAAATTTCCACCATGCTTACCAATTACACTATTAAGGGTGGAATACCAAAGAAACTAGGAGATCCAGGAGTACCCACTATACCTTGCTCCATTAAAACAAACTATGTTAAAACTGCTTTATGTGATCTTGGAGCCGGTGTTAGTGGTATGCCTCTCTCTTTATATCGTAGACTTGATTTGAATAAGCTGACACCTACTGAAATATCTTTACAAATGGCTGATAAATCAACTGCTATACCTGTCGGCATTTGTGAGGATGTGCCTATTGTGGTTGCAAATGATACTATTTTAACGGACTTTGTTATTCTTCGTATTCCCGAGGACGATAGTATGTCGATTATCCTTGGTAGACCTTTTTGAATACTGCAGGGGCTATTATTGATTGCAACAAAGGCAATGTCACTTTTCATGTCAATGGTAATGAGCATACGATACACTTTCCGAGGAAACAACCTCAAGTCCAAAGTATCAACTTTATTGGAAAATTTTCAACGATTACTATTGGAGGTTTTGAATGTCCTCTTCCTACTGTCAAGAAGAAATATGATATTCTTATCGTTGGGGAAATACATTTCCCCATTGAGGTAACCTAGTGTTATTCGAAAATTCTCTGGTTTCATGTTATTCAGAAAGAGTTTATTAACAAGACTTGATCAACCTTGTTAATGGATTCCTTTTGATGAGCATGAGATGGATGAATTTAGAAAGCACAACTCTGTGTACCCTCTTTTTACTTTCTATTATTTAGAGTAAATAAAGCAAAAATAGTATTTTATGTCTGTTTTCTGAGTTAACCGTGCAATAAAAAATACCCCGAAAATAAAAGTTCTCCATATGCCCCGAAAATGAAATATGATTTTTTCTAGAATATTTAAGAATATTTGGCACTGAGAACACAGCAGGGGGAGCCAGCACCTGGTCACGAGGGTACAGGGCACGCCCACCCCCTGGGCGCGCCCCCTGCCTCGTGGGCCCCACGTGGCCTCCCTCCACTTACTCCAGCACCCACACACTTCATCTTCCTCCAGTAAAAATCGTCCCCTAGCTCAAACTCGTGTTCTAGCTCATCTTGCTGCCATTTCCAATCTCCTTGCTCAAAGCTCCATTCACAAAACTGTTTCAGGAGATTGTTCTTCGGTATGTGACTCCTCCATTGGTCCAATTAGTTTTTGTTCTAGTGCTCTATTTATTGCAAATTTTTGCTGCTTAGGCGACCCTGTTCTTGCGCTTGCATGTCAAATTTATGTGGTCAAAAGTAGTTCTAATGCATGATATAGTCTCTAGGCACTTGTGGAGTAGTTGCTATCAATCTTGTTGAGTTTGGTTCACTTTTATTTTGAGTCACTAAAAACTTTAGAAATTTTTCAGAAAAAAATGCATAGGAAAATCTACCAACGTGGTTCCTCAAGGAAGCAAGGACCAAGGCTCGCGATACGTGAGCCGGACGATGAACTACCAAGGGAAGCTCAAGTACGTCCTTGTGAATGGCCGTCAGAGGAGTTTATGATCCAGGCAGGCATCAAGGAAGAATTTGACACATATGTGCGTAATGCTGATCTTGAGGACTTCGTGTCAGATAAGTGCCCACAGTACCACTACTTAACTGGTTCCTTTGTGAAAAGGTTTAAATTTACATCTTCACGTAATTCTCACACTGTCTTATTTGATCTTTATGATAAATCTTATACTATGGACCTAGAAGATTTTAATGATGCTTGTAAACTCCCACAGTGGGGTAATATTGGTGAACCCCGCAAATCTGAATATAAGGACTTTTTAGCTAGTATCACTTTGGGGGGATCTAGAGAAATCACACAAGCTACCATATGGAGCATTCATTTTCCTTCCATACATTATTTTGCTCTCTTCATTGGTAGATGCATTAACGGTAAAGATGAGGCTTGCCACATGTGCGTTCCAGATCTTAGTGTCCTCAAAAGGGCGATATTAGGTGATAGACAATATAATTTGGGGGCCATTGTTGCACGAAGGTTACATCTTAACAGTTTAAATTGAGATTTGTTTGGTGGAATTTATGCAACCCGCTTGGCTAATTATCTTCATATACCCATACACGAGAATGATGCGAGGTTTCCTCCATCTTATCTAGATTATAATGCTATGGTTCGCCATCAGTTCATTGAGAGGGGTGAACAATCCCTCCAGTACCGACTAATCTTTGACAGGCGTCGCACTATCCATATTGCTCTCCCTGCTCCTACTTTCTTTGGCTTTCAGGAGAAAAGGAGATATGTTATAACCATGGAGGAGGCTAATGAGTACGAGGAGAGGATGGAGGCGGCTCGCCTCCAAGCTACAGCTCATCAGGCAATAGCCACAGCATCACAGTACAACCCCAACTACGACTTTGGATATCCATCAGGCCAGTACTGGCCATAGACCAACTTATGCCAAAAGCCTAAGCTTGGGGGAGTACGTATTTCTCATCGACATTACATTCATGTTCACACACTCATTCCAGTAGTCGGTGCTCATACTTTTTTATTGTACCATCCATGCTAGTTTATTTTCTTTTCCAAGTCGTTTTCTTGTGTTTTAGAAAAAACCTTAAGAAAAACAAAAAATAGTGGTAGCTTCGTAGCTAGTTTACTTTCCATGCTTGTAGTATAAGTAATTAAAAGAAAACCCAAAAAGATTTCTCATTCTTCTTTTGCTCCTTGGGAGCTTTCCCGTGTAAATAGTTCCTTTTCTTTCCTTTGGGGGTCTAGAGGAGAAGACCATGATAAAAATGCTTAATGGCTCTCATATGCATTATTGTTGATTTAACCAAGAGCCATATTATTTTGTCTTCTCCCTTGTATTAAATGCTTGTAGATTCCAGCTTAGTCTAATGCACGTGCACTATTATTATTATCCACAATGTTCGGTCGTGCGAGTGAAAGGCAATAATGACGATATATGATGAACTGGTTGCGATGAGAGAAGCTGGTATGAACTCGACCTATCTTTTTTTGTAAATATGAATAGTTCATCATTCCTAATTCAGCCTATTATGAATGAAACATGCTTGCAATGACAATTAGAGATTATAGTTGCTCATGCCATGCTTCATTAGTTAGGAGTTTATAATGGTCTGCCTTGCATGCCAACATGATATTAAAATGGTATACCGCTCAAAATATTATTCATCTCTATTTCAAAAAATCGAGCTCTGGCACCTCTACAAATCCATGCTTCCCTCTGCAAAGGGCTTATCTATTTACTTTTATGTTGAGTCATCATCCTCTTATTAAAAAGCACCAGTTGGAGAGAACCAATGTCATTTGCATGCATTGCTATTAATTTACATTGAGTATCACTGTGACTGGATCTCTTTTACCATGAATTACAATGTCTAGTCAGTCCTTGATCTTCAGAGGTGCTCTGCATTTATGTTTTGCGGTCTTAGAAAGGGCTAGCGAGATACCATCTTGTTATATCATATTATGATTGTTTTGAGAAAGTGTTGTCATCCGAGGTTTATTATTATTGCTCGCTAGTTGATTATGACATTGATATGAGTAAACATGAGACCTAGAAGTTATTGTGAATGTGGTTAGTTCATAATCTTGGCTAAAAACTTGAATGTTGGTTTTACATATTTGCAACAACAAGAGCAAACAGAGTTTGTAAAAGTTTTTCTTTATCACTTTCAGTTGGTTAACTGAATTGCTTGAGGACAAGCAAAGGTTTAAGCTTGGGGAGTTGATACGTCTCCAACGTATCTACTTTTCCAAACACTTTTGCCCTTGTTTTGGACTCTAACTTGCATGATTTGAATGGAACTAACCCGGATTGACGTTGTTTTTAGCAGAACTGCCATGGTGTTATTTTTGTGCAGAAATAGAAGTTCTCGGAATGACCTGAAAATCAACGAAGAATATTTTTGGAATACATAAAAAATACTGGTGGAAGAATAAAGACCGGGAGGCCCACACCCTATCCACGAGGATGGGGGGTGCGCCCACCCCCCTGGGCGCGCCCCCCTGTCTCGTGGGCCCCCTGACGCTCCAACGACCTTAGCTCCGACTCCATATATTCACTTTCGGGGAGAAAAAAATCAGAGAGAAGGATTCATCGCGTTTTACGATACGGAGCCGCCCCCAAGCCCTAATCTCTCTCGGGAGGGCTGATCTGGAGTCCGTTCGGGGCTCCGGAGAGTGGAGATCGTCGTCGTCGTCATCATCAACCTTCCTCCATCACCAATTTCATGATGCTTACCGCCGTGCGTGAGTAATCCCATCATAGGCTTGCTGGACGGCGATGGGTTGGATGAGATTTACTATGTAATCGAGTTAGTTTTGTTAGGGTTTGATCCGTAGTATCCATTATGTTCTAAGATTGATGTCGCTATGACTTTGCCATGCTTAATGCTTGTCACTAGGGCCCGAGTGCCATGATTTCAGATCTGAACCTATTATGTTTTCATGAATATATGTGAGTTCTTGATCCTATCTTGCAAGTTAATAGTCACCTACTATGTGTTATGATCCGGCAACCCCGAAGTGACAATAATCAGGACCACTCCCGGTGATGACCGTAGTTTGAGGCATTCATGTATTCACTATGTGTTAATGCTCTGGTCCGGTACTCTATTAAAAGGAGGCCTTAATATCCCTTACTTTCCAATAGGACCCCAGTGCCACGGGAGGGTAGGACAAAAGATGTCATGCAAGTTCTTTTCCATAAGCACGTATGACTATATTCGGAATACATGCCTACATGACATTGATGAACTGGAGCTAGTTCTGTGTCACCCTATGTTATAACTATCACATGAGGAATCGCATCCGACATAGTTATCCATCACTGATCCAATGCCTACGAGCTTTTCACATATTGCTCTTTGCTTAGTTACTTTTCCATTGCTACTATTACAATCACTACAAAACTGCTACCGTTACTTTTGCCACTGTTACCGTTACTTCCATATTACTTTGCTACTAAATAATTTGCTGCAGATATTAAGTCTTCCAGGTGTGGCTGAATTGACAACTCAATTGCTAATACTTGAGAGTATTCTTTGGCTCCCCTTGTGTCGAATCAATAAATTTGGGTTAAATACTCTACCCTCGAAAACTATTGCGATCCCCTATACTTGTGTCTTATCAGTAGCTAGGAGTTGATAATGATTTATCTTGGATATCAACATTGCGTTAAAATGATTGTGATGTAGTATGATGATATGGTATCCTCCTCTGAATGTTCGTGTGGCTTGACTTGGCACATGTTCATACATGTAGTTGAATCAAAACCAACATAGCCTCTATGATATTTATGTTCATGGTGTCCATATCCTAGTCATGATAGTGTCCAATGTTTGTTATGCATAATGTATGTTCATGATTGTTGTTGCTCTCTAGTTGGACACTTCCCAACCTATTTGCTGGTCTTCGCCTGTACTAAGTGTGAATTCTGCTTGTACGTCAAAAACCTTAAACCCAAGTAATTCCAGTCGAGTCCACCATACCTACCTATATGCGGTATTACCCTGCCGTCCTAAGTAAATTTGCATGTGCCATCTCTAAAAACTTCAAATAAATATCCTTTTTGTGTGCCTGGATCGTTCATGGAACGACCGGAGGTAGTCAGTATCTTCCATGCTAAGCGGGTTATTCTCGGGTCGAGTGTTTATTCACTCGCCATTGCATGAGAAAAGGGTGGTAATAGGGATTCCCAATCCCAAATTGCAAAAAGAAATAGTGCTTATAAATAAACAAACAAAAACTCCCAATGGAGTCCAAACCTTTACTATTCTGCTTGGGAACCGCCACTAGCATGTTTAGCATGGGAGATTTTGATAACTGATAGTCATGAAGTAAATGAGAAGGGTGCATGTCTCAAAATATCATTTACCTCTGTTTTTAAAACTTGAGCTTTAGCACCTCTGCAAATCATTGCTTCCCTCTGCAAAGGGACTATCTATTTACTTTTATGCTGTGTCATCACCATCTAAAATAAGCGTCAGATCTAAGAGCACTAATGTCATGCCTATGCATTGAGTCTAATCAATGTTGGGTGTTAAAATGACTGGATCTTTTCTACCATGAATTACAATGTTTAGTCGCTGCTTGAACTTTGGAGGTGCTCTGCATTTATGTTTTGTGGTCTCAGAAAGGGCTAGCAAGATACCACTATTGTCATATTATATCATGGTAATTTTGACAACATGTTGATGTTTGAGATGTCTTATTATCGCCCATTGGCTGATTATGTCATTGATATGAGTTACTATAATTTCTAAGAGTTATTGTTGACATGCTTAGTCATGATCTTTTCTAAAAACCTGGATGTTGTTTAAGCTTATTTATGAACACAAGAGCAAAAGAGTTCGTAATAGTTTTTCTTTCTCACTTTCAATTTATCAACTGAATTGCTTGAGGACAAGCAAAGGTTTAAGCTTGGGGGAGTTGATACGTCTCCAAAGTATCTACTTTTCCTAACGCTTTTCCTATTGTTTTGGACTCTAATTTGCATGATATGAATGAAACTAACCCCGGAGTGACGTTGTTTTCTGCAGAACTACCATGGTGTTGTTTTTGTGCAGAAATAAAACTTCTCGGAATGGAACGAAACTTTGCGAGGAATTTTTATACAATAAAATAAAAATACTGGAGCCAAGAACCACCGGAGGGGGCACCTGGGTGGCACAACCCACCAGGGCGCCCCCCCTAGGTGCGCCCAGGTGGGTTGTCCCCACCTGGTGGCCCCGCTAACCCTAATACCGACGCTATAAAGTCCTATATTTCCAAAAAAAATCAGAGAGAAAGAATTATCACGATCCACCAGACGAAGCCACCGTCACCTCATGTTCTCATCGGGAGGCCAGATCTGGAGTCCGTTTGGGGCTCCGGAGAGGAGGGTCTTCGTTCTTCATCATCACCAACCCTTCTCCATCGTCAATTCCATGATGCTCCTCACCAGGAGTGAGTAATTCCTTCGTAGGCTCGCTGGTCGGTGAGGAGTTGGATGAGATTCATCATGTAATCTAGTTAGTTTTGTTAGAGCCGATCCCTAGTATCCGCTATGTTCTAAGATTGATGTTGCTATGACTTTGCCATGCTTAATGCTTGTCACTTTGGGCCTGGGTGCCATGATTTCAGATCTGAACCGTTTATGTTATCACCATTATATCCATGTTCTAGATCCGATCTTGCAAGTTATAGTCACCTACTACGTGTTATGATCCGGTAACCCGGAGTGAAAATAGCCGGGACCACTCCCGATGATGACCGTAGTTTGAGGAGTTCATGTATTCATCGTGTGTTAATGCTTTGTTCCGGTTCTCTATTAAAATGAGGCCTCAATATCCCTTAGTTTCCAATATGGACCCCACTGCCACGGGAGGGTAGGACAAAACATGTCATGCAAGTTCTTTCCATATAAGCATGTATGACTATTTACGGAATACATGCCTACATTACATTTATGAACTAGAGCTAGTGTCGTATCGCCCTAGGTTATGACTGTCACATGATGAATATCATCCAACAAATTACCGATTCAATGCCTACGAATTTATCCTATATTGTTCTTGCTAAGTTACTACTGCTATCGTTGTTGCTGCATTTGCTACAAAACTATTGTTATCACTGTTACCGTTACTATTGATGCTACCACTACTATCAAAACTATCATATTACTGTGCTACTGATCACTTTGCTGCAGGTAATTAATCTCCATGTGTGGTTGAATTGACAACTCAGCTTCTAATACTTACAAATATTATTTTGCTCCGCTTGTGTCGAATCTGTAATTTTGGGTTGAATACTCTACCCTTGAAAACTGTTGTGATCCCCTATACTTGTGGGTTATCACTAATGTGCACAAGTAACGTTGCCGGCAATACTCAAAGGCTAGTCTCGATAGGCAAGTGACACAAAATGGGCTAGGGGTTGACAATGCAAAGGCAAGAAGAATGTACAAGGATGGGATACCACGATACCAAGGTGATATAGAAGTTATCGTTCTTGCTTACGGTGATGTCAAAGGTGAAGTGATCAATGTCGATGACGAACTCATGGCGTTGATGAGAGGCAGTGTTCTTGATGTAGAACCATGCCCGGTTAGCCGAAACACCCTAGGAAACGGAAAAAACGTGAACTCAAAATCTCCAATGTCAAATGTCACATGGTGGTAGCGGGAAAGCAGTGGTGGTTGTGGAAAAGGATGGTGGGGCTATACACGTTGTCTGAGTTGAAGTTGCGGTCCCTAAGTAGCTGAAACACCTTAAGATACATGACCCACAACTCAAACAAGCTCGAACAAAAATTGGGTTAGGCTGCGGAGGTCGGTGGTGGTTATGCGGATAATGTGGTGGCTGGCCTAGGCAAAGTTGCCAAAATTTGATTTTTTTTTTCATGGAGTAAAATGATGTTGTAACCTATCTATATGGATGGGGGATGTCAATAGCTACTCAACAAGCTAAGGAACACAAAAAAGGACTTCAGGAGCGGAAGTTATGGCCGAAACGGTGGTGTAGTGGGCTGATTCAGGGGGGTGTGGGCACCCGAGGATTGGAGGTGTGGGTGCCCGGGGTGGTCAGGGCAAACAGCCCGGTGGTGCGGGCACCCGGGAGTTCGGGGTGCGGTGTCTGGGGGTGTTGGATTTGGGTGAAATATTTTGGGAAATGCAAGAAATTGGTGGATTTCGTGGTGGGAAAGGTGAGGATGGATGGGGGAAGGCTAGATCCACTTGCCAAACAGCAAATCCATGGGCCAAAAGAACAAAATTTCACAAGATCTAATAAATTGCAAGAAAAAAATTTATGGCTATTTTTGTGGGGATTATCAAATTGGGACCAAAAAGCAACGAAATTAGGCTAGTAAATGGGGGGATGGGACTCCAAGATGTGAATCAACCTTGCTCATGATACCAAGATGTTGTAGGGTGGAACCCTAGGGTTCACACTTGGAGGGGGAGAAGGATCAAGAACACAAGAACACACAAGGGAAATCACTCCAACAAACCCAATCACACATACACTAGAGTAGCAAACACATAGATCCAGAAGAATACATGAACAATCCAAGGAAAATAGCACTAGGGTAAAGTTCTTCCCACTCCAAAGGAGGTGAGGTCTTGATGATAGTCTTCTCCAAGAGGAGGTCTTGTAATCCACAAGGATTTTTCTCCTATGTGGTCTTGATCTCCAAGAGAAGGGGTAGATGAGCAAATCTCTCTTAATATCTCATATATGCTTTGCTATCCTCTCTAATGAGCTAGGGGAAGAGTACTTATAGTCTAGGAACGAAATTGGGGAAGAAGAGGGATATAAGGGTCAAAACACAAAGTGCACGCAGGCACACTCGGACGGGCCTGGGCACCCGGGGTAAAGGGGTCCAGGCACCCGGACCGGACAGAGGCCGGCGCTAGGGGAGGTTGGACACGCAGGAGAAAAGGTTCGGGCACCCGGACTGAATAGGGCCGCGCCCAGGTAGAGGCAGTCGAAGGAGCCGGGCACCCGGGCGTGGCTACCCGGGCACCCGGGCGGGGCTGACCAGCACCCAGCAGCGGGGCCGGGCACCTGGGGCGGCAGGCAGCACCTAGGCTGGCCGGGTACCTGAGGCTGGCTGGGGCTGCGCCCAGGCCCTGGCCGGGCACTCGGGGCTGAGTTGGCCGGGCACCCGGGGTGTCCCAAGGCTTTGTTCCTTCATGCATCTTGAGGCTTCCCTCCTTCTCATTCTCCTTGTGTGCTTGGGTCTCCGTCCTAGCCTCCTCACGGCCGTCTTCTTGGTATCGAAGAATGAACAACGTCTCCGTTCGAGGTAGAACCCAACTCTCATGTGAATTCAAATGGAGTTCGAAGACGAAGGAGTTAACCTCGGTTTTGATGGCACGTGCACGAGCTCTCGTCATTGGTCCTCTTAGTGCTTGCGGTGGTGAGGGAACGTCCATGGGGAAGGTCGAGGGATGCTCTGCATCAGGGTGCTTCCGGAAGGTATAAACGATACACTGATAGTCCTAGTACTTAAAGGAAACAATCCATTCTTGAAAGACTTCCGGCCTATAAGTCTGTGCAACGTGATCTACAAGGTTGTCTCTAAGTGTCTGGATAATAGAGCGAGACCTTTATTAGATGACATCATCTCAGAGATACAAAATTCCTTCCTCCCAGGTTGAATGATTACGTCCAACACGATTATAGGAATGCTTCCATAAGATCCAACTTAGCAAAACTCACACGACACACATTGTGCCAACAAAATTGACCTGGCAAAGGCATATGAT
The DNA here is from genome assembly GCA_902687465.1 of Secale cereale. NCBI lineage: Eukaryota > Viridiplantae > Streptophyta > Magnoliopsida > Poales > Poaceae > Secale > Secale cereale. The sequence continues at coordinate 145,329,561 of LR738709.1, forward strand.
AGAGTGGACTGGAAGTAGCTAGAGGAGTTCATTGAGAGAATTGGAGTTTGCCATAAGTGGATAAACTGGGTCATGGAATGTGTTACCTTGGTGAGGTTCTCAGTGAAGCGTATAGGGGAGCAACTGGATTTCTTCAGACCGACTAGAGGGCTCCGATAGTGTGACCCTCTCGGCCTATATTTGTCTTTGTTTATTGCAGATGATTTGGTTAACTTGCTCAATAAGGAGGTTGCAGGGGGAAGGACCCTGCCGATTAAAATCGCAAGGAACAACCCTGGTATATCAAATTTGTTATTTGTGAATGATAGTATGCTTTTTTCGGGGCCTCGTTGGACCAAGCGGTTGTTGTTAAGAAGGTTTTGAATAATTTCTAGGAATGCATGGGGCAACTTCTTAGTTCAAGTAAATGCCCTATTCTCTTCAGTGATCAATGCCCGAAGCAGGTGAGGACGAACATTAAAGGGGTGCTGGAAGTGGAAATTGCTACTTTTGAGAGCAAATACTTGGGTCTACCGACATGTAATGCCCCGGATGTAATACTTTCCCTTTTGGGTATATAATATATCTCCGGCTTCATCTATTTCCATTCCGGGTTCTTTGTCTTTCGGGTTTTCGTCGTTTTGTTGTGTGAGTGTGTGGCATTCATTCATATCATGTAGACATGTGCATCGCATTGCATTTGTGTTGTCGGTTGCATCCGGTTCGTCGTGTTTCTTCCCGTTGTCCGTTTCGCGTTCCGGAGCTCCCTCACGTGTCCGTGACGTCCCGTAGGCCTACTTTGTTGTTTGGACGTGTAACGTTACCGGTGTGCCGCGAGGTTGTTGTGTGTGTTGTTGTTTTGTTGTGTGCAACCCGCCTCTCAAATCTCGTCTCGTTTGGACTCCGTTGACTATTCCATCCGTTGTTCGTGTGGGCCCAAAGTGCCTTCACTTTGTGTCCCGGAAACACCCCTTCAGCTGCAGTCTTTTATCTCCTCCTAGGCCTTTTAAATCTACCCCCGCGATCGGATCCGTCGGATCGCGATCGGAGGGCTCCTAGCACCCCAGATCCCTCCTAACCCTAGCTACCTGCTATATATTAGACCCTAGTCTAATTTTGGCATCTATATCTCCTTCCTCCTCCCTTCCCCTAAAAAAAATCAGATCCACCACCCCCCTCTTTCACTTGGCCGATCCAGCAGAGCCAGATCCGCCGCCGGGATCTCGCTGGATCGAGGGGATTCTCCTCGATCGCAGGCGCCAGGCGCTCGGGTCAACGCTCGTTGCCAGGTTGATCGACCGCTTCTCTCCCTCCGCGCCTCGTGAGCCTCCCCTCCACTCCGAGCCCAGCCGTTCGAGGGGCTGGACCACATCGCTGGAATCCCAGCCACCGGAGGCCCGCATCGCGCCCCCCCCCCCATCGGGTCCCTTCGCCGCTAGTGGGCCGGCCTCCCGCTTCGCCCAGCCGGCCCGTACCCCCCGCCGCGCCTCCACCGCACGCCGCGCCAGCCGCGCGAGGCGCCGGCTTCTCCTCGTCGGGCCACACCCGAGGCCACCTCCCGCTGGGCCGTGCCCCGCCTCACCGGGCCGCCGCCTTCCTCCGCCTCCGCTCGGGCCAGGAGCTCCACCGGCCCGAGGCTCCTCCAACCGCACCAAGCGCTTCGCTCCACCGGGCCGAGGCCAACCGGCCCGCTTCCCCAGCCGCCAGAGGCCGCCGCGCGCTACTGTAGCTCCGCATCTCGGCCGGATCCACGTCCCGGGCCCGTTCGGACTGCAGATCTGAGGAGGTTGACCTCCCCCCCTTTTTTTCTTCTAAGTACTAGGATTTTAATCTGTGATGCAATGTTTGACCTGCTCTAACTTTTTGTCTGTTGCTCCGATTCGCGCGTATAATATGTCCAGACGTTCGTGGAGACTTGCTCTACGTTTTATCTGTTGTTGTCATGCATGTTAGAGATCATCTAGGTGCTTGTTTTGCTGTTGAAAGAGTGCATCATGATATAAACTGCTGCTATGTGATGTTTTTATGTTACCTTTGCCATGTGATATCTTTTAGCTCGTTTGTCCGAATGATGCAAATGACATGTCCACGTGTTCGTCTTGCCATGCTCTATGTGTTGTATGTGATAGGTTGCATGATAGATTTATTATTGCCTTGTTATCATCGTTGCAAAGTGCCATGTGGCTGTGATGTTGTTTCACTTGTTATGAAATGCCATCTTGTTGAGCTCGTTGCTATCGTTGTGTTTACCTACATGAAGCATGCTGGTGTGTTTCGGGATCACCTTCATGTGTACTTTGATGAGGTGCTTACCCCTTGCCATGTTTACTTTTGAGGTGACTTAAACATGCTATTTTATATGCCATGTTGATATTGCTGTTTTAGGACTTAGTGGTTTTTCACTAAGTCTGAAATCTGTAACGTTCCGATGCCATGTTCGTGTGATGCTCTGGGACAAAGCATGATAGTTTTGGAGTGAATTTTGATTGTTCCTTGTAGTATATATTGTTGTCTCTCCATTCATGTCCTCACATGTCTATTTAAGTGGCTGTAGCATGTTTATATTTTGCTCCAAAGTTTCAATAAAATTCTGCTGCCAGAATTTTATTGTCAAGTTCAATATGTCCAAGATCATTGCTATTGATCCGTGACTCCGTTGGGGGTGCACCTTGGACATAGTTGCTGTAGTATATGTCTAGTTTGTGTTCATGTCCTTTGCCATGTTGTTTGAGTGCTGTAGCTCAATTATTTTGAGCTCCGAAGTTGCTATGTTGCTGTAATTTTCAGCTTTCGCTCAAATCTTGTTTCGGGCATAACTTTTAGCCCGTAACTCCGATTTCAGCGAATCTTATATCAAACTTGATTGATTTTCTGTTAGATTAATAATATCAGATTGTTATCATGTTTTGAGGTGATTTGCTTGAGTGATATTTTCCGTGTGCATCCTTAGTGCATCCATTATGCATTCATCTTTTCCGAGTGCGCATTGCATCTTGTTGATTGGTGATTGGTGTGATTGTTTTGTTTAGAGCCGGAATCTGAGACCGAGTTCGAGGTTGAGCACGAGGTTACCAACGAGGTTGAGCACGAGGACCCTTCTTACGATCCGAACGACTTCTCTTCAGGCAAGATGACCGAACCCCGATAACATTACTATCTTTGCCTACTGCTAGTAGTCTCGATCTATAGTTTTGCCTCGATGCCCATGATCTTCTTGTCAGCCTCCTACTTGTAAACCATTGCCATGTTTAACCAACCTACCTATGCAAACCGTTGCCTGGCTAAGTACGCTTCGCTCAGCCCCTTCTTATAGCGTTGCTAGTTGCAGGTGAAGATCGAAGAGGCTTGCTTCATGTTGAAGTTTGGTTGGGTTATATCACACTATATAAATGCTTAAAATGAAATCATCTATATATTGGCAAGGGTGGAAGGCTAAGCCTTTTGCTAGGTGATTTGTTCCACTCATGCCGTTAGGAACCGTATAAACCGGTGTTATGTTCCTTGATTATGCGTTCCTAACACGGTTGGGGTGTATGGGACCCCCTCGATAAACCGCTAAGTGCTAAGTCTTTTCCAGCAAGTCCCAACATTGGTACTATTTGCCTAATAACAAACTAAACTTGCATAGGGAGTAATTAACCCTCTTTCTTAATCAACAACCCCGGGCCAGTGCTCCACATGAGTGTTGGTCCGAAACGAGCAGACTACGGGGCCGCCTCGGGGCAACCTGAGGTATCTGGCATACACCTGTAGCATCACCCATCCGGTCGTGTCCTGAGACTTAGATACGCGCGGCTACTATCAGGGTGTCGACACGCCGGGAGGATTTGCTGGATTAGCCTTACCTTAGTTCGGTATATCTTGAGCACGGGATTCCGAGAATACTCGGGTCTTCCCACTTTGGAGTTGCGACTCCGCGGATCGTGGGCTTGTAATGGGTCAAGTTGGAACACCCCTGCAGGGTTTGAACTTTCGAAAGCCGTGCCCGCGGTTATGTGGCAGATGGGAGCTTGTTAATTCCGGTTGTAGATAACTTGACACAATGTTTCTAATACACTACCAGCGTGTGTTCCGTGACTGTCAATTTCCGAATAGGGATTCGGGAGTTGAACACGGAGGGGTTATGATTGTGGAGCTTGTAGCTAGGATCACTTCGTGACCACTTCTCGCCGAGGCTTTCTCTTCTCGCTCTCACTCACGTAAGCTAGATGCTAGTTGCTGCTGCAGACACTTATTCTTTTCTTCAGCCTTATCCTCACCCAAAGGCTTAAATAGTCTTGTTACCCGGTGACGGGATTGCTGAGTCCTCTGTGGCTCACAGTTACTTCACACACCAGATGCAGGTCCAGCTGTGAGCTATCCAGGTGATGGCACCGAGCTGGATTGGGAGTACGACGAGGAGCGTAGTCGGTACTATGTGCGATACCCGGATGATCAGTAGTGGAGACTCTTACTAGGATTCGATCCGCCTGTGGTTTTATTTATCTAAGTTAGGTATCTTGCATTTGGATTTTTTCCCTTAGAGGGTTGTGATGTTCTTAATGTATGATGATTGAGACTTGATTTGTAATTCTGTGACGTGGCGAGTGTAAGCCAACTATTTTCTGTTACAATCCCCTCTTTTACATGAGTTGTGCAAAGATTACCGAACTTGAGATCATTCTAGGATGGATTTATGCCTTTAAGTCGTGCCTCGACACGTAGGAGGTATAACTCCATCCTGGGCATTACACGACACCGGAAGGAAGGATGAAGGATGAGAACTTCTAAACAATTATGTACATACTTGGGAAAAGGTGCAGCAGTTGGAATGGAAGATTCATGTCCTATGATGCAAAAGAGGTCCATGTAAAATCGGTAGTCCAAGCACTCCCTACTTTCACCATGGCAGTGTTCCTGCTCTCAAAAGGTTTCTGAGAAGTATGAAAGGATGATACATGATTTTTGGTGGGGAGATGAATAAGGGCATAGAGAGGTGCATTGGATGTCTTGGGAGCGCATGACCAACCAAAATGAGCAAGAGGGATCAGGTTCAGAGACATGCATTAATTCAGCTTAGTGTTGCTTGCCAGGCAAGGTGGGAGGCTCAATCAAAACCCAAACAGTATGTGTGCAAGATTTTCCCAAAGGGTGACCCCCTTAGTACGATGTTTCCCTTAGATGCATCACCGACTTGGAGAGCAATTGAACACAAACTCGAACTACTTAAGAAAGTCCTCATTTAGAGAGTCGGAAATGGTAAAATATTCAGATCCAGAGGGACCAATGGATCCAGAGAAAAAAAGGTTTGAGAATAGCAAACTTCATTAGGCGATCCAGACTTTGTTGGGTTAATCAACTTATTAATACGGAGACAAAAGAGTGGGAGAGAGAGTTGATTGGGAAAATCTTTTATCCCTTTAACGCAGAGGAGATCCATAGGATTAAAATTCCTTCAGTAAAGGTGGAGGATTGCATTGCCTAGTGTCATGAGAAAAATGGTGTGTTCGCTGTCTGGAGTGCATACAAGCTTGCGGCAACTCTAAACAACAATACATCTGTGGGGGCCCCAAACTCATTTAGTGCTGCTGGGAACAGAAGCATATGGGATGTTATTTGGAAATTGGACGTCCCCAAGAGAACCAAGATTTCAGTTGGAGGGTTGTGACAAGCAATTTGGCAACAAAAAGAAATAAGGGTAGACAAACAATCGTTCATGACAGCGTTTGTGACATATGAGGAAACGGAGATGAGGATGAATTTCATGCAGTCATCTCTTGTACCAAAAGGAACGCGCTAAGATTTTCTATGAGGAAAGTTTGGGAACTGCCAAATGAAAAGGAATTTTTTTTCAGACAAGGACAAACTGACTTCAAATTCTATTGGACAAAAAATCACAGATGAGAAGAAGAATATTTTTGCTGAGGTGGAGAGCCTGGTTCCTCCGGGACAGTTGTGTTCACCATGACGGCAAGAGATCAATCTTGCGATTGACCCTATTCTTGGTTGGATATGAAGAGAAAATCAAAAACCTACATATGTTGAACATTAGGAATAAGGGGAAAAGGAGAGAGTCTCTGTCGGCCACATCACCGACATGACGCACACCATATCTCTATAAGCACCTCCAAGGTACTGACTTGACATATCTTGAGATTGACAAAATCGCTATAAACGTCTCGTAGTTGATGGGTTCGGCATGCCGCTAAAAGGACAGTGTGACATCCTAGCTTAATAGGAATGAAAGACTACTCGTATCAATAAGGTGCACCTTCTTTTCCAGTATCCCATCCAAAAGGAACCTCAAAATTAAGTGTGTTTGGCTTGGAGCTATTTGAGGATGGATGGTCAACTGTGAATTTAATCCTGGGGCGCATGAGTGAGCGCAAAATGCGCAAGAAAGGCTATTGTTGGTATGTGGGGCCAGTCTAAATATCACGCATAACAACCAGGAACCGGTGAATTTGACAGGGATGTTACATATAGCAGCCTGAAATAAGTTCAAGAAAATATGTCCATTGTACCAAGTTTAGGATGGGAAAATCCTCGAAGCGGGCACAAAAATATTAGAAGAGTTACAATACTGCACAACAGACATCAAGGAAAATATAAAATTTAACATGGTCCTCCCGGCAACCAGTAGGACCGAAAGTATGTCTAGAGGGGGGTGATTAGACTACTTGACCAAATAAAAATATAGCCTTTTCCCAATTTTAATTCTTGGCAGATTTTAGCAACTTAGCACAAGTCAAGCAATCAACATACACATGCAATTCTAAGAGTATAGTAGCGGAATGTAAATCATTGCGCATGAAGGTAAAGGGAGAGGTTTGGAGATTGCAAACGCAAGTGTAGACACGGATGTTTTTGTCGTAGTTCCGATAGGTGGTGCTATCGTACATCCACATTGATGGAGACTTCAACCCATGAAGGGTAACGGTTGCTCGAGTCCACGGAGGGCTCCACCCATGAAGGGTCCATGAAGAAGCAACCTTGTCTATCCAACCATGGCCATCGCCCACGAAAGACCATGGCCATCGCCCACGAATGTTAAGTCATCAGAGAGTTGGCAAGGTGAACTCGATGTGACCGATTAATGAACTCGGTAGTACCGGAATTAATTAACCTACAACAGAGAGTTTACATAACCATCTCGGTGAGACTGAACACCTATATCGGTAAGACCGAAATGTTAGGGTTTGTGGCTCTGAATAAGTCAAAGGAAACTCGGTGGGACTGGATAGGAAAAATTGGTGAGTCCGAGTTTGGCATTTTGGTTTTGACTTGCTTGGAGTGGAGAGATTGTGTGAAGGTTTTGGAGCATATCTTCAAGCATTGTGAGCAACCAATTTGTTAAACAACACCTCATCCCCTTTTAATAGTATTGGATTTCCTAAGGACTCAATGTCATCTTGGATCACTAAAAGTAAAAAGGTAGAGTCTTGAGCTTTTGCCAAACTTGCTTCATTAGCTTTTGAGGGGTCCACATCTCCACAATAGCCATGCCATTCATTGAACTTTCCTGAAATATTTAGCTTGAGGAATCATTAGTTCAATGAGCTAATGTTGTTATAAATTGCCAAAACCACCCAAGGATTAGTTGCACTTTCACAACCAGAACCCAAATGATACAACAAAGGTGTAACTGAGTCTTGATGGTCCTGGCAACCTCGCCAGAGATGCCTTTGCCACCATCTTCAGCCAAATCATGAGTATATAGTATAAAACTACTAGTTTACAAGACAGGGTTCCAAAAAACTACCATATTTAATTTTTCTCAAATTAAACTAACAAACGGCGGTCAATTGTTTCAAAAAACCCAAAACCACGGTGACTAGCGATTTAACTATTTTTCTGACGGATTGGGCCCACCGGTCAGGCCAAGTGGCCCAGCACGCGGACGGTGCAGCAGTTAACGACCATTAGGCCGACCAATTCGGTCAAAATTGGGTAAATACCCCTCGGCCGGTCGCTCCATCACTAGTACGCATCGGAGCTATACAAACGGTTTTTAACCCCTTTCCGCGACGGCATTTGGAACCGTTGCCTGGTGAGTGTGGGCGATAGTGGGTCCTTCCCACACGACCCAGAAATCGTCGGAGATAGGCCCTCTTGGGACACCAAATGAGCTCGTGTGCGATTGGGCGAGGCATCGAAACCCAATCATTTCCGTAGGTATGTACATCCCACACAGCGAATCCCAGAAAAACATTTCCATAGGTATATACATCCCACACGGTGAATCCCAGAAAAACATTTCTGTAGGTATGTATATCACACATAGTCAATCCAAGGAATATGTTTCCGTTCTTATGTACATCCCACACAGTCAATCGAGGGAAAATGTCTCGGTTCGTATGTACATCCCACACAGTTTTATGTATACGCTCGTGTGTGAAAGGTGTAACTATCACACACGCTCTGCCTTGGTTAACTGCTTGCTTTATGAACTACATCACACACGATTTTATGTAGAAAACTGTGTGGCATTGGGCTATCCATCACAAGCGCTTTTACTTCTAGAACCGTTTGCAAAGTTCCATGACCGTATGTTCTCTTTTTCTTTTTGCCTGTAATTTATTATTAGATTTGGAAATTTTGAAATATGAAACGTGCAATTCAAATTCTCAGCACAATGGTTCAGCAATGGATCCATAAATAAAATTGCCAGTACAATATGTTCAGTAATTACAGGATTAGGCAGCAATTAACTATGATGAACCACAATATTTAAAGGCGGTAAAGGTGAAGAGACAAGTGTAAATCATTTTGACTGCCGACGGTGTTGAAGAAGCGAAATGCCCATAATGTGCCTTCCTTAATGCCAAAGGCATGAACCACTTTGGTCCAACCCCTTGTGACGATTGCCCGCCCATCCTTCACAGCCTTCAAGAAGACTTCTAGAGCATTATCATGGTAGCATGAATTATATACTTTAACCTTAGTTGCCTCCACTTCGGTCATGTAGTTTTCAAGGTAATCATCAGTAAATAGCTTCGAAAACCACTGAAAAGAGAAAAATATCAGATACTGAGGTCTAATAGAGTAACTTGTTGTGGGCAGGGGGGAAAAGGCAACACATTACTTACCATCCTAAAGTGCAGTGTTGCCTTCGACAAAGTGTAAATAAAGAGCTTAATTCCAATCACATGTTTCTTTCACCTAACAATCTTTCTTAGTTTCCTCACTTGACGCTTGTTCATGAATATCTCATTGCCCCATAAGCAAAAGGGATCGAAGCGTGGATCAGTACCGCTCATATATGTACCTACAAGCAACCGGTAAATGTTAGAAGCAAAACTGAGATTGCACAAATGATGTAAAATACAACTACCTATGTTCCTAAGTACAAGTATTTTTTTGAGATTTCAATATGAACTACATATGAAAGTATATAGAATTATAGATATAGTTTAGATTAGAATCTAGATTCACTCATTTTGCTCCTTATGTAGTCTATATTGGAATCTCTAAAAATACTTATATTTAGGAATAGATGGTGTATAAGACATGGGATGCAGCTAACCTCGACGGAAAACAACAGCATCGCCCATTGTAGCCATGCGTGAGTACATGGAAAGCCAATGTTAACTACAACAGGGTTAACATCCACCAAAAATAGCAAATTGTAATAAAACGGCAGCATTTGTAGTGATATCTTCATTGCGAAAGAGTAGCATGGTAGCAAAGGGGCGGTTTAAAAAATGGATACAATTGTTAATTTCAATAGGCTTAACAACATCCTAATTCATGTTTTGTAAGTTTGTAGCCATTGAAATACAACTCTTTAAAAATGGATACAACTGTTGATTGCAACAGGCTTGATGGCCATTGAAACCGGTGGTGATAAATATGCAATTAGCAGAGTTAAACATCACAGGGCAGGTGCTGCCAGAGCAGATAATGGCCCAGTTGTCTATAAAAAGGTAGGGGAAATAGCTAAAATGTGTTAGGCATGTTTACTACAACATGCTTAATACATCGACCGTACAAAACATAGCCATTGATTGCAACTGGTATTGGTAAGATTGAACTGGTGAGTACATACTTTGTAAGTCCTGAGAGGTAGTTGTTGGGGCACTTCATCTTGGCCAGAGCCTTCCCAAAGTCAGCGGTGGCGGAGGCGAGCTGTTCCTCCGGGTCGAAGCATGGATCAGTGCCACTAACATGTGTACCTACAGGCAACCAGTAAATGGTAGAAGTTAATCTGCAGTTGCACAAATGATGTGAAATACTGTAAGACATGGGATGCAGCTAACCTCGACGGCAAACAACAGCATCGGCCATTATGACCCTGCGTAAGTACATGGACAGGCATGTTAAGTACAACAGGGTTAGCATCGATCCACCAAAAATAGCAAATGGGTAGTATCTCTAGTATATCTTCATTGCAAAGAGTAGCATGGTAGCAAATGGACAGATTGAAAAATGGATACAACTGTTAATTGCAACAGGCTTAATAGCATCCTAAGTCATGTTTTGTAAGTTTGTAGCCATTGAAATACAACTGTTTAAAAACGGATTCAACTATTAATTGCAATAGGCTTAATAGACATTGAAACCGGTACTAGTAAAAATGCAATTGGCATAGTTAAACAGCACAAGGCAGGTGTTGCGAGAGCAGAGAATGGCCTAGATGTCTATAAAAAGGTAGGGAAAGTAGCAAAAACGTGTTAGGCATGTTTACTAGAACATGCTTAATACGTCGACCATATAGAACACATAGCCATTAATTGCAACCGGTATTGGTAAGATTGAACTGGTGAGTACATACTTGGTAAGTCCTGAGAGGTAGTTTCTAGGGCACTTCATCTTGGCTAGAGCCCGCCCAAAGTCAGCGACGGCGGAGGCGAGCTGTTCCTCCGGGTCGAAGCATGGATCAGTGCCACTGACATGTGTACCTACAGGCAACCAGTAAATGGTAGAAGTTAAACTGCAATTGCACAAATGATGTGAAATATTGTAAGACATGGGATGCAGCTAACCTCGACGGCAAACAACAGCATCGGTCGTTATGACCCTGCGTAAGTACATGGACAAGCATGTTAAGTACAACAGGGTTAGCATCCACTAAAATAGCAAATGGGCAGCATCTCTAGTGATATCCTGAGTCATGTATTGTAAGTTTGTTGCTGGTATTGGTGGAATTGAGCTGGACACGGTAATATTTGAACATCACACAATGCGCAGTACTAAAATAAACAAGGCACGCACATGCTTAATACATCAACCGTACAAATCATAGCCATTGCAAGTGGTATTGGTAAGATTTAGCTGGTCAGATATTACCTGTTAAGTCCTGGGGGTAGTCGCTGGGGGACTTCATCTGGGCCAGAGCCTACACCATGTCAGTGGTGGCGGCGGAGGCGAGGTGTTCCTCCGGGTCAACACGCACAGTGGCCATCGCACCATGGACCGCATCAGCTCCTGGCGGTGGGGATTTGGAGGCATGAGGATGTTTCGCATGCGCCATTTAAGCAATCAGGCCGGGGCTGTGATAGAGATCGGTGGGTTACCTGACTGGATCCGAGCATAACGTAGATGTGATTGAAGCTGTGGTTGCGGCGGCGGCGGCGGTTTGAGATGTCAGTAGGGGGAGGCGCGAGGGGGATACTGAGGGTGAGGATGTGGTTGGAGGAATAAATTCTGAAATCGCGCGCCTAATGAAAATTTTGCTGCGAAATTTGAAACTTGGGAGGGGGAAACGCACAACGCTGACGAAGTGCGTAAAATACTCGTGTGCGAGAAAAAAGAAAGTTGGCAGATCCCGTCTCCAAAAAATATACACGTGTACTTGATTTTTTCGGTCAATCGTACGCCTGGTTTATTAGGAAACATCGCACAGGTAACTGACTTATGCAAGAGCTCAACGACGAACGACAACAGAAATTTGGCTGCCCTTACAATTTTGCTCGTTCATTATCGCACACGGTTCATCTCCGTCGCTTTCGGAAATAGTGTGCGCTGAGCAAATTGTGTGTTGCGTTATGATTGGCCGGAACTCCACCCAAGCGGACCGCGTGTGTGCACCGTAGGATGCGTCGCGATCGAACGGCAATCCACGCCCCTCACATCACACTCATGCACCTATAGCTGGATTGGATTTATATGCGCTAAATACCTAGAAAATGCACATAATCCCCTAAATATGGTAAATGAGCCCGGAAAAATGCCAAATTTGAACACGGTGATTTGCAGGGTGTATGTTCGTCGTAGAAAAAAACTCCAGGGCAAATAACGAAGAAAATTTGGATTCCCCTTCAATCTTGGTGATTTCCCTCTCGAAAGCATGGAACTTATTTGGTGATGTTTCGATTTATGAAGGCCGTGCATGACGGCATAAGCCAAACCTTCTCTAATTTCCACCAGTGCATGGTGAGGTCATACCATGGCACACCATTCCAGGCATCATATTTTTCAAGCATTTATTTCATTTTTTCTATAGTTGAAAACCTAATAAACAAATGTTTGTGGTTGACTATTGTCACACATTTTATCGAAATATCCATCCCTTCCTTGTAAAAGGCATGAGAATTTACTAAATGGCATGATCATGGTTTTCCAGGCTGTTCTTGTGCACCCTTTCATGCACCGATTGTTTGAACTTGAATTATGTGCATTAATGCCTAGGAAATGCACATAATCCCCTACATATGGCAAATGAAACCGGAAAAGTGCCAAATTTGAACATGATGATTTGCGGTTGTATATTCATCATAAAAAAACTTGTGGACAAAGGACAGAGGAAATTTGGATCCCCCTTCAATCTTGGTGATTTCCCTCTCGAAACCATAAAATTTCCTCGGTGATGGTTCGATTTATTAAAGGCGTGCATCACGACATAAGGAAAACATTCTCCAATTTTTACCAAGGCATGGTGAGGCCATACCATGGCACCACGCCAGGCGTCATGAACCATGTGTTTCATTTTTTGTATAGTTGTTAACCCAGTAAATGACGCGTTTATGGTTGACTACTGCCACACATTTTCCTTGAAATATCTGCCCATTCCTTGTAAAAGGCATGAGAATGTACTAAATAACACGAGCATGGTTTTCCAGACCGTTCTTGTGCACCTTTTTATGCACCAATTGTTCGAATTTGAATTATGTTCATTAATTCCTTGAAAATGCACATAATCATATAAATATGGTAAATGAGCCCGGAAAAATGTCAAATTTGAACACGTTGCATTTGAGGCGGTGTGTTGATCGTTGGAAAAAAACTGAATGACAAACTAGGACGGAAATTTGGATTTCCCTTCAATCTTGGGGATTTCCCTCTCGAAAGCATGGAACTTCCTCGGTGACGGTTCCATTTATGAAGGGCATGCATGACGACATAAGCCAAACCTTTTCTAATTTTTACAAGGTAATGGTGAGGCCATACCTTTGCACCACGCCAGGCGTCATGTTTTCTAAGCATTTATTTCATTTTTTTATAGTTGAAAACTCAATAAACAAATGTTTGTGGTTGACTATTGCCACACATTTCCTTGAAATTTTTGCCCATTCCTTGTAAAAGGCATGAGAATGTACTAAATAACTCTAGCATGGTTTTCTAGACCGTTCTTGTGCACCTTTTCATGCACTGATTGTTTGAATTTGAATTATGTCCATTAATGCCTGGAAAATGCACATAATCCCATAAATTTTGAAAATGGGCCTGAAAAATGTCAAATTTGAACACGTTGCATTTGAGGCGGTGTGTTGATCATTGGAAAAAACGGAATGACAAACTAGGACAGAAATTTGGATTCCCCTTCAATCTTGGGGATTTCCCTCTTGAAAGCATGGAACTTCCTCGATGATGGTTGGATATATGAAGGGTGTGCATGCCGACTTAAACCAAACCTTCTCTAATTTTTACCAGTGCATGGTGAGGTCATACCATGGCACCATACCAGGCGTCATGTTTTTCAAGCATTTAGTGCATTTTTTTATAGTTGAAAACCCAACAAACAAACATTTGTGGTTGACTATTGCCACACATTTCATCAAAATATATGTCCCTTCCTTGTAAAAGGCATGAGAATTTACTAAATGGCACGAGCATGGTTTTCCAGGCCGTTCTTGTGGACACTTTCATGCACCGATTGTTTGAACTTGAATTATGTGTATTAATGCCTAGGAAATGCACATAATCCCCTAAATATGGCAAATGAACCCGGAAAAGTGCCAAATTTGAACGGCGATTTGCAGGTTGTATGTTCATCGTAGAAAAAAACTCGTGGACAAAGGACAAAGGAAATTTGAATCCCCCTTCGATCTTGGTGATTTCCCCCTCTAAACCATGAAACTTCCTCGGTGATAGTTCGATTTATGAAAGGCGTGCATCACAACATAAGGATAACATTCTCCAATTTTTACAAGGGCATGGTGAGGCCATACCATGGCACCATGCCAGGCGTCATGTTTTCCAACCATGTGTTTCATTTTTTGTATAGTTGTTAACCCAGTAAACGACGCGTTTATGGTTGACTATTGCCACACATTTCCTTGAAATATCTGCCCATTCCTTGTAAAAGGCATGAGAATGTACTAAACAACACGAGCATGGTTTTCCAGACCGTTCTTGTGCACCTTTTCATGCACCGATTATTAGAATTTGAATTATGTCCAATAATGCCTAGAAAATGCACATGATCCCATAAATATGGTAAATGAGCCCGGAAAAATGTCAAATTTGAACACGTTGCATTTGGGGCGGTGTGTTGATCATTGGAAAAAAACTGAATGACAAACTAGGACGGAAAATTGGAGTCCCCTTCAATCTTGGGGATTTCCCTCTCGAAGGCATGGAACTTCCTCGGTGATGGTTTGATTTATGAAGGGCTGTATGACGACATAAGCCAAACCTTCTCAAATTTTACCAGGGCATGGTAAGGTCATACCATGGCACCATGCCAGGCATCATGTTTTTTAAGCATTAAGTTCACTTTTTCTATATTTGAACACCCAACAAACAAACATTTGACCGCCGGCAAAACATTAAGCAGTCGTTCTCACCGGGAAGCGAGACAGCCTTTGACCACCGCCTGCCTCGCTCCCCCTGGTCTATATTAAGGGCGCGCCCGAGTGGCCACACCCCTCCCATCCTCGCCACACACACAATCCTTTCTCCGCACGCATCCTCGATGCCGCTCTCAGTCCTCAAACTCGTCAGTGTATGAGGATGCCGCTGGAGCGCCCCATCGGAGGGAGTGGCGACGCTGGGGCTGCTGAAGCACCGGAGTACGGCGTGAATATGGAGACAGAGGTTTCCATCGCTGCCGATGAGGTGGAGAACGAGTCTGCCAACAAGCGGAGGCAGGTCGAGCAAAAACCGCAATCGACTCCAGCAGACCTAGACTTCATCAGCAACCTCCCTGATGATATGTTGAAAGTCATCATATCCCTCCTCCCAATCAAATATGGGGCGAGGACAACCACCCTTTCCTAGCGGTGGCACCCCCTATGGCTCCTCACCCCTGTCGACCTCCTCGACGCCCAAAAGCTCTGCCATGGCTATCGCAAAAGCTTGGATGCGTTCTCCCAGATCCTCGGCAGTCACCATGGTCCAATCAGAGGCCTTATCATAGGCAAGTTCCGTTCCAATGGCAAGGATCGTGCCAAGATTGACGAGTGGTTCCAATCCCCTGCCATAGATCAGCTCGAGGAGCTCAGTTTTAATGATGGGCATATGCGCTCACTGCCAAGGTCCGTGTTCTACTTCGCACCCACGTTGCGCCTCGCCAAGTTCATGAACTGCCATTCCCCCCCCCCACTTAATGACACGCCCGCTCTTTTTCTACCACGACTGAATCACCTCGAGCTCGTCACCATCTGCATCCCAAAGGAAGACATGGAGCACCTGCACCGCGGCTGTACTGCACTCGAGTTCCTTCGTCTTCAGGCGATGAATTGGTCGAGTACCTTCCACATCACCTCCAGGACTCTCCAGACTATTTGTATGTGTTGCTGCAATGAGAGATCACAGAAGGTGGACCACAATATTGTCATTGAGGACACACATTCACTTGAGAGATTACTTGTAGTTGATCAACAAGGTCCAACAAGAATCAATGTCATTTCTGCGCCGAAATTGACAGCGGTGGGCTACTCGTCTATTACATACTACTGCTTTTAGGTACACCAGTCGCCTTATACCTTTCCTTGTTGATATCAACATTATTTCTAGTTTTGAAGATGTATGTTCGTCTATCATCCAGTAAAGCTTCACCCAAATTTTGGGTACAGTGAAGGTCTTGGCACTAGAATCTGTCGGCCCCAACCTGGACCAAGTTGTTAGTCGCGTGAGATGCTTTCCGTGCCTGAAGAAGATGTATATCGAGGTGATGTTCCTTTCCTGTTAAATGTTAACCATAAGGGAGTTCAATTTTTTGCACCTTATGCCAAGTTTACAATGACAATGTACTACCATTTCTGAAAGAATTTTGAAGGATTTCAGGACATACACCCCCACACCATATTGGTTGCTTGATTCATATGGTTACAATCCATAAGCATTTCATTGGATTCATCTGTACTAGTTTTCTTAGGGAATTTTTCATCCAATCCATCGTCTTGTGAAGAAGGCTACATTTTTCTAGATTGTAATCAAATGCCCATGTTAATTATGTCAGATCGAAGATGGCACGTTGGTGCATTTTACAAATCCTACAAACCAAATAGGCATGTAGTACTGTTCAAAATTGCATGTAGGCACTAACACGTTCTCTTCTTTTGCAGATAATAATAGGCCCGGAGGTGGATAATGTTTATAACGACAATCACATCGAATGCCTGGATCTGCATCTCTCAATTATTACTTTGAACTCCTACTGAGGGACCTTACCGGAGATTACACTCGCCAGGTTCTTTCTTGCCAGAGCAAGGGTGCTGAGGGTACTGAGGTTGAACACGCAATTAATTAGGAAAGATGAATGGTATGCTGATCAGAGCCGGCGGGTACTACAGAATGGAAGAGGCTCCAAAAAAGCTAAACTTCGTATTAGAAGAGATATGATAGAGTAATTGGAAGTCATTATGTCAAACCAACACATGACTTCTCAGCGGCTGATCCCTTTGCAGAAATTATGAGGTTTGCAATGTTTGAATTTGTTACATATAACATAATTGGATGTTTAATTTGGTATTGCAATCATGTCATGTTACAAGTATATATATGTTGTTCTTCTGTACATAGAGCATAGATGTTCTACAGATAGCATATCACATCTACTTATATTGAACCATTTCTATTCTCTTGTCTCAACACAAACAATTCATCCGAGTGAACCGCATGTCGTATATTGCACACACCTTGATCTGGTTGATCATTTCTTTTGTGTTGCCTAATCACAAACAGTTCTTCCGAGTGAACCGTATGATGTACATCGCACCCACGTTGATCTGGCTGGCTATTTATTTTGTGTTGCCTAATCACAAACAGTTCATCCAAGTGAACCGTATGCTATACATCGCACATGCCTTCATCTGGCAGCCCATTTCTTTTGTCCCTCCTCATCGCAAACAGTTAAATGAACCGAACCGTATGCCCATCATCGCACACACAACCAAAATCTGAACCGTGTTTGATGCATCGATCATCACAAACGTTTTGCACCTTTTTGATGAGTTTTTTACACCACCGTTTGCGATTATTGCATCACACACCATTTCGTTGAAGGGTCTCTGGTCGTAGTGTCGCGTTAGCAGCATCCTGTAGTAGTGCATCCCCTGCTCACTCACTCCCCTGCTCAAGCTGTCACTCCCTTGCTCTAGTATGAGCTCGCCGCCGCTCACCATCGTCTAGGTTGGCCGCCATCGACCTCCTTGCCACCATGCCTTCCTGGAACGACGAGGAAACAAGCTCCCACGATGACTGCGAGGTCGTCAGCATGGACATGGGACTTGTGGTAAGTTTATTCTTGCCACCTAGGGTTAGGGTTAAATGCTAGGGTACAGCCATGGATCTTACTTAATTTAGGGTTATTGTTGTCTCTGTGATATGGATCGTGATTAGTGAGGGTGGGGGTTGGTTGTACGATTGAGCTAACTTAGGGTTCATGTTTGTACATTGTTAGGGTTCTTGCTGATGTGGGGATTTATGTGTAGTGTTTAGGGTTAATGAACCATTCAGATTTATTGTGCTTTTGAGTGGTGATTGAAACAAGTGTTGTTTTGGATTATTAGTTTTGGTTGCAGGAGAAACTAGACACCATTGTGAAGCCCCTTTTATGTGGCCAACTTGAGCTTTCTGAACCCAAATGCATTCTGCACCACATGAGGCATGTTAAGTGTGTGGCTTTTGAAGGGACTTTAACAGGAAGGCGTTTCTATGGCTGCCTAGTCCAGGTTAGATGTCAAATATGTTTGTTACATATGGATGTTCAGTGCAGCACATGATGCAACAATTTGAGTGCAATTTGTTGATGATATGACAGTGTAACTTGTTATTTCACTTATGTTATTCTTTGTTACTTTGCAAACTTAATCGTGGCATTGTAATAACTTATCATATTTCAGTTATGTTATTTATTGTTAGAAAATTTCAAGTTGGCAGTGAAATAAGCTAATCATGGCATTGTAATAACTTATCATATTTACAAATGCAGGAAAATGGTATGAATTGTGGTGTTGTAGAGTGGGTGGATGGGCCTTGGCCTCCTGTTCTTCAGATATGTTTGTCCAAGCTATGGGAAATGTTCCATGAGCAGAACTGTGGAAGGGTACTTGACAAGGAGAAGTTTGAGAAGGAGTTGGCCAAGCTTAAGACTAAAAATAACAAGGAGTTGGCCAAGCTTAAGACTGAAAATGACAAGCTTTGCATGGAGTGCATCAAGCTTGTTGAAGATGTATCCAAGATGTTTGATTGGAGGATGGTAGGGTGAACAGGAAGGTGTACCAGAAACAAGTGGAGGAGGAAGACTTTGAGAAGAAGAAGATGGAGGGGGAGGAGGTATAGGAGAAAGCTAGGTTGGACGTGTGATAACCCACAAGTATAGGGGATCACAACAGTTTTTGAGGGTAGAGTATTCAACCCAAATTTATTGATTCGACACAAGGGGAGCCAAAGAATATTCACGAGTATTAGCAGTTGATTTGTCAATTTAACCACACCTGAAAGAGTTAATATATGCAGCAAAGTATTTAGTAGCAAAGTGATATGATAGTAACGGTAGCAGTGGCATTAGTAACTATAACAATTTTGTAGTGATTGTAACAGTAGCAATAACGAAAGTAACTTTGCAAAGATCAGTATGTGACGAACTCGTAGGAAATGGATCGGTGATGATATGTGTCGGATCAACATGTCGAAGCTATAACCTAGAGCAACGACGTACTAGCTCCAATTCATTAATGTAATGTAGGCATGTATTCCGTATATAGTCACACGTGCTTATGGAAAAGAACGTGCATGACATCTTTTGTCCTACCCTCCCGTGGCAGCGGGGTTCTGATACGTCACCAACGTATATATAATTTTTGATTGTTCCACGCTATTATATTATCAACTTTGGATGGTTTATATCCAGTAATATGCTATTTTATATTAATTTTGGGACTAACCTATTAACCTAGTGCCAAGTGCCAGTTTCTGTTTTTTCCTTGTTTTTGAGTTTCGCAGAAAAGGAATATCAAATGGAGTCCAAACGGAATAAAAATTTTGCGATGATTTTTTCTGGACCAAAACACATCTATGTGACTTGGAGATGAAGTCAGAAGATTGTCGAGGAGGCCACAAGCCTCTAGGGCGCACCCTGAGGGCTTGTGGGCCCCTCGAGGGTCTCATGCACCGCCTCTTTTTCCTATATATTCTCAAATATTCTAGAAACCCTAGAGGGGTCGCAAAAAATACTTTTCCACCGCCGCAGGTCTCTGTTCCCATGAGATCCCATCTTGGGGCCTTTTCTGGTACTCCACCGGAGGGGGTTTCGATCACGGAGGGCATCTACATCAACCTTGCCTCTCCAATGATGTGTGAGTAGTTTACCACACACCTTCGGGTCGATAGCTAGTAGCTAGATGGCTTCTTCTATCTCTTTGACCTTCAATACAATGTTCTCCTCGATGTTCTTGGAGATCTATTCGATGTAATCTTCTTTTCCGGTGTGTGTTTGTTGAGATCCGATGAATTGTGGATTTATGATGAGATTATCTATGAATATTATTTGAGTCTTCTCTGAAATCTTTTATGCATGATTAACATAGCTTTGTATTTCTCTCCAATCTATTGATTTGGTTTGGCCAACTAGATTGGTTTTTCGTACAATAGGAGAGGTGTTTTGTGACGAGTTCAATCTTGCGGTGTCCTCACCCAGTGATAGAAGGGGTAGCGAGGCACGTATTGTGTTGTTGCCATTAAGGGTAAAAGTATGGGGTTTATATCAAATTGCTTGAGTTCATCCCCTACGTCATGTAATCTTTCTTAAGGTGTTACTCCGTCCTTTTTTTTTACTATAAATAGTAGGGTCAAAACCCCACTGCAACTTTTATTGATAATAAATGGAAAACAGAAGTCTGTTGGGCTTGATCTAAGCCCAACTAAAAGAACAAGAAAAGGAAAAAAACTACCAAAATGCTATACAACAACTAGCAAAAAAAACTAAAAAACTAAAAAACAGAACAAGAAAGCAAGGAGAACTAGACATATTACAACAAAGAATCAAGCCAAGCAGAGAATTGCACTTCATATTTCTTCTTGATCCTGAGTTTCAGAAGCTTGAGTTCCTCAGTAAAAATGTGTTTCCAGCCTTGAAAAGAAGGATTTATACCATCAAAGATTTTGTTGTTTCTGGATATCCAGATGGACCATGATCCCAAGATGATAATCTCCATAAAGAAAGGGTATCTGAGTTTGTCTTTGAGGTCCTGAAAAGCCTCCAGAACTGACAGGTTTGGAGTTCCTGAAGGACAGATAAATCCCAACATCTGGTGGCAAAAGAACAACCCCAAAAGAGATGGTGAAGAGTTTCCTCTTGAGGACAGTCCCTCACTGCATAGTTGTAAACTTCCAATTCAAAGTTTTTCCTCCTTAGTAGATTCCTTGTGTTTACTCTGTCATGCAGGAGCATCCAGAAAAAAACTTTATGCTTGGGTTGACAGGAGCTTTTCCAAATCCATGAAAAATGTGGTGTGGTTTGTTTGTGCCCAATTAGCACATTATAAGCTTTAATTGAAGAGTAGACTTGATTGCCCCATATGTAACTCCAAGTATCCAGAGCATCCAAATATTCTGATTGTCTCATGGAAATGCACATGTCCTCCATTTGAAGGAACTCCTCATATGCCTGTGCAGTTAGTGGCAGATGGAATAAGTCTTGGAGATATTCAGTGTTGATCACTTGGTGGACACTTGTCTGTGGATTTCTAACAAAGGAATATAGATGATCAAACTTGTGCTTGAGAATGAATTGATCCCACATATCATCCCAGAACAAAACAGATTTACCATCTCCCACAATGCATCTTGCTATAGCTTTGAACTGATCAATGAGTGCAAGATTGGATTTCCACCAAAAGGAGCCCACTTTTTGATCTCCTGGAAGTTGCCCATTGCTGTAATATGTTTCCCAAATTAGGTTGTCCCAAGGGATGTCATGTCTATTGTAAAACTTGTGAAGGTTTTTCATTAGCAGAGTTTTATTTTGTGTGAATATATCCAGAACTCCCAAGCCACCCTGATTTTTAGGTTTGCAGACTGTGTGCCAAGCCACCAGGGCTGGCCTCCTATCTTCCAAATCAGGGCTCCTCCATAGACAGTGCCTTAAGTACTTGATGATCTAGTGTTTAATAGTAATGGGAATGTCCAGGCAACACATGAAGTAAACTGCTAAGGAAGCCGGCACAGATTTGACCAACAAAATCTTCCCTGCCTGAGTCATGAAAGTAGAAATGCCAGTAATCCTCTTAGCAATTCTATTCACTATGGGTAAACACTGCTCTACAGTTGGCTTATAAATGCCCAAAGGTACCCCTAGATAGGTGAATGGAAATTGCCCTCTGGTACATTGCAAAGTTTAGTGAAAATTTCTATTCTGTCTTCTGCAATGTTTAGTGGCACCATGATTGATTTCACATAGTTAACTCTAAGGCTTGTGGCATCTGCAAATGTGTTGAGTAGGGCTTTGAGGCATACAAGTTGTTTAGCACTTGCTTGCAAAATGACAAGAGTATCATCTGCATACTGTACAATAGGGAAGTCAGGGCATGAGGTCACTTGTAGTGGAGGTGTTATTAGATCCCTAGTCATGGCTTTATTTAAAATTGATTGAAGCAGATCAGCAGCCAATATGAATAAAAGAGGTGAAAGGGAATCTCCTTGCCTTACTCCTCTTTTACAGTAGAACTTTTTCCCTGGCACCCCATTTAACATTACAGCAGAGGATGCAGAATGTAGTAGCATGTGTATCCAGGTTATCCATCTCTCACCAAATCCCTTAGCCCTTAATATATCAATTATAGCCTGATGCTCAATAGTGTCAAAAGCCTTTTCAAAATCCAGTTTGATAACAAGCAATTCTTCTTTTGACTTATGGCATTGATGTATATATTCATAGGCCCATCCCAGACAGTCTTGAATTACTCTATTCTTTAAGAATCCATACTGGTTGATATGAACAAGCTTGAGAATGACTTTTTGTAATCTGTTTGCCAGCAGTTTAGTAATGATTTTGAGCACCCCATTAAGCAGTGAGATTGGTCTAAAGTCATTAGGGGATATAGGTACCTCCTTTTTAGGAATGAGTGTGATATATGAAGTGTTAATGCTTTCCAAATTCACATTACCAGCATGAAAAGCCATGATAAGTTCAGTAACATCCTGCTTGATAATGTCCCAACAAGCTTTGAGGAACTCATTATTAAATCCATCAGGGCCTGGAGATTTGTCTGTGGGTAAGTTTTTAACTACCTCTTCAATTTCTTCCTGAGAAAAAGGTCTCTCAAGGTCTTGGGATATTTGTGGATCCACTCTGTTGTCATACAGGTCCTGTAAATTGAAGTGCATTGTATGGCCATTTGATTGTCCCATTCTCTTCTTGAAAGCTTACCAAAGAATTGCAGCCTTCCCTTCATGATCAGTAATTTCCACTTGGTCCTCATTCATGAGCATTGCAATTTTGTTGTGCCTGTGATTAATTGAAGCCTTTGTATGGAAGAATTTGGTATTTTCGTCCCCAAATTTTACCCCCTTGATTTTACCTCTTTGTTTCCAGTAAATCTTCTGATTATTGAGGACAGTTAGAAGTGTTTCTTTCAAAAACTCTATGCAGTTATGCTCAGATGTAGTGAGGTCTTTGAATTCCTCAAAGAAGTCCCATAGGAATATACATTCATTCAACTCTTCAATCTGCTTTTTAAGACAAGAAAGGTTTTTTGCCCAAAGTTTTAGTGCTCTCCCCAAGTTCTTGAATTTAGCATTAATTTTCTTAGCTGGATCAGTATAGCCAACAGGGATGTTCCATGCAGTTTGAACAATGTCTTTGAAAGAGTTGTGCTTCAACCAATAATTTTCAAATCTAAAAACCCCTGACTTAGGAATAGATGTGCCAATTTTAATAACACAAGGCAAATGGTCTGATATTGGTTTTGCAAGAGGCAGTGTAGTTGTGTCAGGATAAGAGGTCATCCATGCAGCAGAGGTGAAAAACCAATCCAGTTTTTCAAGAAGAGGACTTTGTTGCATATTGCACCAACTGAACTGTCTTCCTTTTAGAGGTAGATCAAATAATCCCAAATTACTAATGGCCTCATTGAACAGTAACATCTGATTAATATCACCACCAGGCCTATTTCTGTCTTCAGGTGACCTGATGAAGTTGAAGTCCCCCATAACTATCCAATCAGCATCATCTGGCATTTGAATATTTGTACACCAATCAATAAATTCCAATTTGTCTTCAAGATTGCAAGGCCCATAAATGTTTGTGAGGATCCAAGGTTTGTTGGTTGAAGTACAAGTGAACTGCATGGAGAGTGAAAACGTATTCTAAAAGAGCAAATGTCCATTAAAAAGAGCCTCATTCCAAGCAGTTAAAATCCCTCCATATGCCCCAATAGAAGGCAGGAATTCAAATTTATTGAATCTATGTGGACAAAAGTTATGGATATATGCCAAGTCAAATGCTTGCCTCTTAGTTTCTTGGAGGCACAAAATACCAGCAGCACTTTCCTCAATTTTTTGCCTAATGGCCAGCCATTTATCAGAAGAATTTAAACCCCTAATGTTCTAGTTTAAGATGTTCCAGGATCTGTTTCTACTCATGATTAACTAGCTGTGTGGGAAATTGTGATACCAAGCCCCATCTCCTGGTATGTTGTCATACATATGCAAAGCATGGTCTTTGTGTGAATGAGACCCAGCACAATTGAGGTGCCAGATATCATGAGTAATATATGAAACACAACAGACCTGCTAGGAAGAACAATATTATCAAAGTCTTCATGGTAACCACAACTCCAGAGCAAAGACAAGTAGATCATCATTGCAGTAGACAAAAGAGGGCACCAAATATTCATTATAGACATTGAACATGTTCTGCTTACATCAGGCAAACCAGACATCATACATTCCCCTATCATGCTATCCTTTCTCTAAATATTCCTGATACTATTAGTTGCTGGGCAGTTTATCATGGCACTTCCTACGGGGTTGTATCTCCAGTGACCTTGGGGACCTTGGCCACATCCTCCTGGCCCTTCTTCTTGGGCCTCTTAGAAAGCATGTCCTGTGCCTCATCCTCAGACACCTTGCAAAAAGTTTTTGTCAAATTTTTGACCACTTTATTATGCACAATGGGTGGAATAGCATTACAAGGTAAGCAAGAGCTAGTATCACATGATTTCCTCCTATACCCATTGTTATCTTTCTTAATTCTATCACTTCTTCTCACCTGGGTCTCCACAAGTGGCTCTTTATCCCTTCTTTTCCTTGAGACAGCTTCACCTAGTGGCAACTGTATGTCTTTGTTGGGGGACACTTGCTTAAGTGGACTTCCAGCTCCACTTGAGGAATGAGCAGCAGGGCTTATACCCTCATTTTCCTTTCCCAGACCCAGCATGATTTCTTTGCAACTTGGAGCCTGTGAGGTAGCAGGTTTGTCATGTATATGGAATAAGATAGTCTGTTCAGTATCACAATTTGCAGTAAGCATTTTCCACAGCTCAGATTTCAACAGATGCATCACCCAACCAAATTTGTCAGGAGTGAGGAGAAGGTGAATTATGAAGTTAAACCAACTTACAGGGATGTCTATTTTGAAGGTGTTTGCTTCTCCCTGGGTAGCTGGAGCAAAGTGCTGAATCCACAGGTCCAGACCTTCCTCAGAAATCAAATGGGCACCATCAATAATATCCAAGGTATGATTTTGAACTAGTTCAAAGAACTCCAAAGAAGGTGAATTGGTTGAATGAAAACTGTCTATACCTTTACTTGTTCCACCAGTGGAGGTGCCAATCTGAGCAATAGGGGCTTCTACTTTGTCTTTTAACTCCATACTGTGCTCTGGGCTTTGAGCAACCTGAATTCCTTGTGGCATTACATTGGCATCCACAGTACCTGTGCCCATAGGACCAACATTTTGCTGAGTGGCAGATGTAGAATTCTCTTCATTCCCCTCAGCCTGAATATTGACAGCACCCACAGGCTGAACAAGAGGCCCCTCTGGCACAATAATACCTTCAGCAACAGCAGGTACAATCACAGCCTCATTGTCTTGCCCAAGATTCTCCTCCTCCCCATCTGCCTGATAGGCATTAATAATGTTTTGTAAGCCCAAGCCCAAAGGGTTGTTCTGAGCACCTTGGTTAACCTCCTCACTGGCAGTATGAGTGTTGGACCAAAACCCATCTGATAGTGAGACTGTAGTGGTGATGCTGCTATTGGGAGCACCATCCTCTTTCAAGATAGGTATCTCCATTTGTGGCTGTGGTAGTTGATCCTGAGGGTTATTTGCCAGGGGGAATGCCCAGTGACCTTCTTCCTCCTGCTCTTCCCAATCATCCCAGTTCTCCTGTTGAGCAGGTACATTATGAATTGGGGTCGGATGGAAGCCAGGGAAGTCATTTGCGTGTTGTGGAATAGGGTGAGGGTCCACTCCAGGAGGTGGAATAGGATCTTCATCAGCTGGACCACCTCCCAGCATTTCCTCTAGAAGAATCTCTACTGAACAAGTCCAAGATTCCTCCTCAAAATTCTCTCCTTCAGACCACCTTATACTTTTAGGGATGTCAATAAGATCAGTGACTCTTGCCTTCACCAGAATCATCCCTTTTAGGGCATCCTCTCTCTCCCAACTAATAATTCTTCCCCACTTAGCAACAGCAGCTGCAATATCTTCAGTGTTGCAATGATCAAATGGAACACTCACAAACAGTAACCAAACGATCCTATTGAAGTGCAGTCTGCGCCAGTTCCTACCTTGGTTGTGTTTAGAGAAAGAGATAAAGACATCTCCAAATAAATGTGGGCTCTGCCTGATGAGACGATCTATGTCCCTAACATGCCGAAACTGAACATAAGCCTCTCCAAACAGACAAGGTTGGATTTCTCTGAACCCCACTGCTTCAACACCTTGAAAGAACTCCTCAAGAACTTCTCTAACGTTGGGAAAAAATACCTCATTGGGATGCGGCTGAATGGTAGTAATCGCCTAGTCCTCATGCCTTCGTGGACGATGCGGCAGAATAGCCCTCGAAACACCAGTACGGCCCTCCACCTCGAAAATCTGGAACCCATGAGGAACAAAGGGAGCCGGGTCAATGGGAATGTTGGCCATGGTCGATGACGAAGCTTCAGATGAAATGGCCACCAGGGTCCGCTCCAGCGATGGTGAGGTAGACGGCGAGCTAGCCGAGGCAGCAACAGTGGAATGGGCAGAGTTGGTAAGAACAGAGGAATGGGAGGAGGCAGCCTGTGGTCGTGGATGAAAATTTGGAAATAGGCCCTTGACCAACTCCGCAAATGACGAGACATGCCTAATCGGTTGAGCTGGGCCGACACATTTGAACCAGGCCTCCACCTCGCCATCATCCCATGCCACATCAGGTGAGCTCGCGAAAGAATCAAAATGGATAAACGGCCATAGCCCAGGTAGCTTTGGAGCCATGCAGTTACGTGCGTAGTGACCTTGCTCTCCACATGCAAAACACACTACATTCGCGCAGGTGGTAGAACGTTGCAGCATTTGCGGCTGATTAAACGACTCATAACCCTCCGAATTATGAGAGGGGGAATTCAAAAGCTTGCCGCTGATTGTCAGTGGAATGAATGGGACCCGCTAACCGCTCAAAAACAGATTGACCGTTTCTGACCACCGTGCTGTAACTCCGACGATCACCGGAGTTGTCGACGACAGCCTTTCCCTTTCTACCCACCAAGGTCCATTCATCATCTAGCTCTTTGTAAAAATCGTGGTCTTCCCTAAACCAATTTGGTCCACCATAATTCCACAAACTAAAAACAACCTCAAAGTCTTGCTCAACAATTCTACCATTGTTGTAAATCTCAAAACCAACAGATGGAGGCCACCGAGAACTTGAAAGTTCTATCCCTCAAGAGACGAACCCGAAAACCTTGGGCATAACCTCCAAACATAGCCAGGAGAGCGATACTAACCGTGTGCACATCAAGCTTGAAGGATGCGCGACAGAAGGAAACCACCAAGGTGAATTCTTGTTGACGAAAGCCAGGGGAGAACACCACGGGATGTCCAAACTTTGTTCTCATATCTACTTGAAACTTTCTGCCACCGTCAAAGTTGAGGGCAAAAGGAGCCATCTATGGATGTGGCTGTCGCGGCCGGAGTGACCGTCGACAGGAGAGGTGGCCGCCGGGGCCGGAGTGGCCGCCGGCGCAAAATCGCCTAGGAGTCGCCTTGGAGTCGCCTAGGAGTCGACAGGAGAGGTGGCATCAAGCTTAGCAGCGGTTGGTTTAAGTGTTACTCCGTCCTTATGAACTTAATACTCTAGATGCATGCTAGATAGCGGTCGATGTGTGGAGTAATAGTAGTAGATGCAAGCAGGAGTCGGTGTGTGTAGTAGTACTTTGCTTTGAGAACTAATAAACCTTTATGCAATAAGTATGTGAGTTCTTTATGACTAATGTCGAGTCCATAGATTATACGCACTCTCACCCTTCTACCTTTGCTAGCCACTCTAGAACTGCACAACTTTCGTCGCTGCATAAACCATATAGCGACCCGACCCGAATGGATCTAGTCTCTGTGCTTAAGTGTCATCCCTGGATCGGTATGTTGACACACACAATACTCGAGGATTTATAACAGAGGTCAATCACATGTATAAAGTAACGTAAATACTATTACCTCGATCGACATAGCGGAAGTAACAACAAGGTTGTGGAGTTCCATCAACACCAACGGCAAAGTTGAGTGTAGACATCGCAATCCTAATGTTTCACTTACTTGTCGGATAATTCCTGCAACATGAGACGTTGCAGCCATGTAGGTTAGTACGTTGAATGTACTCGCAATTTCACACCACAGGATAATGATGGACAATATCTATCACTACATGCATATTTGGCTGGTGGAAGCTCTAAGTTTAGTTTTGCATAAAGCTAAATTTTCCCTACACCAAAGGAATAAATTTTTATTTTACTACCAAGTTTATGCCATTATTGAGAAAGTTCCTCCAACTCAATCCCGAAATCACCAAAGTATTAATAACCCAACAATTTCATTAAATAGAGTGATGAGATCAACAAATAATCCACTTCTAGATACTCATAGTTGTCCATAACCGGGACACGGCTAATCATGATCAGTTTGTACACTCTGCAGAGGTTTGTGCACTTTTCCCCACAAGACTTGATCGCCTCCATTTAATTTCCCGCGATGCATGGTGTTTGAGAACCGGATGACCGAGACATAGTTTTTCAGAAGCATTTACTCTTTACCCCGGATGGACCGATACACCTACTTTCCCCTACATCTGCTAGTTGATCACTGAAAGAGCTCACATAACATACTCAACTATGCCAGAGCCCATAATGGCATGTGGCTGCACACAGAAGTTTCTAGGCATGAATGATATATGACCCCTTTGAGCCTGGGTGGCATTCCATAGGATAATCACACGGGTCCTCCGGGATTTTCTAGGACAACACTGGATTCTCCAGGTTTCCTACAACCAATCCACCCAGTGGTGTATTTAAAGTTACCACCTTACACATTCCCTTAGTTGTTATTACACTCACAACTTTCTTGAAATCTCACATACCAATCTGTCGGCGTTCTGGGAACCGGGGTACCCAGACTTGCCTGCCTACGGCCCAGCGCATGGCTCATCAGGCAGCCTGGTACGGCCCAACATCTTCAGCGACCACTCAAGACCCTCGCGAGGGGCCGAGCCTCGCAAGGAGGGCAACGCAAGACATCCCCTGGGGTGGCTTCACTAGGCCAGCTCCTGAGGATTGGAGATATCATGGCGAGGGGCACCTCGTGAGGTCCTCATGACGTGAGCAGTGACGACCAAGGCCAGGCGGGCACCAGCGGGCGCAGGGTGCCAGTTTCCTCTTTAGTGCTAAAGGAGCAGGTGCAGGCGAGGAGTCCCGAGGCGTCATGCAAAGGTTTCCATATCGGAGCAACGAGACCAAGACCAGCAGGACGGCAGAGCGGAGGTCATCGCGGAGCCCACGGCGGCGTCACCACTAGAGCCTTTGGTAGTCGAAGACCACCTTTTGTCAGGATAGCTTGTACTAGTTGTCACCCTTCAAATTTGGCCGTTGTGGGATCCCTTCCCGCTCAATATTTGGGAAGAGGACCCGGGCCACTATAAATAGGACTAGCCACCACCATTGGGATCATCTCATCTTGAGTTGATCAGATAGAAGGCCACACACCTCAAGCTCACTCGAGCGCAGGAACCCCTCTCCCCAGGAGGCAGTTCATCCATGTACTAGTTCTTCCTCAGCCTACAGGGAAATCCACCACACCACACTGGATAAGGGTATTACACCACACCGGTGGCCCGAACCAGTATAACCCTTGTGTCCCTTGTTCTTCGGATCTGATGAGCTAGGGCGGAAGGAGAGATCTTCGTGCGCACCCCAGAGTTCGAACCACAAGGGTTTTGCTGGAACCCAAGATCCGACATTTGGCGTGCCAGGTAGGGGTGCGCCAAAATTTCCTCCCCGTCAGTCCCGCTCTCCACCCACCAAGTTCCCATGGCAAGCGCCTCTCCTCTGACCGGCTTGGTGGGCGCGCGCGACGGCGCTCTGGGCCCCCGGGCCTTCACCCCCGCCTTACGACGGGTGCAGTGGCCACCCAGGTTTAGGGCAGGTCTGTCACCCCTCTACAACGGGGCGGCGAACCCGGCCGTCTTCCTCCAGGCT
Source organism: Secale cereale (assembly GCA_902687465.1). Taxonomy (NCBI): domain Eukaryota; kingdom Viridiplantae; phylum Streptophyta; class Magnoliopsida; order Poales; family Poaceae; genus Secale; species Secale cereale. The sequence continues at coordinate 145,359,858 of LR738709.1, forward strand.
TACGAAGAGGCCATCTCAGCGGCCGGCGGTGACAGCAAGGTCATGGCTAGCTGGCTCCCCATGGCGCTCGCCGGCGTACCGCTGAAAGTGCAACTAATCCCCGGGTGGTTTTGGTAATTAATAACAACATATATATCATTGAACTAATATTTACTTGAGAATCATTTCAGAAAAGTTCGATGATATGGGTATGGAAATATCTGAAGAAGTGGACCCCTCAAAATGCTAAGACAAGCATTGGCAAAAGCTCAAGACTCTATTTTTGGTTTAGTGATCAAAGATCACATTGAGTCCATAGGAAAAGCCAATACTATTAAAAGGGGATGAGGTTGTGTTAATGATCTAGTTGCTCAAGTGCTTGGTGATCTAGCTCCCTCAACTATCAGCACTCTTCACTATTCAACACACTCATAAGTAATCTCGGACAAACCGATTCTGCAAACTCAGTCCCACCGAGATGAACCACCTCAGTTATTTCTCCAAACCCTAATTTCTCGGTCCATCCGATTCTGAGTTTCGGTCTCACCGAAAATGGACTGCCAACCTTCTGTAACCAATTGACATCATTTCGGAATATCCGAGTTGTCACTTTCGGTCACACCGAGATGGCAAGCTCCAACCTTTGACTCACTTCGGACACACCGAGATGGTATTTTCGGTCCCACCGAAAATCCCAACGTTCACTATATTTGAACTTTCGGTCTGACCGAGTTTTCACTTCGGTCTCACCGAGATTGGTCAAATGTGTGTGTAACGGTTGGATTTTGTGTGGAGGCTATATATACCCCTCCACCCCCTCTTCATTCGTGAGGAGAGCCATCAGAAAGTACCACCACTTCTACCATACACTTTCTAAGAAGTGAACCACCTACCCTTGTGTTGAGATCAAGTCATTCCAATCCTACCATATGAAACTTGATTTCTAGCCTTCCCAAGTTGCTTTCCACTCAAACCTTTCTTCCACCAAAGCCATATCAGTGAGGAGAGTTGAGTGTTGGGGAGATTATCATTTGAAGCACAAGAGCAAGGAGTTCATCATCATCAACACCGTCTATTACCTTTTGGGGGGTGGTGCCTCCTAGATTGGTTAGGTGTCGCTTGGGAGCCTCCGTCTTTGAGATGTGGAGTTGAACCAAGAAGTTTGTAAGGGCAAGGAGATCGCCTACTTCGTGAAGATCTACCCCGAGTAAGGCTAGTCCTCCGTGGGCGTAGGCCATGATGGAATAGACAAGGTTGCTTCTTCGTGGACCCTTCGTGGGTGGAGCCCTCCGTGGACTCGCGCAGCCGTTACCCTCCGTGGGTTGAAGTCTCCATCAACGTGGATGTACGATAGCACCACCTATCGGAACCACGACAAAAATCTTCGTGTCACCAAACTGCGTTTGATCTTCTCCACCTCTCTTTTACATGTGCAATTTACTTTCCGCTGCTTATACTCTAGAATTGCATGTGTAGGGTGATACTTGAATTGATCTTAATTGTAAAACTGCCAAAAACATTGCATGATCTAAAGGCAGATTTTTTATATTGTCAAGTAGTCTAATCACCCCCCCCCCTCTAGACCTACTTTCGATCCTACAACCGCGCGCCTGGTTTTTCAGCCTGCCAGAATCATTTGTGGCGTCCTGGGAGGAGCTACGTGACCTCTTCGTCACGCGCTTTGGGTCACCGGCGCCCTATGTCGTCGCGGCCCTCCTCGGCGGCTCCCAAGCGCCACCCTCCGGCCACCACATCAAGCAGTTCTTTCACTAGGAGGGCGTCGCCTCCATACGCCAGGAGGCTCCTCCTGGATTGGCGGTGCCCAAGACCGACCTCACCTTTGACTCAGGGGACCACCCCGCTTCCACCGTGGGCTCAGGCGCTCTCCCTATGCTCTACACCCCCACCATATGCAACGTGGCAGTCATCAAGACCCTCATCGGCGGTGGGGCTGGCCTCAACGTGCTCTTGGTGGAGGCTTTCAGCTTGCTTCACATGCCGCTCGAGCGGCTGCGCCCCACCAAGTCCTTCTCCGGAGTCAGCAGCGGTTCCACCAGCCCTCTGGGGCAGATTCGCCTCTCGGTCACCTTTGGCACCTGTGACAACTACCGCACCGAGCTGATCGACTTCGACATCGCCAGTATCGGCCTCGCGGGCAACGCCATCCTAGGATACCCCGCGATGGCTTAGTTCAAGGCCGCGACCCATCCGGCCTACAAGCTCATGAAGAAGATGGGGAGCAGCGGTGTCCTCACCGCGGCGGGAGACACCAAGGAAGCTCTGGCAGCCCTCAAGCGCGTGATCCGGACCGCTGTGGCAGCGCATCCGGCCGGTGAAGCCGCCCCTGGAACCGAGGGGGTTGCACCGGCCAAGAAGAAGCAACTTTTCTCCCAAGACCGAGCCGTGACGAAGCAGGTGCCGGTGGATGAAGACGACCCATCAGGTGTCGCCTTCACCATAGGTGCTGGTCTTCCCCTAGCTCAAGAAGAGGCGCTGGTTGGATTCCTATGCGCAAACAAGGATGTGTTCACGTGGGAACCCAAGGACCTGGCGGGAGTCCCGAGGGAGGTGATTGAGCACCACCTGAACGTATGCCCCAATGTGCGCCCCGTAAAGCAAAAGGTCGGCGCCAATCTACGGAGAAGCAGTCCTTCATTGTGCAAGAGACTCGTAAGCTAGAAGCAGTGGGTGTCATCCGCGAGGTCCGGTACCCGGAGTGGCTGGCAAACCCCGTCGTCGTACCCAAGAAAGGCGGAAAAGAGCGCATGTGTGTCGACTTCACCAACCTCAACAAAGCTTGCCCGCAAGACCCATTTCCTCTGCCCCGCATCGACCAAATCGTCGACTCCACCACCGAGTGTGACCTATTGTGCTTTCTGGATGCCTTCTCAGGTTACCACCAGATCAAGATGGCACTGCAAGACGTCGAGAAGACTACCTTCCTCCCCATGTGCGGAGTATACTGCTACACCTGCATACCATTTGGTTTGTGGAATGCGGGAACAACCTTTCAACAGTTGATGCACATCGCACTAGGAAAACAGCTCGGGAGGAACTCTGAGGCATACGTAGATGACATCGTGGTAAAACCTCAGGAGGCCGCAACCCTTATCACAGATCTGGAAGAAACCTTCGCCAACCTATGCAAGGTAGACCTGCGGCTTAACCCGGAAAAGTGCATGTTCGTTGTCCCGCCAGGCAAGCTTTTGGGCATCCTGGTGTCGCACCGAGGCATCGAGGCAAACCCCAAGAAGGTCGAGGCCATAGAAAAGAATAGTCTGCCCAAGAAACTCAAGGAGATGCAGAAGCTGGCGGGCTGTGTAACCTCACTCGGGTGTTTCATCTCCAAGCTAGGGGAGAGAGCCCTCCCTTTCTTCAAGCTGATGAAAATGAAGGGCCCGTTCGAATGGACCCCAGAGGCTGATGCGGTTCGAAGGCCTCAAGAGATACCTCACCAGTCGACCAGTAATGGTGGCACCCAAACCTCAAGAACCATTGGTGCTCTAACTGGCCGCAACACCACATTCAGCCAGTGCAGCGTTGGTGGCTGTCCGAGATGAGCGCCAAGAAAAGACCTTACAGCCCACGGGCGGTACTCCCGAGGCCCCCGCAGGGCCGGAGGACGACCACGTCCTGCAAGACGACTCTCCTGAGGCCGCAGCTACCCCATCTAGCGACCAAGCCCCCGGAGCCCCTTTACCCAGTCAGACCACACAGCCACAGGCGAGCCAGGACTTCACTTCCGTCGAGCACCCTGTATACTTCGTCAGCACGGTGCTCCGTGATGCCCCGGCGTGCTATCCCATGTCGCAGAAGCTTCTGCTTGCTCTCCTCGTCGCTTCACGTAAGTTGCGCCACTACTTCCAAGGCCACCCCATCAAGGTCGTCTCAGCCTACCCTCTGGAGAGGGTACTCCGGAGCCCAAACGCAGTAGGAAGGGTCGCGGAATGGAATATAGAGCTGCAGGTGCTCCAGCTAGAATTCAGCACAACCAGAGTCATCAAGGGAGCCGCACTTGTTGACTTTATGGCAGAATGGACTGACGCCCCAGGGCCCGAAGCAAGTCAAAACCAGCCCCTCTCACCGGGGAGTGAAGCGTTGGATGGCTGGGTCATGTACTTTGACACCGCGTTCGCCCGCCAGGGCACGCGGGGGCTGGGGCTGTGCTCAACTCTCCCACCCAAGACAAGCTCTACTACGCCGTGCAACTCTGCTTTCAGCCAGGTGATAAGGTCTCCAACAACATCGCGAAGTACGAGGGCCTCATCACTAGTCTCAAGGTGGCGACGTCCCTCGGAGTGAAGCGCCTCGTCATTAGGGGCGACTCCCAGCTCCTCGTCAACTTCTCCAATAAGGTGTACGAGCCGAAGGACGAGCGTATGGAGGCGTACCTCGCGAAGGTACGCAAAATGGAGAAGCAGTTCTTGGGCCTGGAGCTGGAGAACGTGCCCTGTTGCACTAACAAGGAAGCCGACGACATCGCCAAGAGAGCGTCCAGGCGCCTGCCCCAAGAGCCGGGCGTCTTCGAGGAGAGGCTCCTCAGGCCCTCGACGTCACCCTCGCGAGAAGGGTCGGCGAAGCCTCAGGAGGCACTCCCTCAGCCATAGACCTCGGGAGCCCTAGCATGCGGCCCGGCCTCAGGAGCCCGCTTGCTCCTGGCGCTCGAGCCTCAGGAGGGATGATGAACCGAGGAACTCAAGTCATACCTGATGCGAGGAGCGCTGCCAGAAAAGGAGGAGGATGCCGAACGCATGGCCCGACAGGCTACGATATACTGCATCCAAGACGGTGAGCTTTACGGGAAGCGACCAAATGATGTTTCTTTGCGATGCATCTCCAGGAAGCAGGGAGGCGAGCTGCTAGCTGACATCCATGTCGGGGATGATACGTCTCCAACGTATCTATAATTTTTTATTGTTCCATGCTATTATATTATCCTTCTAGGATGTCTTATGGGCTTTATTATACACTTTTATATGATTTTTGGGACAAACCTATTAACCCAGGGCCCAGTGCCAGTTTATGTTTTTCTCCTGTTTTAGGGTTTTATAGAAAAGGAATATCAAACAGAGTCCAATTGACGAGCCAATTTTTAAGATTTTTTCTGGACCAAAAGAAGCCCCCGAAGCAAAAGAGTAGGGCCAGGAGAGCCACGGGCTGTTGATGGCTTCTCGCCCCTCGTTGGTTACCCCAAGTGGAAGGTTGAGATGTAGCGTAGCGGCAAATTTCCCTTGGCAAAGGTACCAAGGATCGAATCCCGTGAGACTCCGAGGGTCAACAAGTAGGTGTCAACGGCGCCAGAAACTTAGCGGTTGACGGGACCTGCACACAGATACAGATAACTTTGCTCCCAACGAGTACAGAGAGGTTGTCAATCCCTTCGGCCTTGTTGTTTACAAAGGATCAAACACAAGAGATAGTAATGATAGCTATGACTGCAACTAGGAAATAAAAACAGGAAGTAAATAGAAGGTGTGATCAGCGGTGGTAATATGGACCGGGGTCCCATGATGTTCACTAGTGATGTCTCTCTCCCAAAAGACGATAAAACAACAAAGCGAGGTAAACAAATTACAGCTGGGCAATTGACAGGATTATGTGCGCAAACCAATGCTAACTATGCTGCAAAGAAAGGTAGAGGCTCAAAAGCATGGGCGGTACCCCAAGACAAGTAGACCGAAATCCATCTGCATCTACTACTAATCATCCACCTTGAGATATCTATCCAAAACATCTCGCTGGTATTAAGTTGCGAATCCCACCCAAAGTGTAAACTCAAAGCAACAGACAACTGCATTAAAAGAACTTTGCGTAAAGTAAACAATCCTTGCACCCGCAAGTACAAGCACCGTTGTTCTCTCCCTTGTGGCAACAGCACATCCCCTAGACTCATGTTTCTGTCACTCAAGCTAGTCATCAGGGGGCATGAACCCACAATCAAGCATAACGCTCCCTCTTGGAGTTACTACCTACTACTTGGCCAAAGCAAAAAACAGCAACGGAGAACATGCAAGAATTACTCAAGAACAAAGATATAAAAGAGGTGAATCAAATATATTACTCAAACACAATCTGAACATAGTCTCATAATCCATCAGATCCTAGCAAACTCAGCAAAGCAACAGCAGAAAGATTACATATGTGCCTCAATCATGTAGGGCAGCTCACGAGGTCTAAACCATGAAGAGCAAAGAGGGGAGGAGAACATCACATAGCTACTGATCATGGACCCGTGGTCCAAGGTGGACTACTCACGACTCATCCGGGAAGCGTCCATGGTGGTGGAGAAGCTCCCGGTGGTGGTTCTCCCCTCCGGCAGGGTGCCGGGAAGAGTTCTCCTGATGCTCCCGATCTTGGAAGCGCTGCGGCGGCGGAACAGAGGCGAGATCGCGAAAAAGGGTTCTGTCCTCGAGGGTTTCGGGATGAGAGGGATATATATGCGAAGGGGGGTAGCCAGAGGCGGAGCAGGGGCCCCAGGCGCCCCCTGGCGCGGCTAGGGGTGGGGCCGCGCCAGGTGGCCGCCTGGGCCTCCTCTGGCCCATCTTTGGTTCTTCGCGAAGCTTCCTGTACGCTGATTTTTCCTATATTTTTCCTAGAATTTTTGGAGCACTTTTAATATGGGGGAAACCTGAAATAGAAAAACAGCAAAAAACAGGAACTGGCACTGTGGTGCACTGAGTTAACAGGTTAGTCCAAATATGATCAAAAGTGCATGGAAGTGCATCAATATCATAGCAATATCACACAAAAGAAGCATGGAGCAAGAAGAAATTATAGATACGTTTTGGACGTATCAAAATCCCCAAGCTTAATTCCTGCTCGTCCTCGAGTAGGTAAATGATAACAAGCATAATTTCTGTGGTGACATGCTATCAACCATATAAGATCTTTTAAGTAAAGCAATCAAGGCATGTAATTCAATTCAAGTCATAACAAGCAAGAGTCTATATTAGCATTGTAACAAGCAACATAATAACATAAAGGTGCAAGAGCTCTCGCTGTCCGTGACTCGAATGTCTCCAAATGGTGTTTGCGTGCAAGAAAGGGGATAGGGATATACGAGAGAGTAAAACATAGTTTTTGTATTGTTGAGAACTTAATCTACTAAAGTTTCACACTTGGTCTTCTTTGGAATCTTATCTTGACTCATCCCCAGACCACTAGCCAGGTACAAGTCAAAATGATCCACTCCCTTTCGATATTTTGAGCACTCATGCAATGGATGAGCGTAAGCAAGAAAGTTGACACTTAGGATGGAAAAGAGAGAAAAATGATGAAGGGGGAAGACAAAAAAGGTGTGAAAGGATCACATCAATGAGGACAATCATAGGCGAGAGAAAGCCAAATGATAGATATGATGTGAGGAGTAGGGATTGCCATGCAACGGATGCACATATGAGCTAAGGTAAGCTCTCCAATGGAACTAGTGGGGGTGCATCCAACTTGCTTGCTCAAGAAGACCTAGAGCTCTTTTGAGGAGGCTCATCATTGGAATATACAAGCCAAGTTCTATAGTGTGAAGGTCCCCACATAGCTATATGCATGAATGATAATCTCTATGGAGTACAAGGTATAAGATGGAGTACGAGTGTGGATCTCTCAAAAGGAATAGTAGTGTGCCCCCTTCTCTCTTTTTATTTCTTTTTCTCTTATTTCTATTTTTTTATTTTTTGTGGCCTCAATGGCTCTTTCTATTTAACTCTCATTTGTCCTCTTTGGGATCTTTTGATTTTGTCCTCTTTGGGATCTTTTCCACACTTTAGGGGTAACACTCTATATATTACAAGAAGTATAGAAGATCTTTCACACTTTACAAAAGTACTCAACATAAAGAAAATGAAACTATCATGATGTATGCAAATGTATGCCTCTGCCAGTGTAGCAAGATATGCAATGATACTAGCGCGTCATGTAGCAATGATTAGGGCAAGACCCACCTAGCATGCGGCTCATCGATCAAGCAAAAAGCATGTATGACATGAAGATCAAGTCATGAGAAGATGGATGTTGCATGGTAATGTATCTCGGAAAGGCTATGGAAATGCCTTGATAGGTAGGTATGGTGGCTGTTTTGAGGAAGGATACAATGAGGCTTATGATGACAGAGCGTATCGTGCCAAGGATTTGGATGCACCGGCGATGCACGGTACCGAAGAGGCTAGAAAAATATGGCTAGGTGGAAGTGTCAACTTTCGAATACTCGCATTAGTCCGAAGAACTCATGCACTTATTATCGGTAACTCTCAATCTAATTAGGAGGTTCACAAAGAGACAAGTACCCCGAGGAGGAGTGTATGGGGGTTTGGTTATCCTTGCGCATCCTCGACTCATGGTACGTGAGTGTACTCTAATATTCGATCCCTCCAAAGATTAGTGATCCATCTAGTAGCTAAAGTTCTCAACTATTTTGTAGGTTTTCGAAAATAAACACGGATTGCCCAAAATACGACATCTATCACTAATAGGCTAAAGCTCTTGACACCAAAAGTTCAGACATTACTAATGGCAATACCTCAAAACTATTGGAAGTTACTACTAAAATTAAATAGCAACCTCAATTACCTACTTTAAGTTAAGACACACAACTCAGTGCAACAGGCAAACTCTCTTAACAAGATAAACATGAAAACTCAAGAGAGTTCAGCAACCAACTAAACAAAAGCTCTTTAAAAAGAAAACCATGAAAACTAAGAGCTAAACATGACAGCAGCTATGGAAAGACAAAGAACACACACAACAAAGATAAGCATGAAAATCCTATGTTGTGTTCTAGGTTGAAGTGGAGCGTGTTTCTCTCCCACACAAAGAAAGCTGGGTTCTAACTTGTTATGAACAGCAAGCAAAGCTAAAGAAAACTAAAAAAAGGAAACTAAGAGCAAGACGCTCCAAGCATAGCACATAACGCATGAAGTGATAAGAATATAGTGGAATGAAAGACGAACTGATAATTGTTGATGGAGAAGGGGATGCATGGGGGCATCCCCAAGCTTAGACGCTTGAGTCTTCTTGAATATTTCTTGGGGGTGCACGGGGGCATCCCCAAGCTTGAGCGTTTGACCCTCCTGAATCTTCTTTTATCATCTTCCCTCGCACACTTGAAAACTCCCTTCATACATAACTCATCATAATCTGATTAGCGAGGTTAGTACCCACAATAAAATAATTTTTCCCTACTGGAAATAAAAATAATCTTGAAGAGCTACTATTTCTCAAGATTGCCAAAAGGTTTTTGCAAAGAAAAAGCAAGCTCAAAGTTTGCAAAACGAAGAAAAGGCAAAACAGGACAGAATCTGTGAAAAACAGACCAGCAGGTAGTAAATAATTATTTCGGGGCACTTCTACAACTCAAATCAAAAAAACTCAGAACAGACACTCAAAAGCCAATTGTATAGAGCACGCTGTCAAAAAAATTCAGATCAAAAAGATGATCTGGTGATTTTATTCGAAATTTTCTGTCCAAGGACAGAATCTGTTTTCTGGACAGCACGTCACAACTTTTGAACTTTCTTGCAATCGGAGGCTAAACTTGGCACAAAGCTGAAAAGAAAAGATACAATGATGATGCTACTGTAGTAACAAACATCAAGACACAACAAAAGCAAAATAAGACCTAATTCGTTGTGGGCTGCCTCCCAAAAGCGCTTTCTTTTATGCCTTTAAGCTAGGCATGATGCAAAAAGAGAAGACCAAGTTTTATCAAGAGTAAGAGAATAGCTAGCCCGTGTAACGGACTCAAAAGGCAACTTAATCTTCTTTCTAGGGAAGTGTTCCATCCCTTTCTTGAGAGGGAATTGGAATTTTATATTCCCCTCTTTCATGTCAATGATAGCACCAACGGTGCGAAGAAAAGGACGTCCCAAAATAATTGGACATGAAGGTTCACATTCAATATCCATAATAGTAAAATCAACGGGAACGTAATTGTCATTGACAATGATAAGAACATCGTCGATCTTCCCCAAAGGTTTCTTTACGGAAGAATCAACAAGACGAACACCAAAAGAACAAGGATCGAAAGGTTTCAATTCAAACATATCATACATTCTTTTGGGCATAACGGAGGTACTAGCTCCAACATCACATAAAGCATAGCTAGAGAAGTTATTCAACTTAATTTTAATCATAGGATCCCAACTATCTTCTAGCTTTCTAGGTATGGAGGCTTCTACCCTAAGCTTCTCCTCCCTAGCTTTGATAAGAGCATTAGTGATATGCTCCGTGAAGGCAAGATTAAGTGTGCTAGTGTGGGGATCTCTAGACATCTTGTGAAGAAACCAATAACTTCAGAAAGGGTGCAATTATCAAAATCAAGGTCACTACTATCAAGTAAAGTGGTAGTGGTGTCCTTTAGGCTCACTTGTTTGGTAGCTTCTATGTTCATAGGAGTTTCTTCTTCTACGGTTGAGGTCATAGCATCACCATTAATAGGTCCAATGGGACTAGGAGTGCATTGGGTGCTAAGAGTTTGGATATCCTCAACAACTTAAATAGTAGCAACAGTGTGGTGGGTAGGAAGGCTCTTAATTCTATCTTCTTCCTCCTTTTCTCTAACCCATCTCTTTTTAAGTTTAGCCATCATCCTAATGTTTTCATTAATTTGCACTTGAATAGCATTCATAGGAGTGGTCTTCCTCTCCTCAAGAGGAGAAGTTCTAATTTTAAGCAACTCTACCTCATGGGCTAAATTGTCTACCTTCGAAGAGAGATTATCTAGTTTGTCTAGTTTTTCTTCTACACTCTTATTGAAGGCCTTTTGGGTAGTGATGAAGTCTTTAAGCATAATCTCTAGTTCAGAAGTGGAGTTCTTGGTGCTAGGATAAGTATTGTTGTTCCCATAGGAATTAGAGGGGAACGGTCTAGGATTGCTACCAAAATTACTCCTATAAGCATTGTTATTGAAATTGTTTCTAGAGATAAAGTTCACATCTACTTGATCTTGAGCAATCAAAGAATTTAAAGGAACATCATGAGGATCAATAGAAGATTGCTTGGAAAGTAGAGACATGATCAAGTCAACTTTTTCATTTAGGGAGGAAATCTCCTCGACAGAGTTTACCTTCCTACCTGTTGGAGCGCGTTCGGTGTGCCATTGGGAATAATTGGTCATCATCTCGTCGAGAAGCTTCGTGGCAGCACGAAGTGTAGTTGACATAAAGGTTCCTCCCGCGGCCGAATCTAACAAGTTCCGCGAGGTAAAGTTCAAGCCTGCATAAAAAGTTTGGATAACCATCCAAGTAGTCAAACCATGAGTAGGGCAGTTCTTGACAAGAGATTTCATGCGTTCCCAAGCTTAGGCAGCGTGTTCATTATCCAATTGTTTAAAATTCATTATGTTACTCCTTAATTGGATAATTTTAGCAGGGGGATAGTACTTCCCAATAAAGGCATCCTTGCACTTGTCCCAAGAATCTATACTATTCCTAGGCAAGGATTGAAACCAGATTTTAGCTCCTCCTCTCAAGGAGAAAGGAAAAAGCTTAAGCTTAACAATATCACCATCTACTTCTTTGTACTTTTGCATATCACAGAGCTCAACAAAATTATTTAAGTGCAAAGCAGCATCATCTCCAGCACCGGAGAATTGATCTTTCATAACTAGGTTCAGTAAAGCAGGTTTAATCTCATAGAAGGTGCTGAAGTGACAGGTGTAGCAATAGGCGTGCAGATAAAGTCATTGTTGTTATGACTAGTGAAGTCACACAACTTGGTGTTCTCGGTGGAACCCATAGCAGCAGCAAGCAAAATAACTATTTTTGTGATTTTTGGTAAGGGACACTAAAGCAAAAACTGAAAGGTAAACTAACAAGACTAAAAAGCAAAGATAAAAGATAGCGTGCAACTCCCCTATCTTGAAGAGTGGAGTCCCCGGCAATGGCGCCAGAAACTTGCTTGATGGCTTCTCGCCCCTCGTTGGTTACCCCAAGTGGAAGGTTGAGATGTAGCGTAGCGGCAAATTTCCCTTGGCAAAGGTACCAAGGATCGAATCCCGTGAGACTCCGAGGGTCGACAAGTAGGTGTCAACGGCGCTAGAAACTTAGTGGTTGACGGGACCTACACACAGATACAGATAACTTTGCTCCCAACGAGTACAGAGAGGTTGTCAATCCCTCCGGCCTTGTTGTTTACAAAGGATCAAACACAAGAGATAGTAATGATAGCTATGACTGCAACTAGGAAATAAAAACATGAAGTAAATAGAAGGTGTGATCAGCGGTGGTAATATGGACCGGGGTCCCGTGATGTTCACTAGTGATGTCTCTCTCCCAAAAGACGATAAAACAGCAAAGCGAGGTAAACAAATTACAGCTGGGCAATTGACAGGATTATGTGCGCAAACCAATGCTAACTATGTTGCAAAGAATGGTAGAGGCTCAAAAGCATGGGCGGTACGCCAAGGCAAGTAGACCGAAATCCATCTGCATCTACTACTAATCATCCACCTTTAGATATCTATCCAGAACATCTCGCTGGTATTAAGTTGTGAATCCCACCCAAAGTGTAAACTCAAAGCAATAGACAACTGCATTAAAAGAACTTTGCGTAAAGTAAACAATCCTTGCACCCGCAAGTACAAGCACCGTTGTTTTCTCCCTTGTGGCAACAGCACATCCCCTAGACTCATGTTTCTGTCACTCAAGCTAGTCATCAGGGGGCATGAACCCACAATCAAGCATAACGCTCCCTCTTGGGGTTACTACCTACTACTTGGCCAAAGCAATAAACAGCAACGGAGAACATGCAAGAATTACTCAATAACAAAGATATAAAAGAGGTGAATCAAATATATTACTCAAACACAATCTGAACATAGTCTCATAATCCATCAGATCCCAGCAAACTCAGCAAAGCAACAGCAGAAAGATTACATATGTGCCTCGATCATGTAGGGCAGCTCACGAGGTCTAAACCATGAAGAGCAAAGAGGGGAGGAGAACATCACATAGCTACTGATCATGGACCCATGGTCCAAGGTGGACTACTCACGGCTCATCCGGGAAGCGTCCATGGTGGTGGAGAAGCTCCCGGTGGTGGTTCTCCCCTCCGGCAGGGTGCCGGGAAGAGTTCTCTTGATGCTCCCGATCTTGGAAGCGCTGCGGTGGCGGAACAGAGGCGAGATCGCGAAAAAGGGTTCTGTCCTCGAGGGTTTCGGGACGAGAGGGATATATATGCGAAGGGAGGCAGCCAGAGGCGGAGCAGGGGCCCCAGCGCCCCCCTGGCGCGGCCAGGGGTGGGGCCGCGCCAGGTGGCCGCCTGGGCCTCCCCTGGCTCCCCTCTGGCCCATATTTGGTTCTTCGCGAAGCTTCCTGTACGCTGATTTTTCCTATATTTTTCCTAGAATTTTTGGAGCACTTTTAATATGGGGGAAACCTGAAATAGAAAAACAGCAGAAAACAGGAACTGGCACTGTGGTGCACTGAGTTAATAGGTTAGTCCAAATATGATCAAAAGTGCATGGAAGTGCATCAATATCATAGCAATATCACACAAAAGAAGCATGGAGCAAGCAGAAATTATAGATACGTTTTGGACGTATCAGCTGCCCACGAGGATGGAGGGCGCGCCCTGGGAAGGTGGTGGTGCCCTCCTATCTTGTGGACAGCCCAGAAGCCCCCCTGACGTGGGACCTACGCCAAAAATTCCTATAAATACTGAAACCTTCGGAAATTAACCTAGATCGGGAGTTCCGCCGCCGAAAGCCTCTGGTTCCACCAAAAACCAATCTAGACCCTGTTCCGGCACCCTATCGGAGGGGGGAATCCCTCTCCGGTGGCTATCATCATCATCCCGACGCTCTCCATGACGAAGAGGGAGTAGTCCACCCTCGGGGCTGAGGGTATGTATCAGTAGATATGTGTTTGATCTCTCTCTCTCTCTCGTGTTCTTGAGATGGCACGATCTTGATGTATCGCGAGCTTTGCTATTTTAGTTGGATCTTATAATGCTTCTCCCCCTCTACACTCTTGTAATGGATTGAGTTTTCTCTTTGAAGTTATCTTATCGGATTGAGTCTTTAAGGATTTGAGAACACTTGATGTATGTCTTGCACGTGCTTCTCTGTGGTTACAATGGGATATCATGTGATCTACTTGATGTATGTTTTGGTGATCAACTTGCGGGTTCCGTGACCTTGGGAACCTATGCATAGGGGTTTGCACACATTTTCGTCTTGACACTCCGGTAGAAACTTCAGGGAACTCTTTGAAGTACTTTGTGTTGGTTGAATAGATGAATTTGAGACTGTGTGATGCATATCGTATAATCATGCCCACGGATACTTGAGGTGACAATGGAGTATCTAGGTGACATTAGGGTTTTGGTTGATTTGTGTCTTAAGGTGTTATTGTAGTACGAACTCTATGATAGATTGAACGTTACTACGGACTCTTGAATAGATCGATCAGAAAGAATAACTTTGAGGTGGTTTCGTACCCTACCGTAATCTCTTCGTTTGTTCTCCGCTATTAGTGACTTTGGAGTGACTCTTTGTTGCATGTTGAGGGCTAGTAATATGATCCAATTATGTTATCCTTGTTGAGAGAACTTGCACTAGTGAAAGTATGAACCAAAGGCCTTATTTACTATCATTGCAACACCGTTTATGCTCACTTTTACCACTTGCTACCTTGTTGTTTTTATATTTTCAGTTTACAAAAACCTATATCTACCATCCATATTGCACTTGTATCACCATCTCTTCGCCGAACTAGTGCACCTATACAATTTACCATTGTATTGGGTGTGTTGGGGACACAAGAGACTCTTTGTTATTTGGTTGCAGGGTTGTTTGAGAGAGACCATCTTCATCCTACGCATCCCACAGATTGATAAACCTTCGGTCATCCACTTGAGGGAAATTTGCTACTGTCCTACAAACCTCTGCACTTGGAGGCCCAACAACGTCTACAAGAAGAAGGGTGCGTACTAGACATCAAGCTCTTTTCTGGCGCCGTTGCCTAGGAGGTTAGTGCTTGAAGGTATATCTTTAGATCTTGCAATCGAATCTTTTAGTTTCTTGTTTTATCACTAGTAAAAAGAAAACTACAAAAAATGGAATTAAGTTTACCTCATATGCTTCATCTTTTTAATATCTTTCGTGAAAATGATGTGAAGGAAAATTGTGCTCAAGTGCTAGAAGAAGAATTACATAGAATGCTTGGCATAAAATATGTGCATGATGAGCATGATTGCAATGTTGTTAGTATGAATTCTTTGAATACCCATGATGCTAATGATATGCAAAGCCACAAGCTTGGGGATGCTATGTTTGATGAAGATGATATTTTTAGTCCCCCAAGTTTTGATGAGCAAATTTATTATGATGAAAGCATGCCTCCTATTTATGATGATTATATTTATGAAAGTGGATTTGGAGAGGTCATGACTTTATTTAGTAATGATTCCACTATCTTGGAAGAGGTTCCAATTGATTATGAGAACAAAGTTGCTATCTAAGATGATTATTGTGATGACTTGTATGCTATTAAGAATAATGATAACCATGAAACTTGTCATCATGATTTTAGTTTTCAATTGGATCATGCTTCACATGATAGTTATTTTGTTGAATTTGCTCCCCCCACTACTATGAATGAGAAGAATTTTGCTTATGTGGAGAGTAGTAAAATTTCTATGCAAGTAGATCATGAAAAGAATGCTTTATGTGCTGGTTATATTGTTGAATTCATTCATGATGCTACTGAAAATTATTATGAGAGAGGATCATATGCTTCTACATATTGCAATAATATCAAGTTTCCTCTCTATGTGCTTACAGTTTTGAAGTTATGCTTGTTTTCCCTTCCTATGCTAGTTGATTATCGTTCCCATAAGTTGTTTGCTCACAAAATCCCAATGCATAGGAAGTGGGTTATACTTAAATGTGCTATTCATATGCTTCATGATGCTCCCGTTATGTTTCAATTCTTATCTTTTATGTGAGCATCAAAGCCTAGCTAGGGGCGTTAAACGCTAGCGCTTGTTGGGAGGCAACCCAACTTTATTTTGTTTTCTTTGCTTTTGCTTCTGTTTAGAAATAAATATTGCATCTAGCTTCTATTTAGATGTGGTTTTGTGTTTTAATTAGTGTTTGTGCCAAGTAGAACCTTTGGGAAGACTTGTGTGAAGTTTATATGATCTTGCTATGAAAAACAGAATCGTTAGCGCTCGCTAGAATGGACAAGATTAAAACATTGTATCAAGTTATCTACAACCGGATATTAACAAGCTCCCATCTGCCACATAACCGCGGGCACGGCTTTCGAAAGTTCATAACCCTGCAGGAGTGTTCCAACTTGACCCATTACAAGCCCACGATCCGCGGAGTCGCAACTCCAAGGTGGGAAGACCCGAGTATTCTCGGAATCCCGTGCTCAAGTTAAACCGAACTAAGGTAAGGCTAATCCAACAAATCCTCCCGGCGTGTCGACACCCTGATAGTAGCCGCGCGTATCTAAGTCTCAGGACACGAACGGATGGGCGATGCTACAGGTTATACCAGATACCTCGGATTTCCCCAAGGCGGCCCTGCAGGACCCCCGTTTGGGACCAACACCATCAGCACTGGCCCTCCCTGCTATGTAGAATTAAGAATCCTCGGGGAGGCGACCCCCTATGCAAATTTAATTAATTAATAAAGTTGTTATTATGAGGCAAATAGTACCAATGTTGGGATTTGCTGGAAAAGACTTAGCACTTAGCGGTTTATCAAGGGGCTCCCATACACCCCAACCGTGTTAGGAACGCATAATCAAGGAACATAACACCGGTTTATACGGTTCCTAACGGCATGAGTGGAACAAAACACCAAGCAAAAGGCTTAGCCTTCCACCCTTGCCAGTATATAGATGATTTCATTTTAAGCATTTATATAGTGTGATATAACCCAACAACTTCAACATGAAGCAAGCATCTTCGATCTTCACCTGCAACTAGCAATGCTATAAGAAGGGCTGAGCGAAGCGTACTTAGCCAAGCAACGGTTTGCATAGGTAGGGTGGTTAAACAGGTTCATGGTTACAAGTAGGAGGCTAACAAGAAAGACATGGGCATCGAGGCAAAACTATAGAGCGATACTCTAGCAATAGGCAAAGATAGTAATGTTATCCGGGTTCGGTCATCTTGCCTGGGATTCCACAAGGGAGAAGAACAAGTCCATGAAGTAGACGGAGCAACACAGACGAGAGAATCCTCACAACTCCGGAACGAAACCGAAGCTAACAAGAGAAGCAAACCGGAAAGAAGGAAACAACACGGTAAACACACAAGCATAAACATGGCATACGATGCACAAACAAGTATGATGCATGTCCGGTTTAAAATATGCATGGCATGGCAAAGTGCACAAACAACACTACAAGTTAAGTGGAGTTGCATATTGACAAAACACCACATGTTAATTATTTAGTTGACTCTCGTTATTTACAAGACAAGATTAAATGTTGGTTAACATGGCAAGAGGTGAAGCATAATAAAACTACACTATTTAGACATTTTAAATGAGGCCGGAAATAACAACAACATATCCGGAAAATCCCCATGAGCATGTTTAATAATTATAAGCAAACAACAATTAAGCATTTTAGTGTTGGTAACATGATGCGGATGACATGATCAAGTTTATGCAATTTTTATTAAAAGGTTAACAAGAAGATGATATGAAGCAATTGTCACCGTGGTGGAAGGGAAAACGATGCCACGGCAACGATCCGAAAATGAAGCATGGCAACATCTCGGTTCCGGTTTCTCGTTGAGAGACCGGTGCAAAAGGTAGATGGCGTGGGTGAGTCAAACGAGATGAAAGGTGGGGCGATCCCGTTGCCGGGTTCCCACGAGTCGGTGACGAGGCAACCGAGGAACATGACAACGGACGAAACGGACACGATGCACACATGGGAAACATTTCATACCACACAAGCATCACACGGGTCACGTCTCAGGGTTATACCTTCGGAACAATCGTTTCGGGGCGGATCAAGATCGTAGAGGAAGGAGTCGTTCTCACGGGTCGTAGAGGAAGTAGTGGTTCACGTGGCGGTAGAGGTACTCGTTCGTAGAGGAAGTAGTCGTACATGGGGCGACGGTAGACGTTCACGGAGCTCATTTTCCCGTAGATGTTCGGGTCGGTGTCGTGGTACTTGGGGTTCTCGTTTGCGACGGTAGTGGAAGTAGTGGTACTTGTCGCATCGCCATGTAGTTGTTCACGTTCATCGGAGAGGTACTCGCCATCGTAGCCGTTCGGTCGTCGTGGTACTTGGGTCTTCAACTCGCCGGTCTTGACAAAATGAAGGGGTACTTGATGAACCCTCGTGTAGTCGAACTTGCCGAAACTTGGGGTCCTCGTGCACTTGGCGAAAACAAACAAAAAAACAGCAGCAGGTCTAGGCGAACAACATCAGCCACAAAATGACGGCAGCACGGGGCGTCCAAAGGAGGCATGAGGCCACGGGCGGAGCTACGGGGCGGCTCGCGGAGGAGACGATGCGGGCGCTCAGCGGAGAAGGCTGGCGTGGGTGCTGCGGGGCCTTGGCGCGCCGGACGGCGATGGAGGGGCGCGGCTGCTGGCTCCGGCGACCTGGAGCCACGGAGCTGCGGCGCTGGCTCGGGCCAGACGAGGAAGAGGGTTCGAGGTCGAGGGACGTCGCGCGGCCAACGGAGAAGAGGCGCCGGAGATGACGAGCCCCTGCGAGGCGGAGGAGGCCCGCAGGCGCGCTTGCTCGGGAGGCTGCTCGAGGGTGTGGCGGCGGGGCGCCGGGCCTGGCCGACCTGGCCTTCGGGCTACTGGAGGCGACCACGCGAGGGGGGGGGGCGCCGCGAGGCAGCTGGGGCGCGGCCTGGGGCGCGCAGGCGCGGAGGGGCGAGGGAGGCCACGGCGAGGCCTTGGCGACGCTGGCCTGGCTGGCGCGTCGGCAGGTTCCCGCAGGGAACGGGCGACGGCGGCTCTGGGAGGATCGAGGGGAAGGACGCAGGCTCGGGCGAGAGGAAAGAGATGGGAGATCAAAGGGAGGCTGCGGGAGATGCGAGGGAAAAAAGGGGTGCGGGGTCGAGGGGAGATCGGGCAGAGGGAATCGAGGGCTCTGGGGTCGTGCGGAGGGCTCGATGGGAGTGGCGGCGCTGGGAGGAAACGGGAGGGAGAGCGATGGGATTTGGTGGCTAGGGGAATCGCTAGCTAGGGTTCGGCTGGAGATGGGCCTGGGCTGAAGGCAGGCTGCGGCTGGAGTGGCGGCTGGGCCAGAAAGGCCTAGGCTGCTGGGCTACTCCGCCCTCACTCTTCTAATTATTCCCTTAGCAGAAAACAACTAAGAGAAAAAAAAGAAAAAAAAGAGGAGGGTTTAGGGAAAAGTTGCACAAAGGAGTATTTTTCTCGGGCAGCATAAAAAGAGCACGGTCCGAGAAAAATAGAAAAGGCGTGATTGGAAAATAATTCAAACATATTTGAATTTAATTCAAATAGTTTTGAACTAAGACTTGATTATAGAAGTGTCCAAAAATGTTCGAATTTTTGGAGGAACCTCGAAACAACGGAAAAGAAGTATTGGCAAGGTTTTTGAAGGGGAAACTCGAAGTGAAAAAGACATGGGGAAATTATGCACGTGTGTTGCGGGTAATTCCAAACAATGGAATATTTATTATATAGCTCCCTAAAATATTGGGAGGCTTTTATATGTTATAAAGAGAAGTCACCTTCCCTCGATTTAAATGGACCGAAGATCCACACAATTTATTTAGGTTGAGATGCAAAATAAAATGACATGATGGCATGATGACATGATGCAATGCAAAAAAAAAATAACACAAGCACAAAGAACACACGGGCAACTCGGAACATCTGGAATCTTCTGGAATCTTCTGGGACGTCGGTCTCGGGCGTCACACCTATTCACCCAGAGCCCAGTGCCAGTTTCTGTTTTTCTCCTGTTTTAGGGTTTTACAGAAAAGGAATATCAAACGAAGTCCAATTGACGAGCCAATTTTTTATGATTTTTTCTGGACCAAAAGAAGCCCCCAAAGCAAAAGATTTGGGCCAGGAGAGAGACGGGCTGCCCACGAGGGTGGAGGGCGCGCCCTGGGAAGGTGGTGGCGCCCTCCTATCTCGTGGACAGCCCAGAAGCCCCCCTGACGTGGGACCTGTGCCAAAAATTCCTATAAATATTGAAACCTTCAGAAATTAACCTGGATCGGGAGTTCCGCCGCCGAAAGCCTCTGGTGCCACCAAAAACCAATCTATACCCTGTTTCGGCACCCTGCCGGAGGGGGAATCCCTCTCCGGTGGCTATCTTCATCATCCCGGCGCTCTCCATGACGAGGAGGGAGTAGTCCACCCTCGGGGCTGAGGATATGTATCAGTAGCTATGTGTTTGATCTCTCTCTCTCTCTCGTGTTCCCGAGATTGCACGATCTTGATGTATCGTGAGCTTTACTATTTTAGTTGGATCTTATAATGCTTCTCCCCCTCTACTCTCTTGTAATGGATTGAGTTTTCCCTTTGAAGTTATCTTACCGGATTGAGTCTTTAAGGATTTGAGAACACTTGATGTATGTCTTGCATGTGCTTATCTGTGGTGACAATGGGATATCATGTGATCTACTCTATGTATGTTTTGGTGATCAACTTGCGGGTTCCGTGACCTTGGGAACCTATGCATAGGGGTTGGCACACGTTTTCGTCTTGACTCTCCGGTAGAAACTTCGGGGCACTCTTTGGAGTACTTTGTGTTGGTTGAATAGATGAATCTGAGATTGTGTGATGCATATCATATAATCATGCCCACAGATACTTGAGGTGACAATGGAGTATCTAGGTGACATTAGGGTTTTGGTTGATTTGTGTCTTAAGGTGTTATTCTAGTACGAACTCTATGATAGATTGAACGTTACTACGGACTCTTGAATAGATCGATCAGAAAGAATAACTTTGAGGTGGTTTCATACCCTACCATAATCTCTTCGTTTGTTCTCCGCTATTATTGACTTTGGAGTGACTCTTTGTTGCATGTTGAGGGCTAGTGATATGATCCAATTTTGTTATCCTTGTTGAGAGAACTTGCACTAGTGAAAGTATGAACCCTAGGCCTTATTTACTATCATTGCAACACCGTTTATGCTCACTTTTACCACTTGCTACCTTGCTGTTTTTATATTTTCAGTTTACAAAAACCTATATCTACCATCCATTTTGCACTTGTATCACCATCTCTTCGCCGAACTAGTACACCTATACAATTTACCATTGTAATGGGTGTGTTGGGGACACAAGAGACTCTTTGTTATTTGGTTGCAGGGTTGTTTGAGAGAGACCATCTTCATCCTACGCCTCCCACGGATTGATAAACCTTAGGTCATCCACTTGAGGGAAATTTGCTACTGTCCTACAAACCTCTGCACTTGGAGGCCCAACAACTTGTACAAGAAGAAGGGTGCGTAGCAGACATCAGGGGACTGTGGGCATCACTCATCATCGCGCACCTTGGTTGGAAAGGCGTTCCGCGGTGGTTTTTATTGGCCCATGGCACTCAACGATGCAGCCGAGCTGGTGAAATCTTGTGAGGCTTGCCAGTTCCATGCCAAGCAGATCCACCAACCGGCTCAGGGCCTCCAAACCATCGCTCTCTCCCGCGCTTTCGCGGTCTGGGGGCTGGACATCCTGGGCCCTTTACCTCGAGCGCCCGGGGGCTACCGATACCTCTACGTCGTCGTCGACAAATTTACCAAATGGGCGGAGGTGGAAGTTGTCCGAACCATCCCAGCCGGCTCCGCAGTTAAGTTCATCGAGGGTCTCGTAAACCGGTTCGGGGTCCCCAACCGCATCATCACCGACAACGGCTCACAGTTCACTAGCAACCTCTTCAAGACATATTGTGCTAACCTTGGAACGTAGATTTGCTATGCTTCTGTAGCACACCCCAGAAGTAATGGACAGGCCGAGCGCGCAAACGCGGAGGTTCTGAGGGGCCTCAAGACCAGGACCTTCAAGAAGAAGCTCGAAGCTTCCGGAAGGGGTTGGCATGACGAGCTCCCGTTTTTGCTATGGTCAATCTGCACCACTGCCACCAAGCCTACAGGCGAGACCCCATTCTTCCTCGTTTACAAAGCTGAAGCGGTCCTCCCTCACGAGGTCAGGCACCGCTCCCCGCGAGTCCTAGCGTTCGACAAGGCGCGGCGGGGCGCCGTGCTGGGGACGGACCTCATGCTGGGGGAGGAGCGCCGGCATGACGCTTCACTCCGAGCTGCAATATACCAGCAGACGTTGCGGCGGTACAATTGCCGCAGCATCTGCCCTAGGACACTCGAGGTAGGTGATATCGTCTTGAGGCGACTCCTCTCTAGAGAAGGGTTGCACAAGCTCTCACCCATGTGGGAGGGCCCGTTCAACATCACCCATGTCTCCAAGCTTGGCGCCGTGCGCCTGGAAATGGGGGACGACATCCCGGTCCAGAACGCATGGAACATCCGGCACCTCTGGAAGTTCTACCCCTGAGAAGACTAGGCTCCGTGCCTGTGAGGAACAAGGCCCTGCTCCTGAGAAGACTAGGCTTCGTGCCTGCGAGGAACAAGGCCCTGCGCCTGAGAAGACTAGGCTCCGTGCCTGCGAGGAACAAGGCCCTGTGCCTGAGAAGACTAGGCTCCGTGCCTGCGAGGAACAAGGCCTTGTGCCTGAGAAGACTAGGCTCCGTGCCTGC